>WBNO01001128.1:68456-86427 GCA_013400575.1 Peucedramus taeniatus | reverse complement strand
CCCATCCCCCTGGAACCCCCATCCCCGGAGATGTTTAAGGAGAGTCTGGATGTGGCACTCAGTGCTTTGGTCTGGTTAACAACGTGGGGATCAATCACAAGTTGGACTTGACTCTTTCAGTAACTCTGTGATTCTTGGCAGGTATCCCGCAGGATCAGCGCCCGTGGTAACCTCACGGTGGCGGACACAGGGCTGGAGAACGCTGGAAGCATTCGGTCCCAGCACGGCAGGTTCCTGAAGGTGTGCGATGGAAGCGCTGCAGGGATGCAGCGGGGCCCGGGGCCGGGAAGCACCGCGTGGGCAGGGAGCAGCCGCGCAGCACGGAGCGCTCGGGGCAGCGCCGCCCACACGCGGCTAAACTCGGTCCTGGATAAAGTGGCACAACTAGAAAGCAAAATCATGGGTCAAAAAAAGCACCTGGAATTGCAGAACACTGACTCGAGCCTGAAGTCTTTGGGTGAGGAGAGCACCTCATCTGCCTCTGGGCATGAAGGTGGTGCCAGGGGCAAGAAGTACTGGAAGAATTATGGTACCTCCAGTGGGAATGGGACCCGCAGGGATGCCTGCTCTGAGGAAGAGGAAAGCATGCAAAGCCCCAAAAGGAATGTTATGGTTAAACAACAGCTTGATCTGGATAGTGATGAAGAGGAAATGAGAGAATTGATGGAGAGCTCTTTGGGGTTTTCCAGTGGAAGTGGGAAGCAGAAGGTTCTGGTAAGTGATGCTCAGAGGGGTAGAAAGGTAAATACAAATTTTGTGGATTATGTATTTTTATTAATGCTTTTATATAATTGTTTTAATTGGTTGATTGCTTTTTATTTAGATAACACCAGCAACTAAATTTTAAATTTGTATTTGTGTCTTGCTCGTGATAGAATTCAGGTTCACCCCTTAACATCTTAAAATTACTCTGTTTTACCCACAATGATTTGTTCTCCCTTTAGCAATCTACACATAACAAGTAACACATAAATCTCTTTTTCCTGTTCTTCAAAAAGAGCAAGACTCCAGTTCCATCAGGAAAGGCTCCTCTACCTCATAAGGAAGTTTCACCAGCAGAGTTATCTAAAGCATCTCCTTTTCACAACAAAGCCTCAGAGAAAAGTGTGTTTAGTAGAGTTAACTCACCAGCACCTTCACCCTCCAGCAGAAACCTGTCAGGACATACCATGAGATCTCAGCTGCTGTCATCTTCCGTGAAAGACAACACTGTAAAGAGTGCTCTGCCTAAAGCAGGCTACACCAAGCAAATCCAAGAATCCCTTCAAAGTGAAAGAAGTGAAATAAAGTCATTAGATGAATTATTTTCTGAAGGAGCTGACACAGAAGATCCATCCAGCAGCAGCTTGAAATGTAAGTTTTCTAAAATACTGTCTCAGTAGACTCAGTATGAATTGTACTGATAATCTCCTGATAAATTCTCTTAATAAACATGGGCAAATAGTCACTTCAAAAGGATTCACTGGTGAAATTTTACATAAACCAAGGCCTGATCAAAGTAATTATCTTGATCTGTTTCTTTTTTCTAGTGTAATAAGTTTGTATTTTTCATAGCTTTTGACTTAATGGGTTCAGATTAATGATGCTGCCCTGGGTGACATTATGATGTCAAAACAATTAGAACATTTAGAGTGGTTTTCCTGTATCAGTGGCACAATGTACCAATGGGTCAGAGTGAGAACAGCTGGAAATGAGGGGCAGCAAAAATCTCTTGAACTTCAGGAAAGTCAGTAGATCAAAGGAGGAAATTTTAGGAGTTTCTATGAAGTTAAAGAATCAGTGACTTATTGCTATTACATTTTAGTACTGAACTAGGAAGGTAGTATTGATTTTTTTTCCCCACTTTTCTCACTTACAGGAAAGTGTAGTGTAATTGTCATGCAAATTCTCATGCATAGGTGTCATTTGTTTGCAGACTTTGGACTGAATATCATGAGCCTTGATGATTTGGCACCAGATGCTACCAGTGAGGCAGCAGAATTAAAGCAGAAAGTAAGTAGAAATTCCCCACTAGCACATATTCCCAGTCTGCCTTTGTTTGGTGGAGTGTGGAGGTTCTAAAATAAATACTTTTACAGGGAAAAGACATTCAGTTTACTCAAGAATCAAACAAATATGTGAAGAAAGATACATTGCTGGTGGAAGAGGACCAGGCTGCTCTAAAAACGACCAGTGCAGTAACTGGTGTGAGTGATTTTTCTGAAGAGGAAGTAGAAAAATCTGAAGCTGAAATCTCTGAGCATTTAAGTGGAGTTTCCTCAGATTTCCCTCCACACAAACAGGATTATCTTAACCAGAATGAGAGTACTCTTAATTCAGAATATTCTGAAGACTTTGAAAGGTCTCCATCTACAACAGAGGGACATGCTGAGAGCTGCAGCTATTCTGGAGCAGACCCCTCTTCAGCATCATCCCCGTTGGTCACCCCAGAGCAGCAGCACCAAGTGACCGTGACAGAAACTGCAGTGCAGACAGCAGAGCCTCCCTTCACCTACTGCTGGGCAAAGGGTGAGTGCAGCACTTACTGCCCTGCTCAGGCAAGCTTTACACTTTCATATATGCCAGCCCAGTCAGCCCTGAGAGACTTCTTTGTAGATGTGACAGCCCAGTCAGAGAGTGAGAAAGTGAGATAAGTTTTCCCAGAATCTGCCTGGGAGATTTTAGGGAGCTGGAGATAAACAATGATAGCTTATTATTAAAAACAACCTGCAGGTGTTGTTTTTCCTACTGTCTGTTTTCTTGTTATTCTCAAAGGTTGTTTATGAGAGAGCATCTTGTTAATTAGCCAATCAGGTGAAATGTATTAATAACCAATCAAATCCACCTGTATCAAACTGTGTATAAAAAGGATCAGTCCGAAATAAACAAGCACTATATACCTCTCAAACTTGTATGATTTCTTACTAATCAGTAACACTTCTTCACTTTAGTGACAGCTTCCCCTCACTGGTGCTAAATAAAAAAAATTTCTAAAGCCCAACACTTCAATCTGCTGTCTACAGAAAAGACTGGGATTGAATATCATAACAAGGAATGTTTTTTGCCTAAAAATACCCCCCACAGGACCTGAGGCTGGATGAGCAAGTGTTAGTGACAGAGCTCACAATAGCACAAGTAGTACTCTCAAATGAAATTCAGTATTCTGGTATCTTTACTATTGTAAATAATAGCATTATTAGTGCTGTTATTAGTAGTGTTACTAAAGTGATTGCTCATTCTGAGTTGTTTTGCATTGTACTTCTCTCTTGGGAAAGCATTATGGCCCCATGACAGGATCAGATATGAGCTTTCACATCCTGAGGGATGTAGGGTCCCTGCCTACATCTCTTTACTTAAAGGAAAAAGTGCTAAGAGCCACCATTCCTTGCCACACTCAAGCAGAAACCAGGAACTTGAGTGTGCTTGAAAACAGAAGCATTGAGTACAAAAGTCTTTATTTTTGCTCTGCCTAGGGCTAGAAAAGGTGCCTTCTGCAATGGTGTTGTGAGCCTAAGAGTAAAGAAATTGTGGAATTGTATAGCTATGTCAACATATTTTTGGCTGACAGAATTCTCCTGTTAGGCTGTACAGTGGTTTTAGGGCAGCTGCTCTCCCAAGAAACTGCTGAAGAACCAGCAGTAGCACTAAACCTTTCCCTCTCCCCAGCCAGTAATTGTGGTGTTATCCTGTGCACAGCACACCCCCCTGCAGCGCTCACCCCTCCTGTCGGAAACAGCTACATCGATCCAGTGCCCATTGCCAGTCACGTGATCAGCATGGATGCAGTAGAAGGTACCAAAACCACGTTTATTCTTCTTTTTTACTCTATTTTCTGCACCTGGGCCTGGCTTGGTTTGCTCAGCCCTTGCTGCCAGCCGTGCCTCACCACAGTGCACCCTGTCCCTTTCCCGCAGCCCTGACCGCGTACAGCCCCTCGGTTCTCGTCTTACACACCATGTGCAAGCAGCACCTGATGCTCACCCAGCAGTTTATCCAGAACGTTCACCACCTTCACACAGCCCTCGTGGAGTCACTAGAGCAGGAGAAGTTCCACTACCATACCCTGGAAGAGGCTAAAGAGGTATTTATGACAAACCAGAGACTGAGCGTGTATTCCTTTCCAAACGCTTGTGGTATTTACAGCAAACCCACTTTCTCTGCATATGATTAATTAATAAGTTTAAAAGGAAAAAAAAAGGCTGAAGTCCTGCTGGAGGCCATAGTTTTTAAAGATTAAGGTTTCTGCTGTAGCCTTTAGCTGTCCTCAAATGAGCAGGGATCATTCAGATGCTGCAACAGAAGGATCACTTTCTGTTGCTTGTACAGAAACATGCAGGTATCTAGACATGAAGATTAGCTGCTTTCTACTGTTTAATAAATAATAATCTACATAATGAAGACATTAGCTTATTAACTTTTTTTTTTTTCTGCAGTACATCAAGAACCACAAATCCCCACCTCTAACAATTGAGCAAGCACTTGAAGAAATTCGGAGAGCCCAGGAGAAATAACTGCTTGGACAGTTACTGAACTTTAGGTGACATTTATATTCACAGCTCTAAGGCTGAGACAAGAAACCTTTCCAAGTTGCACAGATAAAAGTTTATAAACTCTATTGGAAGGATTTATACAAACTGCTATTTTAGTATAAATTAGTTAGTACAAGTTGCTAACTATTCTGTATCATTTACTTTTCTATACTTGAATGTTTTACTTATGTACACAACACAGGGATACACAGGAACCTTCAGACAGACTATGTTAGCAAAAGAGACATCAAGATAACACTTCTGTCTAATGGGACAGTGATAAGTCATCACAGTGCATACATTTATCCAGTGAATTGAGATCTGTGATTGCATCTGTGATCATGGAAGTGAAAGTCTGTACTACAGTCCCTGAGAAATACAACCACAGCAGAAAATTACCATATCCTGACTTCAGTGCCATTATCCAAACAGCATTTCTGTATAATCAGCCTTGTCAGATTACAACAAACCCAACACAGGCTTGGGTGTGTTTATTAAGACAAATTCAAAACAAGGAAGGCTTATAGTCGAGGTACAGGAAATCTCAGCTGCATTTTTATTTTAAAAAAATTGTTTATTGGAAGGCAAAACAACAACATTCACAAGTTGGTAACATACAGGTGTTGTATGCTGATTCACAGACAGGTACAGTTCCACAACTACAGTAGATCTAGAACAAACTGATATTCCACCATATTAACTGAATGGTTTTAAGAGGGTTTTTGCTCTACAAACAAACAACTGGAAAAGGGAACCGCCACGCAGACCTGGGAGTGGAAGTGCAGTGTAAGGGCCTAACAGCTCTAGCTGGTGGTCTCTGGAAACAGTTACAAAAGGTTTTTTTCTTTTTTCATTTAGATTACATCAAGTTTCCAAGAACATCCCGTTGATAGAAATGTGTAGAGCAGAGAAAATGGATTCTCTTCTATTGAACTAATTAGCTTTTATTAAAGGGTATATACAAAAATATAAAAAGCTCAAAGACTGTGTTCCATTACAAAGCATTGCCCATCCCTCAGAGTGCTGGGAAAGCTACCAGAGAACTGAGCCTTGTGTCCTGCCCCGAGTGGCGGCTGCAGCAGCTGCTGGGCGGGGCCTGGAGGTGGGTGGAAGGTTCTAAAAGCTTGCACAGTGCTCAGAGGTCACCTGCACTGGAACTAGATGCTTCATTCCCCATTTAGACATTAGGATACACTGCTCAGCATCAGTCTGACTTGATCCCAAGGCAGCACCCCTCCACTTCAAATAGAATTAACCTTTTGAGAGAAATAAACATAGATTATGGAACTAGAGAACATACAACCACATCAGATAATGTCTGTATTCCACAGGAATGAATGAGGCACTGTCCTGCACCAGGGACAGCTTGAGTGGGGTTTAATTCTACTATAAAATGGGGAACTAATTAGAAAGTTTTGCAAGATAAATGGAAATTTTTAAACTTGCTAGACATGTCATAGTAACAACTGGCCTTTTTAAGCACTAATTGACAAGTGTTGAAGTACGTGTCATAGCTTTTTATTTTTCACCATAGTTTTAAAAGTAATTAATTTGTCACTTCCTCCAGACTTTAATCCGTATTTCTACAGGTTTAATGTTTTGCAGAAGATGTAAGACATCTTTCTTCAGATAATCTTACTCAGGTGGTGAAGGGTCTTGTGTTTCACACTTCACTGAAACAATAGGGAGAAGAGTTCCTACACATTCTGCAGGTATTAAGCTGTCTGAAGTGTCTGGTGGAATGAGGGTTCTGTTAATAAGGAATTTTTCCTTATGGGCTTTATTTGAACCCATTTGATTGCACAGATCTAGAGGCAGAAGTGACATTTCATTGAGTATGCCAGCTTTTTCCTTTTAGCTGTTGGCAAGTGCCAACGTTCAACGTATCACAGACTCTCTGCACAAATCCATCATTTGGGTATTTGTCTTTTTCTGAAACCACTTTTTCCTGCACTAAAGGGAATTTATTACTAATTCTGGCTTTGGCAGAACATGATACTAATGGCAGGAAATTCTGAGTAAGGCAGGAGTAAACAGCGTGGCCTAACTTGGTTCCAACCACAGGCACCTCCCTGCTGTGGCAGCTGTCCCTTGTGTGGCACAGCTGCCCCTCCACTAACTTTGTGACTGCTCCAAGGTTTTGTGGGGCAACACTCAAAGATGCAGCTGCTCAGTATTGCAGCCAGGAAGTGACTTACACAGAACACACTAATTAATTAACATTTCAGAAATTAGAACACAACACAATGCCTAGAAAAGAAAACCTGCTAGGTTAATCAGAGTATACATCCACTTACCTGTTGTTTTAGTGTATCAGTTACATTAGAAAAAATTAAGAGCTACTAATATTTTGATTTGGGTTTACAAAAATCACTTTCAGGTCCATAGAGGTTTCTAAATTGCTGAGAAACATTCACTTACATTCATCCCTGGCCTTCATGCGTGCGATAAACGAGTAACTTTTATTTCTTCTGTAGTTTTCATAAGGGTCGTCCAATGCAACTCCCACTCCTTTGTACTGATCCCATTTGTCTCGGATATCACCTCCTTTAATTGGATCTTGAATTCCTTGCTCCTTGGCTCCCAATCCACCAGATCCACGGAATCCTGCAGCAAGGACACAGCATTGCAATCCTTTCACTGTTTTTTTTATTACTGGAATTGTGAAGACAAACATGGACATTTTGGAAACAACCAAAGACAGCATCAGTTTGATAAAGCAGGATGGGAACAGGCAACCTGAAACAACACATGAACTGTCCCATTTATTTCACAAGCATTAATATGCAGAGATTCTAGGAGCTGACAGCAGCAGTATCTCTAAAAACTGTTAGGATAAGAAGAAAGGAAGCACAAGTCAAATCTGTCCAGTCAACCCTGCTGACCTGCACTGTAGGGAGATGAAATACTTTGGGTAGGGTCAGTTCTATCTGATGCCAAACTCACATCCCTGTCTTCTGTATCTTTCTCAGAAAGGCAATTACCATTGCTCCATATACTTACATCTCTGAATATTCTTATGCTGACTTTAGAATGTCAAGGAATAATTCCTTGTGAACATGCATTAATTAATTACATCTAAGACTTTGGTGTCTAGCTTTGTTTCCTGGCTTGTGTAAGATTCTAGAACAGCACCTTACCCATTTTCACCAGCATTTGATGGCCTTTATTTTCTTCTCCAAGTCTCGATTCTGGTATAGGAGGCCCAGAACTGGAGCCCAACCCAGCAGAAGAACTAAGAAATTAAGAAGAACAAATTAAGAACCAGTGATACTATTCTGACACAAAACACAGTCAGTTCTATTCTGTTAAGCATTAACACCCAACACAATTCCATCCACTCTACTAAACTATTCTTTATTAAAGCCATCAGTTTATGCAGTTATTGAGGTGCCAGAAACATATCACCTGCTTCTCAGCACGAGGGAAATCAAACACTGTGCTCTTCCCAATGGAGCACACAGAGAAATACCCCTGCTCCCAAGGAAGGCATACACAGACTTCACAGCTGCATGCAGTTTTGTTAAAATAAAAAGCCACCACAATAGAGTAATATTCTCTCTACAGACCCATATAGCAGATAATTTGTTTCTAAATCTCTCTCCATCATCTTTTCTGCTCTTTGTTGAAATGCTAATTATCCCCTGGTAATGAGGCAGGTGCTCTGTTCAAACAGCCCAGGTAAAAGGAGACAGGACCAAAGCAGAGCTTACGGAGGAGTGGGGCTGCGGGAGCGGGAGCGGCGCCGCCTTCCTGGGGAGTACGACTTGGAGCGAGAGCGCGACCGAGAGCGCGACCGGCTGTGAGAGGAGCGGGACCTGCTCCGGCTCCTGAAAGGGAGAGCAGACAGTTACCAGAGCAACCCCCGCGGATCCTTGGGTCAGCCTCCAGGGCTGGGGGCTTCCCACTCCCCCAGATCCCAAGGTTCAGCCCCCTGTGCCCTACCTGGACTGTGAGCGAGAATAGGATCGCGATCGAGAGCAGGAGCGGGAGCGCGATCTCGAGTAGGAGCCAGATGATTTTGAAGATCGTGAGTGAGACCGGGAAGATGAACGACCTCGGCTCTTAGACCGACTGCGAGACCGAGAGGGCCCGCTGCACAAATGAGCAGAGAAACTCCAGTGAGATTCCACAGAGAAGCACCAGAAACACAAATCTGATCAAATTCAAATTACACACAAGCACTACTTCTGCAGTGGAAGTGAAAGCTTGAGTGTGAAAAACTGTTTCACAGAATCACAAAGCGGTTTGGGTTGGAAGGGACCTTAAAGCTCATCCAGTTCCAACCCCTGACATTGGGCAGGGACATGTTCCTCAAGACCAGGTTGCTCCAAGCCCTGTTTAACCTGGCCTTGGGCACTTTAAGGGATGGGGCAACCACAGCTGCTCTGGGCAACCTGTGCCATGTCCATTTTCTGCAGATTAGACAGAAATTCCAGCACACTGAAACTCATTCCATCAGCATGCTGCTGAACAGACTTTCCCTCTGCATTTAGCCCAAGCACCTTCCAGATGAACAGCACACAGCAGAAGGTGGCACACAGGAACTCTCACCTGTTTCTCTTCTCTTGACCTTTCCTCCGCCTTGCTCTCATTTTAGCTCTGAAGAATTCGTACAGTCCATTCTGCTCCCATCCTTCACTGCAACAAATCAACCACACAGAACCCACACGTGTAAATTCCACTTCAGTGGCAACCTTAAGGATTTTCACTGGATTTTGTACAGAACAAAGGGTCTGGGCAAAACTGTCTTGCAAATCTCAGTATAAGATTAAAAAGCAAGTGCAGTTTCAATACAAGAAGAGCATTAGGAGAACAAAGACAGGTGAAAGAGAGGGAGGCACTTTGTGGTTTGAGGCACCTTCTTAGGGCATTTTCCTTACCATTTTATTGGCTACACCTACTCTTACCTGTTTCTAGGCCTGTCATGAGATGGTGGGCTATAAAATGCCTCAACTGCAGCCAGGAGTCTCTCACTGGGGGGCATTGGAGGTGGAAGACGTATGTCTTTAGGATCTAAAGGTTTGTACTCATGATCTTCAAGCTGCCAGAAACAAAACAAATTACATTCATGTCATGTGTCATGGGGTGGCTACCTGAAGAGTTAAATACAGATTTAGCTGTGTAGAGACCTCAAATCTCAATACTGGATAAAAAATGATCTGGAAATAAGGATTCTGTAGATGATCCACTGCTTCCTCTTGCTATCATTATTGTGAGTTCTCTGAGAAAAGCCTGCACTGCACAGGTTGCAGTATCAAGTGGGTCACCAGGTGGATAAAATGCAGATCTCATCCACCTTTGTGCTAATGTGTCTGGATGGAAGCTTGGCACAAACTGGTGTATGAGAATAACACAAAGAGATGGAAAAGGCTTATTTGTTCATCTCAGATACAGAATACATAAATGTAAATGTCCCTGAAGATGCTGATACAGGTATGTTTCCTGTTCTCTATCCTTCTTGGTATATATAACATGGATATTGCAAAACACTTTCAAGAGAATTCTGATTATGAAGAACTATTACAGTGGCCCTATCAGACCTGTGAGGTCTCTCTGGCCATCTGGAAATCACTGGGGATTTCCATTTCCTACAAATAGGGGTCAGACTTTCAAGTATAAATTACTCTTTCACACTGTGAGTTCAACCAACATCCTCTAGCACACAACACATGAAAATTCTCACCATTTTCACTACCTAGTCCCCTAAACTACTCCTGCTCTTATACCCTACACAACTGGTTGTGGGATGGAAGGAACTGAAATTATACACATCAGTGTTGAACTGTCCCTAATAACAACAACAGGTTCTGGATCTTTTAATCCCACCAGTGCCTTGGTTTGAATCAGTCCCATTGCAGGCACTTACTTTGACAAGTGGAGCCATCAGGCCAGCAGGAAGATCAAAGTAGGGAACATTTGGCACCAGGCTGGGATCATCGTGGTTCATGTGAGGGGGCCCTTGGCGCCTCATGTGAGGGGGCTGCCCGTTAAATCCATGTGGGGGAGGCCCAAAATCAGGGTGCTGTGGCCCTCCCCAGGGAGGATGCTCGCTGATACCAGGATGAGGCAATCTGTGACCAGGATGATGATGAGGAGGTCCAATTTCTGCAGAGTGGGAGGGTAAAATGTTTTATTTAGCTATCAAGGAAAGAAGGCAATCAGAGATGTACTTCAATTACTGCATTTATCCTAAAACCCAATCTCAGCAGATCCAGCAAAGCACCAGAACTGAAGGACCAGAGGCTGGCTACAGGTCCATACTCACAAATATCCTGCAGTGCATTTACCTCCCTGGCCACTCCTCTCTAGACAACAGGACAGTTCAGCCCCAAGGCACTGCTTCCTTTGGGACATACTGTGGCCAAAAGGACCACAACAAAGACACACTCAAGAACAAAATGTCACAGATGCAGCAGGGCAGCTACTGGTGGGGTTTATTTCTAAAGCTAAGTAAACATTCATGGCTCAGCTTGGACCTGTAATTAGCTCTGTGTCTCTGCTAAATCAACATATATAAAGAAATACATATGACAGCAATGCATCACTTGCATCAGTGGGTGACAAGAAATTACTTTTGCAGAAAAATAAATTTGGAGAAGAGGTAGAGATAATAATTCTGTTAAAATAGGCAAGTGAGTGACACTCATCCAACCACTGATGGACAAATGCCATGAATGCCAGGAGACCCTGCTGAACTCACTGCACTCTATGGAGAAAGATGCAAGACTGAAAATCAACATCATTTTCAGCAGGATTAACAGTTTTTCCAGGACAAGCCATAACAGCCACTTCCCAATCTCAAGCTGGTACTATTTGACTCACTGTCATCAGAACTTGAGCAGAGTCTGTATTGTCATTGCTTCACTGCTCTCCTAATTTTAACCATCTGGTTTAGTAGATGCCTTCATCCAACAACTTTGCATGGAACAACAGGTGTTTTAAATCACCACTAGAATCCAAAACCGAGCATCTCATTCTGAGCTTAAACTCCCTCAGACAAGAAGGAATTCTCCCTTTCTCCCTATTCACTACCACAATTCCTAAAAAAAACACCCAAACAATAAAACCCAAGGGGAAAAAAAAAGGGACAATCTCCACTACAGAAGTTAAACTCAATCCTAAATCTATAAACTCAAATCCATTGGTTTTCAACAATTTCTGGACTTGGAAAATTGAGAAACTTCTAGGATTAACATAGCAACTCCTACACAGAAACATAATCTATTCTCTAAATGACCTGTCACACAGAACCAGGGTGATCTTTGGCCTTCACACTGACAAGGATCATTCCAGAGTAACAGTAACTCCTGCAGGTGAAATGGAAACTACCTCTGGGCAGAATTATAGCAGACTTCCCGACAGCAGCAGGCCAGGCAAGCAGCACCAGGTTACAGTCCCACACATTCCCATGTTCCAACAAGAGAACAGACCCAATGAGGAGGAAGAACTGGAGGTAGGGATCATTTCACCATACACTACCAAGCCACACAACATTAAAGGCAGAAAACTAGAGAGCTTGGCAGTCAAAATAAAAGGAAAGAACAAATGAGTGTACACACAGAACAAACCCTTTCAGCCTTCCTCTTAACTTCCTCAATCTACACAGGTCACAGCACTCATCAGTTCCCACCTATGGGCTGATGTGCAGGTAATTAAATTTACAAGAAAATGCTGCTTCTCACCTTTGAACTTACTACTTTTAAAGCAAAGTAGTCACAAAAGAGGTGCCTGTAGAAATGCTGACTTGAATTTGGACTACAATTTCTTATCCGTTAGGGAAGACTCAAAAAGCAAGGAAGCATCCAACTCTGCACGTGTTTCCTACTGAGTTCTTAGCAGTAGCTTCCCAAACTCCCACACTAAACATTTCTTAGGAAAATCACAACAGTCCACCAAGGATAAACTGTCACCCCAAATCACTAAATAATTTTGTAATGGCAATCAGCATTACAACGTAAGAAAACCTGGCCTGGTACACACTTTACCTTGAGGAAAATCCCCCTGGGGGTAATCAAAACGATGAGGATAAGGAGGCCTTTCAAAGGGATGGCGAGGTGGAAAATCATCCTGCATGAAGCGAGGTGGAAAGCGGTTGAAATTATGCGGATGCGGGGGCTGGTTGAATTGGGGATGTTGCTGATGTGGAGGAAATGGGCCTCTGAAGTGAGGTGGCCGCTGCATTCGAAATGGAGGTTCCCTCTGACCCCCACCCCATGGAGGCTGTTCATGCTGGTTGTTCCACGGTGCTTCAAACTGGTTGTTCCAAGAAGGATCAGGCTGGTTGTTCCAAGGTGTTTCTCGCTGATTGTTCCAGCCTTGATCTCTCTGCTCGTTCCACATTCCTTCGTGGTTGTTATTCCAGGGAGGACAATGAGGTGGTCCCTGGAGGTGAAGTACAGAAGCCTGGTCATTAGGTTACAGGAATGAAGAACACAATAACATCCCTTCTTAAGGAAATACAGCCCATGCACAAGTGAAAGAACATTTCAAATACGAGCCTGAATGACTGTAACTTCAGAAAAAAGATGAGAAAAGACCAAACTGTTGCTGAACCAAACAGCTCTTTGTTCATAGGAATAGCATGATGGTTAACAAACTGATAAATGATTAACATTTTGCCTTTAACTGCACCCAGAATGACAAAGCTTGGCATTGAAATCTGGATTTCTAACTTTCACAGCTTCTAACTTTCTAGCTCTTCACTGCACTTTCACAACCAAGGTGGTCATTCCCAACCTCCACAACCAAGACAGTCGTTCTGAACCTCCACATCTGTTTTCAGAACTGTTTCTTACCTGTTGTTGACCCCACGGCGCAACAGGGTGAGGTTGGTCAAACCAGGGTGGTTTATTTGGGGGAATCTGATCATGAGATCCAGGCCCACGTGGTCCACCTGAGGCAGGATCCTGCACTCCAGACCCAGTTGTGTCATACTCTGTAGAACCAGCCAGAGGCAGCTGAGATTTACCATCATCTGGAACAATTTAGAGACTACTGTCAGCATCAAATTCACTTGCAGTTAATAAAACATCAGCACAGCAGGCTCTAGATGAATTCCTTCTGCAGAAATCTAATTACTGGGAGACAGGATTTCTGATCCATTTAACACTCATCTCTTTGGTTCTTTTTATACTCAAGCATCAGCCTGCATCTGCAGCAAGGCTCTGAACAGATTCAAGCTTTTGCCTGAGCCAAACCAGCAGTGCATTGTGTCTCATTATTTAAAAAGGAGGGAAAAAAAAAAAAAAAAGAAGTCATAACATTGTCACCCAGTGATTTTTGCACAGGTCCCAGGTCAGCTCAGTACCTGCTTGTGTGACTGGAACAGACGGTGGAGCTGAGGCTGGGGCTGCTGTGGGGGCTTGAGGTGGGGGTGTTGATTTCACCTCATTCTCTAGGGGGGGTATTTGGATCTGCTGTTGCTGCTGCTGCTGTGTTAAACTGTTCACAAACTCCTCGTGTTGAGTTTTCAGGTTCTGGATCTGCTGTTGGAAAGCCACCTGCACAGGCTGGACAACCGTTGCATATTCAGTGATCAAATTTGCCTGATAAAAGAAATGAAGGAGAACAAGTGAACACTGCACCTATAATACCTACCCTATCCACTTGCTCAGAATTCCCTGTATTGCCCTTCACCCTCTCTCCCAAAAAACACATGAGGATGCAGGATAATGGTGGCAGAACCACCCAGTCTCATTATGAAGCTTTGTGGAGATTTCCAAAATATTCTCTGCAGCCTGGAACCCACCATCTCTAGTACTGTCTCTCCAATGCAGCTCAAATCAACAGCATTCATTATCAATAATAAAAAGGAAAAGTTCCTGCTGCCACAACAATTTTTATATTCAATGTATCCAATTTAAAGCCATGTTTGCTTGTTTCCTTTTGACCAAACACTCCCTGCTACACAAGACACTGTCAAATATGTACAGGACAGTATCAGTCTGTATCTTGTATCCAGGACCATATCAACTGCTGGATTATTAAATGTTTGAAATAATGGGTATATTTTATGTTATTTTTTGTAATCCCTTGTAAGCAACTCCAAGGGAGGGGAGGGGGGACAGAAATTAACATTATCCTTTGAAAAAGAAAATAATTTTCAGAGTATTTGAATAAATAAGAAAATTGTTATTTTTGTGGCTAACCTGGTACTGGCCAAGTCCAAGAGCTGGGCTTTGTAACTGCTGAATAATGGACTCATCAAAGTACCCATTTTTCTCCCATAACTGAAGAAGCTGCATGAATAAGAGTGACAGAATTTCAGAAATTACGAACAATCAAAGAAAACCTGAGGCACAGCATTTTTGTGTCTTCAGCTTTTCATAAGACCAAGGATTTTGGTTGGTTTTTTTTTGAACGACTAGAGATTCAGATGCATTCATCATTGTCATAACTCTTATATAAAGCCTAGGTACTTTGAAGTTCTATTTTAAATGTGAACTAGAGCACCTCCTATAACAGACTTTATGAAGACAATCAGACCAGAAAAATCTCAGTGATCTTCTTGCACCTGCCTATTTGTGAATTTACATAGCACCAACCTAACAAAACAAAAGTCACAGTTAAACCAAAATCAGATACTCACTCTGGCAATTTTCTGTTGCTTATCCTCCTCCACTGCTAGAAAACTGGTACAATAAATAGGCACAACCACCTTCTGTAAAGCAGCCAGAAGATCTCGTGCTTGCTTCCGCTGGCTTCAAGAAAGGAATGGGAAGAGTTATCTTTTTCAGCCTAAGTGCATTGGAATATTCAATTCATCTCAGCTTCTGCTATACTAAAAGTAGTGGAATAATGAAATAGAGAGTTCTCTCTTTAATGATTTTATCATAAAATCCTGACTGGAGGAAAAATACACAAAGTAGGTAAAATGCTTTTACCTAAATTTGATTACTAAAGCACTAGATCAAATCTACGGACATCTAAGGACAGCTGCTAAAAATAATTAATACGTTAAAAATATGAAGGGACTAGTCAAACCAACACTGTATCTAGGAGAGAAACTTCATCAAATTAATCAAAACAGCAAACTGAAACCCAGAACTGAGTTCTTACCAGTGATGCAAAACATCATTGATTAAGTAGATGAGGTGCAGGCGCAGCTCAAAGTGAGCTCCTTCCGCCGTTATCCGGTTCCGCAGGTGCCCGGCCATCAACTCACAGTGTGCAGGAGACTTGGCATTACTGAACATCCAGTTCTTGCCAGCCTTAGAAAAGCAAATTTTAAAATATTTTAAGTCAGTCTAATGTGTTCCCACAACATGGGCTTCTTATAGTTGTGAAATAACTGCAGGAAGGGGAGTTTTCAGGTAACAGTTTTCATCTTACCTGCCACACAGCACAGATATAAAGCTGTTGTTAATGTACAGAGAATCTCAAAATTCAAATGAACCCACAGCACCCCCAAATCCCTGTGCAGATCCAGATCACTTACTGAGATTGCATCTTTTGTGCAAGTGTCAATTATTGGCTGCAACAAGTTGTCAAATTCGTTCATATCTAACTGGGTTTCCTCCAAAACCTTTTGCATTTGTTGCTCGATTGCAAGGGCTACTGCTGATGTCACTTGTTCCTGATTAAAAAAAAAACAAAAAAAAACCAGAAGCAAAAAAAAAGAGAAAGAATTACATTATAGCCAAAATTCTTCTAAAGAATGAAGCTGCCGTATCCTTATCCCTTTGGACCTAAGTTGCTATCTCAAGGACAAAAATCTTTTACAAGTACTGTGACCTCATAAAGATGTTTCAATTCTTTGGTTCTGAAAAGAAAAGACTCTTCCCATTTTTCCAGAGAAGTCCAGTTTACTTCTACTTCTAAAATCGATCACGTAATAAAAAATAATTGCAAGAAGCTCTTAAACGTAAGGAACATAGGAACCCTTCCGTTTGGTTTTCAGCAGCTTTAACAGCTGAACATCTCCTGCAAAAATTAGCTAGTTGATAGCACACAGTTCTCCTCCAGTCTAAGTTGGAATACTACAAACTGGAACATCTTGCAGTTCCCAGCAATCTGCAGCATTAAACCAAGATTAAAGCGGTCACAATTTATTCCACTCTAAAACTAACAAGATTTTTCAAAGAGTAAACAGGAGGTTTTAATCACAGATCACTCATACCATAATAATATAACCCATATGCAATCATAACCCAACCCACACACCAGATACATCCATTCTAGGGTAACAATGGCATTTGCCACACAACAAAAATAAGGAAAGCAACATCTCTTCTCCTCACCACTCAGCAGCAAACCATCCTCTCCCCCTTCACTCCTAATTCCTACAGCCACCGCCAGGCCAGGATACACCAGATGAGAGCTGATCTTAAACCAACCTGTCTCATAGCCAGGAGATGCTGCTCCTGCTGCTGCAGGTTCCACTGACTCTGCTGGATGAGCTCCTCCACAGACGGGGTGCCCTGAGGGGCCGGGATGGGCGCAGCCGGCGGGAGCGATGGCTGTGGCAGGGGCTGGATCTGTGCTGAAGCCTCGATATCTTGGCTTTGCTTGCACAACACTATCAGACAGAGTAAACTTTGAAAGTAAACCTCCCAGAGAAACCTGCTACCACCAGCCCGCGGGTGAAAATGGCACCGGTTCCAAAGAGACTCTCACTCCGAGGGGGTGAGAGGGCTCTCCAGAGCTGCTTGGACAACGCTCTCAGACACTTGGTGGGATTCTTGGGGTGTCCTGTGCAGGGCCAGGAGTTGGACTCGATGATCCTGTTGGGTCCCTTCCAACTCAGCATATTCTATGATTCTACGGTTAACGCAAAACCACGGGCGGATGGTGCCAAAGAGGAGAGCCAGCAACTCCCCGTGCACTTCCAGAGGGAAACTCCAGGACAAGCCGAGTCCCGGCTCTCCAGGTGCTTGAGCTCCGTCTCACCCCGCGGCTCCCCCTGCCCGCCTCCAAACCCGCAACCGGGGCCGTCAGGAGCCGTGGGCAGCGCTACCGGGAGCCCAGAGCGCAGGAAGAGGCTGCAAAGCGGTCCCGGCGGAGCAGGACGGGACCAGCAGAGACAAAAGTGTCCCCGGCGGCCACCCCGAGACCCCCGGCCGGAGAGGGAGCCCCGAGCCGGCCCTGCCCGAGCCGCAGGCCCCACTCACGCTGCTGCTGCTCCAGGGCCAGCTTGTACTTGTAGTAGCCGTAGAAGTCGCCCCCGAAGAGGAAGGAGAATTTGGGGTTCTCCTTCTGCTTCTCCATCGTCATCTTCTCGAACTCGGGCCCGTTCCGCGCCACAAACTGCGCCAGCTTGTCGATGACATTCCGCAGCTCCTGGTCTGTGGGGAGGCAGCGCCGTCATCCCCCGCTCTCCCCGCTCCCTCCCCGTTCCCTCGGGTGTCCCCCCCGTTGCCCCCGGAGCCCCCGATCGCCCCTCACCCTCGGGCGGCAGCGGTATCTCCATGGCCGCGGCTCCCCGGCCCGCTGGGCCGCGCCGCACGGACAGCTGCGACACC
>WBNO01001128.1:47893-67512 GCA_013400575.1 Peucedramus taeniatus | reverse complement strand
GGCCGCGTCGCTGTGGAGACGGCGCGCGGCGGCGGTCACGCGGGGTCGCACGGCGCGGCCGGGGCGGCGTGAGGGGAGGGAGCGGCGACAATTAAATAACGAGAGGGGACAGGAGAAAAACGCCAAATGTTGGGGGTTTGCCCTTTTTTTATTCCCTTGAGGTCGGCATTGAAGGTACTTCAGATGGTTTTTTGTGTTCAGGCTCAAATGTTTAACTTTTTTAATTGATGTTGCCGTCTCGCAAGTAGTGATTTGTGTAGTATTCTGCTAATAAGTTATGAAATGGCTAATTATTTTTCTCTGCAAGGGTTTTTAAGGTTTAACTACGTAATTAAGAAATGACACTTAAATTATTTTTATTTTTAATTCAATAACTAATCACTCAAACTCCTCAATTTTCTGTCTAATTACAAAATACTACCTAAACTCATGAAGGAGAAAGACTGGTTTCTGCCTTAAAACTTTTATTTTGCTTTATATATATATATTACTGTATTCTAAAACTCTAAGTTTTCTACCCTGTGACATTACACACTTTTAATTAAACTACACACCCGCAATCTCAGTGCTGTAAATCAATTTTAGAAGCTTTTTCTCACCCTCAGGTTAAATGCAGTGTTCAGCTTACCTTGACATTTAGTACAGTTTGTTGGGTTTTTAAAAGTTTTGGGGTTTTTTTGGGGTTTTTTTGGGGTTTTTTTTTGTTTGTTTGTTTGTTTTGGTTGGTTTTTTGGGGTTTTTTTGCTTGTTGTTTTTTTGGTTTTGTGTCCCATTGGAACATTAAGTTTTGACCTACAAAAGGGTTCCAGTGTGATTAAAGTCAGCAAAATAAACCTGGGGCATTATAAACAGAATTTAGTCTCCTGGTTCTCAGCTGGGCACCTAAAATTGATGGGAGACTGTTTTGCATTATTCACTCTGAAAATGAGATTATGTTTTATTTCACACCTGAGATGTGCAGAGATTCCTAATGCCTGAACAGCATGCTTGAACCACAGGCCCACAGCTTAAACCAGCAGAAATTTTATTACAGAATTTTCCAGAGGCTGATAAAGGATCAAGAAGACTCCTGTACTTGGTAACCTGTTCTTTGTGCTCAGTGCTGACAGTTCCCTATGGGGTGGTCAGGGATTTTTGTATGTAAATACTTTTGTCATATACACAGATAAAAACATCTTGTAGGCTTTTTATTCATGTAAATATATGAGAAAAAAGAATATAATTGATAATATATTTGTATTATATTATAGTATATTATATCATATTATATTATGTTATATGATATGATATGATATGATATTATATTATATTNATTATATTATATTATATTGCTGAGTTCTTGGTCTTAAAAGCCAGAAGAGACCAAAATTAACACTTAATCTCACTTAGCATTGGTTCACCTTGGAGGACAATCCAGACCCCAAAAACCACATACAGACTGTGGGCATGATACAAAAAAAGGAACTGTGGGTGTGTGGAGAGCAAACTGAGCCTAATAAAATAAAATATTGCTGAAATAAAGAGCAATCCCAACAAAGCCCCCAGATAAAAAGCCTGGGGTCTCCATGCTGGGTATTTTTCTTTCAATAAACTCAACTGTCTGTGGTGCTGGAATTCAAGCGAGTTCAGGCTGCCAGTTTCTGTGGAAAAGGAATAATGCAAATCTACACAGTAAGATATAAAGAGCAGTAAAGTCTGGTGAGGAAGTGGGACACAAAACATCACATTCTCCCTGAGGCAGCTTCTCCCTGCGCTGCACGGCCCCAGGACGGCTGGAGGGAATTGGAGCCGCGGCCAAGCAGCTCAGCCCATCATCACACACAGCTTTGGCTGCCTCCCGGCCAGCAGGGTGCAATAGAAAAACCAGGAGCTTTGTTACACATGATCTCAGAGAGCCTCAGCCCCAAACAAACTCACCCCACACAGCACTTGGGGCCCAGGTATCCCTGCGGGAAGGATCCTGCGCCCTGCGGAATTTCAGGGTGCGGCTGGACGCTCAGGGCTGGGGCCCCTGAGCACCAAGGCCGGCCCTTTGCCCCCTGAAACAAAACCCACCAGCCCAGTTTCCTGATGTCACTTTGCAGGAGGCGCTTGGCACTGCCCAGGCAGCCCGAGCTGGATGTGATGGAAGCTTTGGTCGGGCGGTGTCCGAGTGCAGGCGGTGCCCATCGACATCTCCCCTCCCGTGCGGTTTTTAATGCAGATGCTCTCAGACTGAAACCATTTATTAAAAAAAAAAAAAACCAACAACCCTTTCAACATGAACAGGAGCTGGTCTCTGCTGCAGGCGCCGTGTCGGGGCTCAGGTGGGTCTCCCTGTGCCTCGGGAGCTGCGAGCTGCTGCTGCACTCCTGGGTGAGACCCCCGGAGCGGGGAACGGGGTTAATAGACGAGTGATTAACAATGCCAGCGGGACAGGACGGGACGTGCCTGTCCGGGAAGGGATACACCTTTTTTGGCCGAAACGCTGCGTTTCCAAGAGCCGCGCTGCTCCGTGGGGGTCCCAAGGGACGGGACGGGACGGGACGGGGCGGGATGGGATGGGATGGGACGGGACGGGACGGGGCGGGACGAGTGGCGAGATCTGGGTCACTTTGGTTTGGCACAGCAGGGCACACACCCTACAGTGGCAATGCCAGGCAGCTGGATGTGGCAGTGGGGTGGGTTTTGGCAGCAGGAGGGGGCCAGGATGCCAGCACAGTGCCAGCAGACTGGGTGGGCGGCATGGGGACTTTGCTTCTTGTCCCTGCCACACATGCCAGGAGTGGCTTTGGCAACATCATTTGTGCTGCTCCACCGTAGCAGGGATGCCCTGTGCCCAGGCTCCGTGGCAGCTGGTGTGCCAGGCTGGCACTGGCCCCAGGTGCAGTGCTGGCTGGGCACTGAGGCAGCCCTGGACCACGGCGCTCAATCCCCTTCTCAGTGCTGATGGCCAATGTCCCATGGCTGTGCCCAGGAGCTCTGTGGGTGAGCTGGCCAGTGTCAGGGGGCCTGAGCAGTGCCATGGGGCTCACGCTCAGTGCTGTGGGGTGGGGGACTGTTTATCCTCTTTCATCTCCAAACCATTTCCTTTTGTCTCTACTTGTTCTTTTCTTCTTTCAAAGAGCGGCGCTGCTTTCCCCACTTCCTCCAGCAATGGGACCCCTGGCATGTGCTTGCTACAGGGTCACNAAAGGATGGGATGGGATGGGATGGGATGGGATGGGATGGGATGGGATGGGATGGGATGGGATGGGATGGGATGGGATGGGATGGGATGGGATGGGGCGGGACTACTCGTCCCCGCCCTCCGCCGCACTTGCCCCTTTAAGAGCCGGCTCCCATGACGTCACGCCCACAGCTACTCTGTAGCGCGGGGAGGGCGGGGCCTGCGCGCGCCCGGCGGAGCCGCGGGGTCTCTTAAAGAGGCCGCGCAGCAGCATCAGGTAACGGGGTCCCGGGCCGGGGGCTGCGAGGGGGGAGAGGGGAGGCTGTGTCCCGGCTGCTGGTCTCGCTGCTGGCCGCCCAGCATCTTCCCCCGAGGCTCTTAGTGCCTCCCCGCCCCCCCGGAGGCTATCCCCGTGTCTCCATCGTAGCCCCGAACTGTCCCCATGTCCCCTCTGGATTGTCCTCATCGTCTCTTCGAGTTGTCCTCATGGCCCCCCTGGGTTGTCCGTGTCTTCCCCGGGCTGTCCCCACGTCTTCCCGGCCCGTCCGCCTCCCGGTGACTCCGCACCCCGCCCAGAGCGGGGCTCCGTGCGGCCGAACCGGGTTGGGACGCGGGGTTGGAGGGCGCCGGGGCCGGGAGCTGCCGGTCCGGCGGTTGCCGGGGTCGCGGGGTCCACCGAGCTCCCGGTTGCAGCGATGCGGCGTGTTTGTCCTCGTGAGATGAGTGAGCAGATTCCCACGCGAGTCCCCCGGGAGGGTCCAGGGATTCTGTGGTTGTTTTGTCCCGAAAAGAGCCGCCGCCCCCGCTGGGAGCTGGGGCTCCCCCGGACCGGCAGTTCCACAGCACCCTCCGGTTCCAGCGGCTGGGGACACTCAGACACCTCTGTCTCCCCGTGTCACCCCCACCTGGCAGCTCCTTCTTTCTCTCCGTGTCACCCCATCTGACCCCGGTGCATCCCCGGAGGAATCCTGCCCCCGGGCCCACTCGTGTCCGGCCCCGCAGGCCGATTAGGCGGATTTCCCAGCCGGGATCCTAATCCCGCTGCCCCGTGCCNCGAGCGCGGGGCGGCGGGTGAGTGCGCGGCTCCTCCGGGCCCGGGAAAAACGAGGGGCAAGTCGGGGGTGGTGGTGTCCGGGGTCCAGGCTCGCGGTGACCGGGGACCCGCCCCGGAGCTCGGTTCTCCCGGGGCGTGGGTGGCTGCACCGGGCGGAACGCTGCGGGTTGGGTCGTGCCGCCGCCGCCACCGGGCTCGTCGCTGAGCCGCCTTGGCAGAGCTTTGCTGCCCGGCCCCGGAGCTGCTGGCCCCGCTCCAGGGGTGGGTGAATTCCCAAGAACTGGCGGAGACGCGGCTGCTACCCGTGAGATCTGGGTGTCGGAGCTCGCACCTCGAGCCCGCTGCACCGGAGCAATTCTGCTCCTGGGCTGATGAGAGCCCCACCCACGTCCCTCTCACGGGGAAACTGAGGCACGGGCAGGTCTCAGCCTCTCCCGGACTGCCCAGCTCGCCCGGAGCTGCTCCTGGGGGGCCGGACTGCTCCCTGTGCCCGTCGTGGGCTGTGAATCCTGCTTCTGGCTCCTGAACAGAGCTCATGCCCAATTCTGGTGCTTTTGGTTTAGGAAAGAATGTGATTTGAGCCTTTAGCTCCGGAAAGGAGCTTTGCTGCCGGAATGCCGTCCGGCTCCTGCCGGCCCCAGAGCTCAGCCCTGTGCCCGGCACCGTGCCCGGGGTGTGATAAGCCCCGAAGCAGAAGGAAGTGAGAGCCCAGCCGTCACCCCCAGCTTGGGGCTGCCCCCCCCGCTCTCACCCGCAGCCGGAGCCGAGAGGGGCCCGCGACCCCCGCGATGGCCGTGGGCACCCAGCTGGGGCTGCTGCTCTGGAAGAACTTCACCTACCGCCGGCGGCAGCGGGTGAGTGGGCGACTGGGGTGGGGCTACCCAGAGCCGCTGGTGCCTGGCACAGGGGCAGGCAGAGCCCTGGACGCTGATGGGGATTGGGACCCCACCAGCCTTGCATCTCCCCCAGATCCAGCTGGCTATCGAGATCCTGTGGCCCCTCTTTCTCTTCCTTATCTTGATCTCAGTGCGGCGATCCCACCCGCCCTTCAAGCAGCATGAGTGTGAGTGTCCCCCGCAGGACCCCCTGAGCCAGCTAAGACCCCTCTGTGTGCCCCTGTACGGGAGCCCTTCGGGGTGACACCGGCGGGACAAACACGGGGGGTGGTCACAGGGTGGGGGCTCGCTGGCATCTCCCTGCTCGGGTGTGTCTGGGGTCCTGCGCTGCCCCCTGAACCTGCCTCCCCCTCCCTCAGGCCACTTTCCCAACAAGGCTCTGCCCTCCGCGGGGACCCTGCCCTGGCTGCAGGGCATCATCTGCAACATGAACAACCCCTGTTTCCGGCACCCCACGGCGGGAGAGGCCCCCGGCGTGGTGGGCAACTTCGATGGCTCCATGTGAGCGGCGGGGCTGGGGAGCTGCGGGGCGGAGCGGGGCTGGCCCGGGGTCCCGTTACCCACCCCATGTCCCATGTCACAGCGTCTCCCGCCTCCTGACCGAGGCCCGGCAGGTCCTGCTCCGCGGGCACGGGCAGCGGCTCCTGCGCAGCTTCGCCCGGCTCCTGCCCGCCCTGCGCCGGCTCCGGGACAGCGGCAACCAGCGGAGGGGTGAGCACCGGGGCCGGGGGGTGCCGGGGTAGCCAGACCCCTTGTCTGACCCCTGCTCCCGCAGCTCTGCCGGTGAGGGAATACTTGAGAGAGGACGAGACCTTCTCCCGGTTCCTGCGGACCAACACATCTCTGCCCCCGGCGCTGGTGGATGAGCTGATGGGGGCTCGGCTCAGCCCCCGCATTGTGAGTGTCGGCGCGGTGCCACTCCCGGCGCCCACTCCCGGTGACCGCATCGTGACTGCCCTCTCCTTCCAGTTCTCCCTGGCGAGCATTCGCCTCCCGCTCAAGACCCTGGTCTGCAACGCCTCGGTCCTGGGGGGCTTCCTGGTGAGCGGCGACGCCGACTCTACCCAGAGCCTGCAGCAAGGACTCTGCGCACTGCCCAGCTCCCAGCTCCGTGCCATGGAGGGCTCCTTCCTCTCCCAGATGGACTTCCCACGACTCCTGACGGTGAGCCCCCAGCGCGGTCTGGAGCTGGAAGGCACCGAGACCCCTGGCCTCCCCGGCAGGGCTGTGACCCCCTTCTCATGCCCTTGTAGGAACAGCTGAGCTCAGAGTTGGGCGGAATCGCTGGCACCGTGGAAGCTTTGGGCAGCTTCCTGCGGGATGCAGCATCCCTGATGGAGGAGGTACACCCCTCATTCCCTCGCCTCCTGCCCAGCCCCACCGTGTCCCTGGGTGCCCCTGTCCCCCACTGCCCCTCTCCACTCTCATCCCACTCTCCCCAGGTCTCCTCCATGACCAGCCTGGCCGAGCTGCGTCAGGAGATTGTGGGGCTGAGGGCCCCCAACACCAGCACGGGTGCCTTCAGAGCCCTGTCTCGCATCGCCTGTGGACACCCCGAGGGCGGGGGGCTCAGGATCCCCTCCCTCAACTGGTACGAGGACAATGATGTCAAAGCCTTCCTGGACCGTAACAGCTCAGAGCAGAGACCTGTGACCTCAGGCAGCACCAGTGAGTGGAGGGCTGGGGGAGGCTGAGCCAGGGGCTGGGGGGGCAGTGGGGGCTGGTGGTGAGGGCTCAGCTCTGCACCCCCAGGTCCCTTCTGCCGGGAGCTGCTCCGCAGCCTGGAGTCCAGCCCCCTCTCACAGATCTTCTGGCGGGGCATCAAGCCCCTCTTTGTGGGGAAGATCCTGTACTCTCCACCTGGGCCTGGCCCTGACAGTGTCATGGCTGAGGTGAGTAGGGGCTGGAGGGGCCTGGAGGGGTTTGGGGGGGGGTCTCATCCTGAACCTGCCTCACCTCCCTCACACAGGTGAATCGGACCTTCCGGGAGCTGGCGGTGCTGGGGGAGTTGGGGGGTGCCTGGCAGGAGCTGGGACCCCGAATCTACACCCTCCTCAACAGCAGCCTGGAGATGCAGGTGCTCCAGGTGTGTGACCCCAGACTCCTCCAATTTGGAACAGGGTTACTGTTCCCAGTGCAAGATGCAAGGGGTGCAAGATGGGCTGTGCTGGGGTGCAACAAGCCAGGAGTGGGATGGGATGCAGCTGGAGCAGGGTGGGCTGCACGGCCTCCCATACCCTGGTGCTTTGCAGGACCTGCTGCTGGCCCCGAGCACAGCCCAGCTCCTGGATGGGTTCCTCAACGGCACCTCCTGGAAGCTGCCAGAGCTGGTCACGTTCCTGACAGGGCCAGCAGGGGGACCAGGCCTCACTTGGCACCAGGTGTACGCTGATGTGGACGCAATCCTGAGCACCCTGGCGCAGTTCATGGAGGTTTGTGTCACACACTGTGGGTGGGCTGGCCCCTTGCACCACCCGTGCTCACTGAGCCCCACCTGCCCTCCCACAGTGTGTCTGCCTGGACAAAATCGAGGCCGTGGCCACCGAGGAGCAGCTGGTAGCCCGGGCCCTGGAGCTGCTGGAGGAGCAGCAGTTTTGGGCAGCAGTGGTCTTCCAGCCCCCCATCAATGCCACAGCCCCCGGGCTGCCACCCCACGTCCGCTACAAGATCCGCATGGACATTGACGATGTCACGAGGACCAACAAGATCAAGGACAGGTTGGGGGATGCCCACTCTGTCTCCACGGCCAACCAGGCACCCTGTGCTCATTGCCAGGGGATCCCTGGTCCCAGCACCGTGCTCTGCCCCCAGGTTTTGGGACCCAGGCCCCGCAGCTGACCCCTTCAGTGACCTGCGCTACGTCTGGGGGGGCTTCGTCTACATTCAGGACCTGGTGGAGCAGGCGGTGGTGCGGGTGCAGACTGGGGCTGCCCCACAGACAGGGGTCTATGTCCAGCAGATGCCCTACCCCTGCTACGTGGACGATGTGTGAGTGGGCAGGGGCAGCCCCGGACCCTGGGACTGTTGATTGACACCCCTGCTGCCAGGGGGACACATCCAAGCATCCTGCAGCATCGCTGCACCAGGGAGGTGGCACAGGGCTGGTCGTGCCCTGGTATCCCTGGCCCAAGAGTGGCCTGGGAGTGTTGAGCTAAGGGTGGAATGTCTGGTGGTATCTCCCCAGGTTCCTGAGGGTCCTGAACCGCTCGCTGCCTCTCTTCATGACTCTGGCCTGGATCTACTCAGTGGCCATGATCATCAAGGGGGTGGTGCACGAGAAGGAGACGCGTCTCAAGGAGACCATGAAGACCATGGGGCTGAGCAGCGGGATCCTCTGGCTCAGCTGGTTCCTCAGCAGCTTCATCCCCTTCCTCCTCAGCTCTGCCCTCCTTGTCCTCATCCTCAAGGCAGGTTGCAGGTCTCAGGGGACAGCATGGGTGACACAGGGAACATCAGGGCTGGGAGCCAGCATGGGAGGCTCCACAGGCTCCAACCTGCCTCCATCCACAGCTGGGAAACATCCTGCCCTACAGCGACCCAGCAGTCATCTTCCTCTTCCTCGGCACCTTCTCAGTGGCCACCATCAGCCAGTGCTTCCTCATCAGCACCTTCTTCCCCCGTGCCAACCTGGCCTCAGCGTGCGGTGGCATCATTTACTTCTCGCTGTACCTGCCCTACGTGCTGTGCGTCGCCTGGCGCGACTACATCACCTTCCCCATCCGTGTCCTTGTGGTGAGCCCAGAGCTGCCCCTCTGCAATGCCCCTGCTGCTCTGGCTGGGGGGCTTTGGGCTGTACCCCCGGGCCAATCTTTGCCCACACTGCCATTCTCGCTGTCCTCAGAGCCTGCTGTCCCCCGTGGCCTTTGGCTTCGGCTGCGATTACTTCTCCCTCTACGAGGAGCAGGGCGTGGGCATCCAGTGGCACAATCTGGCTGCCAGCCCCGTGCCAGGAGACCCCTACAGCTTTGCTGCGGCCATGGGGCTGCTGCTGCTGGATGCTGTCCTCTATGGCCTGGCCACCTGGTACCTCGAGGGTGTCTTCCCAGGTGAGTGCAGCTCTCCTGACCCTCAGCTGCCACTCAGCCCTGACCCCACTCAGCCCCTTCTGCTGCAGGTCAGTACGGGATCCCCAAGCCTTGGAATTTCCCCTTCCTGAAGAGCTACTGGTTTGGAGAGTCATCCTCATCTGGGCACTCCCTGTACCACACCAGCCCCCACACTGCACCCCAAGGTGAGTCCCTGCCCACCCTGGAGCTGCATGCCTGAGGGCAGTGGCCATGGAGCAGGGCTGGAGCCCTCCAGCCCAGGCCTTGCTCCCCCATGGTGAGGGGTCCTGCCCAGGGATGTGACCCCTTGGTGGCTTCCAGTGCTGGTGGAGGAGCCACCTCCTGATCTCCAGCCCGGCGTCTCCATCCGCAACCTGGTGAAGGTCTATGGCAGCAGTGGCCGTGCAGCTGTCAACGGGCTGAGCCTGGACTTCTACGAGGGACAGATCACGTCCTTCTTGGGCCACAATGGCGCTGGAAAGACCACCACCATGTGAGCCACAGAGGGCCTGCGTGGCCATGGCTGGGCACAGGAGCTGAGCCTGACCCGTCCCCGCCTGGTGCCCACACAGGACAGGTGCCCAAGCCCTACTGCTCCTGTGCTCCATGACCCACTTTTCTCATCACTTCCAGGTCCATCCTGACTGGCCTCCTACCCCCCACCTCGGGCACTGCCTATGTCCTGGGCTGGGACATCCGCTCCGATATCGACAGCATCCGCAAATCCATGGGGATGTGCCCCCAGCACAACGTGCTCTTCGACATGTAGGCAGGGCTGGGGCGGAGTGGGGAGCGATGCAGGGCTGTCCCCCTCAATCCCTGTGCCCCTCACCCTGCCTTTCCCCCCGTCCCCACAGCCTGACGGTGGAGGAGCACGTCTGGTTCTACGGGCGGCTGAAGGGGCTCTCGGAGCAGCAGGTGCAGGAGGAGATGGAGCAGCTGCTCCAGGACACGGGGCTGCCCCACAAGCGCCGGGAGCAGACCAGGAACCTCTCGGGTGCGTGCGGGGGTCAGGCCGGGTGCCCGAGCGGGGCTGGGTGGCTCGGAGCCCCCCCAACGCTGTCCCTCTGCAGGTGGGATGCAGAGGAAGCTCTCGGTGGCCATCGCCTTCGTGGGTGGCTCCCGGGTGGTCATCCTGGATGAGCCCACGGCCGGCGTCGACCCCTTCTCCCGCCGCAGCATCTGGGAGCTGCTGCTCAAGTACCGCAAAGGTCAGGGCTGGGAGCCCCCACTTCACCCTCTGAGCCCCCCAGCCTGGGCCACGCAGGGGGATGTGCTGGTGGGGAGAACCTGCAATGGAGGGGTCCAGCAAGGGGGTCTGGGGTCAAGCCCATTCCCGGTCCCCAGGCCGCACCATCATCCTGTCCACCCACTACATGGACGAGGCGGAGCTCCTGGGGGACCGCACCGCCATCATCTCGCAGGGCCGGCTCTGCTGCTGTGGGTCCCCCCTCTTCCTCAAGGCCAGGCTTGGCACCGGCTACCACCTCACCCTGGTGAAGCGGGAGAGGAGCGGGACAGGCGGCAACAGTGGCACTGTCCCCGCTGTCACCAAAAAGGTGCGTCCCTCTGCCCTGATGATCATCCTCAAAAAGCAGCCGGTGTCTGCATCCCGGGTACTGGGGGGCACTGGGGGCCAGGTCCTGCTATGGGGTGCCAGGCTCCAGCCACCCTTCCCTGCAGGATGGCAGTGACTCGGAGCACAGCAGTGACACGGGCCTGGGCAGCGAGCGGGGCAGTGACGCCAGCGCTGTGGGTGAGCATTTTGTCCCCTCACAGTGTCACCCCCAGCTGCTCCCCAAACATCCCCTGTCAGCCAGGGAGGCTGGGGGTGCACAGCCCTGCATCCGGCCCCTCTCCTCCTTTCCCTGGAGGTGCAGAATGGCATCTCCATCCCCTCCATCTCCCTGGGGACCCTCAGGCTGGGATGCCAGGCACACAAAGCTGTGGCCAGCTGTGGCAGCCAGTGGCTCCTGCCCCGGGATTCCAGCCCTCCCCATCCCTCCAGATGTGGCCCAGCTGTCGGCACTGATCCAGAAGCTGGTCCCTGGCTCCCGGCTGGTGGAGGACATTGGGCACGAGGTGCTCTTTGTCCTGCCCTACAGCGGGGCCAGGGATGGGGCCTTCGGGGAGCTGTTCCGTGAGCTGGACGCACGCCTGGGGGAACTGGGGGTCTCCAGCTACGGCATCTCTGACACCACCCTGGAGGAGGTACCCAGGGGGGCTGTGGTCAAGGGGCTCCCGGGGTGCCTGTGACCAGGGGGTTTCCCTCTCTGTGCTGTGGGTGCTGGTGTGTGTTTAACACCAGCCCTCCCACACCCCCAGATCTTCCTGAAGGTGGCTGAGGACACCGCGCTGGACACTGACACCACAGGTAAAACTCCTCAGTCCTGGCTGGAGCTGAGCTCTGGGGTACACGGGGGGCTGGGGAGGTGCTCAGCAGCCCAGAGCAAAGGGGTGGGGTGTCCCCAGCACCCTGTGTGTCCCTGCCAGAGCTGGGGGCCCTGCTGGGAGCACCTGTGGATGCAGAGAGGTGTCACAGCCTGTGGTCTTGGTCCTGCCCTGGCATCTTGTCCTCATTTTGTCAGGCACCATAAAAGGAGCAGTCCCTGGCGAGACGGGGGATGGGGATGTGGCCGATGGAGAGATGGGTAAGGATGGGGGAGGTGGGACCCCTGAGCTGCTGCTGAGTGCTCCCCACCTCCAGCCCCTGGGCTGGGGTGATGGCACACGTCCATCCCTTCAGGCACGTGTCCCTTCAAGCAGGGGGATGCTCAGGGACTCTCGTGCAGCATAGCTACCTCCCAGTTTTGGGGTATCCCCAGAGCAAAGATCTGGGATGGGGATAGGTTTGGGGAAGCCCAGCTCTGTGCAGAAGATGGGATGGGATATGAAATCCCAGGGGGCATATCCAGCCTCCTTATCTGGAGGGAGAACTGGCGTGGGGACAGCCACGGGAGTCTGGGGGGGCTGTGATGGTTTGGGGCAGCAGCTCTGCCCTGGGTGGGCGCTGACCCTGCGCGGCTGTAACCCCTCTCTCCTCTCCTTTACATTGAGCCAAAGGAGCCCGGCGAGGTAGGAGCTGGGGGCTGTTTGTGGGGGCTGGGGGATCCTGCATGCAGCATCCCGTCCCTGCTGGGGTGGGGGATGCCCCTGCCAGCACCCTGTCCCCCTTGCCCCGCCTGGCACGAGTCCCTTGCCAGAGCCGTCTCTGCCCCGGCAGCGGAGGAGCCCCGGGAGACGGATCTGCTGCGGGGGGCGGCGGGGCAGGCCTGCGGCAGGGTCCGGGGCTGGGCGCTCACCTGCCGCCAGCTCCGCGCTCTCTTCACCAAGAGGATGCTCCACGCCCGGCGCAGCACCCGCGGCTTCTTCGCGCAGGTGGGGCCGCGGGGAGGGGATGGGGCAGGGCACGGGGCAGGGCACGGGGCAGGGTGGGGCAGAGCCAACCCAGATCCCCCCCGGCCTCCTCAGATCGTCCTCCCCGCCGTCTTCGTCTGCATCGCGCTGCTCTTCAGCCTCATCGTGCCGCCCTTCGGGAAGTACCCGCCGCTGCAGCTCCAGCCCTGGATGTACGGGAAGCAGTTCACCTTTTTCAGGTGTGTCCCCAGCCCTCCGCCCGCCGTGTCCCCGGTCCCCCACTGCCACCAGCTCACCCCTGTGTGTCCCGGCAGCAACGACGCCCCGGGAGACCCCGACACAGCCCGGCTGCTGGACGCGCTCCTGGCTGAGCCCGGCTTCGGCACCAAGTGCATGAAGGAAGAGAGGAAGGCGTGAGTGTCCGCGGGACGGGGGCAGCCGGGGCTTGGTGCCCACCTCAGTGCCCACCTGCCCGCGGAGCAGCTCTGCCATCTGGTGTGATGCTGCGGGACCCCCAACGTGCCCACGGTGGGTCCCGCTGCTCCCGGCTCACACCAGCCTGGTAACGGGAGTCTCTCTCTCTCTCTCCCTCTCTCTCTCTCTCTCTCTCTCTCTCTCTCCCCGGGTGCCAGGGCAGGGCTGTGCCCTCCAGCTTCCCACCCCGATGGCTTCTCGGCCCCCTCAGCCCCCCCATCCGTGCTGGAAGTGCTGCAGCGTGGGAACTGGACACGGGCCAAACCGTCCCCCCCGTGTCAGTGCAGTGGCCCGGGGGCTCACAGGATGCTGCCCGAGTGTCCTGAGGGGGCCGGGGGGCTCCCACCACCCCAGGTAACCCCCAGCCTGGCAGGGGCAGCCCCAGGCTCTGTCACTGCTGGCTGTGGGGGCGGGTGATGCTCTGGGATGACAAAGGGCTGGGTGTCCATCCAGCCCCTCTGTCCATCCTGCAGGTGCAGAGGGGCACAGGGGACATCCTTCAGAACCTGACAGGCAGGAACATCTCTGACTACCTGGTGAAGACCTATCCCCAGATCATCCGTCAGGAGTGAGTGCTGGGGCTGGGAACACCAGGGACACTGCAGGACACTGTGGGGACACCAAGGGAACACCCCAGGGACACCTGGGGGACAGGGACACTGCTGGGGACATGTGGCTGGGTGGGCAGGTGCTGCTCTAATGTCCCCTTGGGGGGTTTCTCTCTCCTCTGTCTCCCCCCACCTCATTTCTTTCAGGCTGAGGAACAAGAAGTGGGTGAATGAGCAGAGGTAAGCTGGGCAGGGGCTGGGGCCTGGCACAGCCAGGGATGGAGGGAGACAGGAGATTCCTGGTGGGTTTGGGGAGAGCCTGAGTGGTCCCTGGGCAGAGCCATCATCCAGGTGCCTTCAGCCCTCCACTGTGTCCCTTACTCTGGCACCTGGGCGAGTGGAGGGTTGAGTTTGCACAAGGGTGGCAGTGGGGAATGGGTGGCAGGTTTCATAGAATTGTAGAATCTCCTGGGGTGGAAGGGAGCCACGTGGATCCTCAAGCCCAGCTCCTGGCACACTGGGAGTCTCTCTGGCAAGTTTGGGAGCCCCGTTTCTCCCGCAGGTACGGCGGCTTCTCCCTGGGTGCCGGCAGCTCCCAGGCCCTGCCGTCGGCAGCAGAGCTGGATCAGGCGGTGCTGGAGCTCCGGGTGCTGCTCAACATCACCCCGGTACAGCAGGACTCAGCCCCTGGCTCAGCTCTGGGGTCCCAGTGCTGGGAGACCCCTCCTCACCCTGTGTTCCTGCACCCAGGGCAGCCCCTCGGATCGGCTCCTGGCCAACCTCAGCCGCTTCATCGAGGGTTTAGATGCCCGCAGGAATATCAAGGTGTGCCCAGGGCTGGGGGGCAGCAGGGATGGGACAGTGGTGTCCCCTCAAGGGGTGGAGCAGCCCAAGAAGGACTGAGAGTGGCTGGGGCTGGAGGGGAGCAGGAGCTGAATGGGGAGTGGAGATGCTCCTGATGGGGGTGGGTGCTGCAGGCACAGCCAGGAGCAGTGCCAGGTTGGGTGGGGGGCTCTGAGCTGCCCGGCCCTCCCCATGCTGCAGGTCTGGTTTAACAACAAGGGCTGGCACGCCATGGTGTCCTTCCTCAACGTGGCCAGCAATGGGCTGCTGCGAGCCCGGCTGCCCCCCGGCACCGACCCCGCGCGCTTCGGCATCACGGCCACCAACCACCCCCTCAACCTCACCAAGGAGCAGCTCTCCGAGGCCGCCCTGTGAGTGTGGGGATGGGGGGCCAGCAGTCCCCTCTGGCCCCTGCTGAGCTCTCCCCTCCTCGGCAGGATGGCCACCTCCGTGGACGTGCTGGTCTCCATCTGCGTGATCTTCGCCATGTCCTTCGTCCCGGCCAGCTTCGTCGTCTTCCTCATTGAGGAGAGGGTCAGCAAGGCCAAGCACCTTCAGTTTGTCAGCGGGATGAAGCCCATCACCTACTGGCTGGGCAACTTCGCCTGGGACATGGTGGGAATGGGGATGGGGACAGGGACCAGTTCCAAGGGGTCTGGTCCTACCCCTGACCCCTTTCCTTGCTTTTCAATCCCCACAGTGCAACTACCTGGTCCCCGCGCTGCTGGTCATCCTCATCTTCCTCTGCTTCCAGCAGGAATCCTATGTGTCCTCGGCCAACCTGCCCTCCCTGGTGCTGCTGCTGCTGCTCTACGGGTGATGGGGCAGCAGAGCCCAGCAGGGGCGAGGGGGTTGTGGGGCTGGGGGCAGCCGGGGTGAGGGGTTGTGGTGCATGGGAGGGTGGGTGCAGTCTCAAGCCCCCCAGGTCGGGAGGTGCACCTCAGCCAGCCCTGCTCTCCCCCCTGCAGATGGTCCATCACCCCCCTGATGTACCCAGCCTCCTTCCTCTTCAGCATCCCCAGCACCGCCTACGTGGCCCTGACCTGCATCAACCTCTTCATCGGCATCAACGGCAGCGTGGCCACCTTTGTGCTGGAGCTCTTCGTGGACCAGGTGAGCCTTGGGATGCCCTGAACCCCCCACCCCTTCCCTGCAGTGCCAGTGCCAGCTTGCCCACCCCTCTCCTTGCTGCTCCATCAGAATCTCAATGACATCAACCGTGTCCTGAAGAAGGTTTTCCTCATCTTCCCCCACTTCTGCTTGGGCCGAGGCCTCATTGACATGGTGAAGAACCAGGCAATGGCTGATGCCTTTGAGAGGTTTGGTGAGTCTGGGGGTGTCAGGGCTGCTCACCCTCCCCAAAGCCCAGCACAGGGATCCCCTATTCCTACAGCCCCTCTGGCTGCTTGCAGGGGACAAGCGCTTCGTGTCCCCCCTCTCCTGGGACCTGGCGGGGAAGAACATGTTTGCCATGGCCATCGAGGGCATTGTCTTCTTCCTCTTCACCCTCTTGCTGCAGTACCACCGCCTCTTCCTGCGCCTGGGGTGAGCACTGGCCGGGGGGTGCAGAATCCCAGAATCACTGAGAATCAGAATCCCAGAATCACTGAGAATCAGAATCCCAGAATCACCAGGTTGGAAGAGACCTTTAAGATCATCGAGTCCAACCCAGCCCCAACACCACCTTAACTAAACCCTGGCATCCAGTATTTTTTTAAACACATTTAGGGATGGTGACTCCACCACCTCTCCAGGCAGATGATTCCACTACTTTATCACTCTTTCCATAAAAAACTTTTTCCTAATATCCAACTTAAGTTTCCCTTGGTGCAGCTTGAGGCTGTGTCCTCTGGTTCTGTCAGTGCTGCCTGGAAAAAGAGCCAAACCCCACCTGATTATGATCACCTTCCAGGGAGTTGTAGAGAGTGATAAGGTCAACCCTGAGTCTCCTTTTCTCCAGGCTAAACATCCTGAGCTCCCTCAGTTGTTCCTTACAGGACTTGTGTTCCAAGCCCCTCACCAGCCTTGTTGCCTTCCTTTGGATGTGTTCAAGCACATCAATATCCTTCCTAAACTGGGGGCCCAGAACTGGACAGAGTACCCTGGGGGTGCTCAAGGGGGTGGGCAGCCCTGGATGTGCCCTTGCCCTGTTTCCACAGCCCACGGGCTCTGGAGCTGCCCTCGCTGGGGGATGAGGACCAGGACGTGGCCAGGGAGCGGGCGAGGGTGGGCAGCATCCCCCCACACAGCCAGCTCCTGCTTCTGAAGGACCTGACCAAGGTGGGTGCGTGGGGCTGGACCCTGCTGTGGGCTGCAGCCCGCCCAGGACCCCTGGCCCCCCTGGCAGTGACAGGAGGGAGCAGCCAGTGCCACCTCTCCTCCATGCAGGTGTACCCGCGCAGGAAGGCTCCGGCCGTGGACCAGCTCTGCGTGGCCATCCCCCCCGGGGAGGTGAGGGACAGACAGACAGACAGACAGCTCTGTGGGCAGGGCCAGAGCTGCCAGTGACCCTGCTCTGCCCCCACAGTGCTTTGGCCTCCTGGGGGTGAACGGTGCTGGGAAAACATCCACCTTCAAGATGCTGACAGGGGACACAGAGGTGACGCTGGGAGAAGCCTGGTTGAAGGGGCACAGGTGGGTGAATGCAGGGACTCCACAGCTCCATGTCCCCACAGCATCTATGCCACCATCTCTGTCCCCACCCTGTGCTCTTCCTGGCCCTTTGCCCTGCAGCCTGCTTCATCCTCATCCTCACCCCTGCAGCTGCTTGTCCCTATTTCCACAGTATCCCTGGCACATGTCCCCATCCCACAGCGTGCTCACCTATCCCTGCCCCATGCTCACCTGTCCCATCCTGTGCTCACCTGTCCCCATCCCACAGTGTGCTCACCGACCTCCAGTCTGTCCACCAGCACATGGGTTACTGTCCCCAGTTTGATGCCATCACGGACCTGCTGACAGGGCGGGAGCACCTGGAGTTCTACAGCCGCCTGCGTGGGATCCCGGAGGAGGAGACCCCCAGGGTAGGGCCTGTACCCTGTCCCCCTGAGGCCACGGGGAGCCCCCACCCTCACCCCCTCTGTCTCTCGCAGGTGGCTCAGTGGGGCATCACTGCTCTGGGGCTGGCCCCGCACGCGGACCGGCCGGCGGGCAAGTACAGCGGGGGCAACAAACGCAAGCTCTCCACGGCCATCGCCCTCCTCGGCTGTCCCCCTGTGGTTTTCCTGGTGAGGGGGGCATTGGGAGACCCCACGGCAGCACCAGGGTCCTGCCCAGGCTGACCCTGGGCCGGGACCGTTGCAGGATGAGCCCACAACGGGGATGGACCCTCAAGCCCGGAGGTTCCTGTGGGAGCGCATCCTCGGCGTCATCCGGGACGGCCGCTCCGTGGTGCTCACGTCCCACAGGTGAGTCCTCACCCGGGTCTGCAGCCCCCCAAAGAGGAGCACCCCAATTCCTGTGGGAACCCCCCCGGAAGGGAGTGTCCCTCTGCCCTGGGAGTCTCACACGTGCCCCCCCAGCATGGAGGAGTGTGAGGCGCTCTGCACCAGGATGGCCATCATGGTCAACGGCCGGTTCCGCTGCCTGGGCAGCGTCCAGCACCTCAAGAACAGGTACAGGGGGGGCTAAGGGGGTCTCCTGAGGGTGGTGGCCATGGCCAGTCCTCACAGCAGTGTCCCCTCTCCCGCAGGTTTGGGGACGGGTACACGGTGGTGGTGCGGGCGGGGGGCCCTGGCCCAGCGGCGGTGCAGGCCCTGCTGCAGCAGCACTTTCCTGGCATCGTGCTGCGGGAGCAGCACGGGGGGCTGCTGCAGTACCACCTGCCTGCCCGTGTCACCTCCCTGGCCACCGTCTTCAGCCTTCTGGCCGCCCACCGTGGCCCCTGCCACATAGAGGATTACTCCGTGTCCCAGACCACGCTGGACCAGGTGACAGGGGAGGCAGGGTGAGAGCGTGGTGGCCCTGTCCCACGGTGCTGTCTCTCATCGTGCCGTTCCTGCAGGTCTTCATGCACTTTGCCCAGGAGCAGAGCGATGGGGAGGTCACAGCCCCAGGACAGGATGCAGCCCCCAGCGCTGGGAGGAGGCTGAGCACGTTCCTGGAGGATGACAGCTACCAGGAGAGCGCTGTCTGAGTGGGCCATGGTGTGCCATGGACCCCCACAGCCCCCTCCCTGGCTGTCACCGCAGCACGAGCCAGGGTCACAGGGCTTTGGGGTACTGCAGCCCCCCAGAGCCACACGGAAGAGGCTTGGGCACATCCTGCCCATTGGCACGGTGTCACCATCCAACGGGACAGGGGGTGCTGGGGAGGGCTCAGAGTGCCAGGACAGGGCTGGCCCCGGCTCCCTGCAGGAGGTTGATGCCCCGCGGGAGGCTGAGCTGGATGGGGGGTCTGGGGCTGGCCTTGGGACCCTGCTGCTCCCCACTGGAGCCGAGCTTGCTGTAACAGAGCAATTCAATAAAAACCCGCGGTACTGCCTGGGGGCTCCATTGCCCTCGCCACAACGGGGACAGGGCGGGGGCACAGCGGGACAGGGGCAGCACCGCGTCCACAAGAAACTTCTCCTAATATCCAACCTAAATTTCCGCTGGCTCACCTTAAGGCCGTGTCCTCTCGTTCTGCCCGTTGCTGCCTGGAAACCCGCGGGTTGGTGTTCGCCTGTGTCAGGGCCGCGCCTGGGGGGCTCCCCCGGCCTCGCGGGGGCTGGAGCGCCCCGGGCCGCGTCCCGGAGGGACAAAAGGGTCTTCCCGGGGAGGGGCTTCGGGACCGTGCCCGGGAAAAAATATGGAACGCTTCACGAATTTGCGTGTCATCCTTGCGCAGGGGCCATGCTAATCTTCTCTGTATCGTTCCAATTTTAGTATATGTGCTGCCGAAGCGAGCACGAATGACTGTCCACCCACAGGGCTATTTAAACCTTTCTTACTTCAAAACTTTTACCTCAGTACGAGCGTGCTGTTTCGGGCCCCTAGGCCTTTCTTTATACTATCACTCTCCCAGGCGATGCACGCAGATTTTTTATTCTAAATCTTCCGCTTTGTTGAAATTTTTTGCCTTTTCGAGACCGAACGGCCGCGGAAGGTACTGGCTGTGCGCGGTGCATGGCGGGAGATCTCTTCATTTGCATGGAGGCGGGGCGGGGCCGGAGCGTGTCCTCCACCGTTCCGTCGTGCCCTGGGCGCGCATGCGCGCGCACGCGCGTGAGCCGCCGTGGCCGGCGGAGGAAAATGGCGGCGGAGCGCTGAGGGA
>WBNO01001128.1:29779-47852 GCA_013400575.1 Peucedramus taeniatus | reverse complement strand
CAGGGGCCGGGGAGGGGACGGAGGCAGCGCCGGTGCCGCGCCCGCCCGGCCCCAGCCCGGCCCGCGGAGGAGCAGCAGCCTTTTCGGGCCCAGCCCTCACCGGCCCCGCCGTCAGGATGTCCGAGAACCAGCCGAACGCCAACAACCACCACCCGGCCAACAACGCCGGGGCCGCCGGCGGCAACAACCGGGGCGTCCGCAACCCCAACCTCAACCAGAACCCCCTGATCAACGTGCGCGACCGCCTCTTCCACGCGCTGTTCTTCAAGATGGCAGTGACCTACGCGCGTCTCTTCCCTCCCTCCTTCCGCCGCGTCTTCGAGTTCTTCGTTCTTCTCAAGGTGAGGGGCAGCTCCTCCTGCCAGCCCGCGGCCGGGCTGAGGGCAGGAGTTTCATTAGAAACACCAAAAGTCGTGCACACCGAGCTGTCCCCGGAGCTCCCGTGGGCTCCTCCTGTGAGGGAAACATTAGTCTCCGTGGTGGTCCCGCTGTTCCCTGCACTCTGGAGCTCTTCCAGATCTCCTAATCAAAAACAAATTGCTGAGCCAGCTCGCTGGGCAGCCAGGCTGGTGCGAGGCAGGAGAGGTTTCATTTTCTGTTTCCTAGCAATGGCACTTTTTGGAATAATTTCCCGCATTTACTCCTGGGTTGTTGGAGTTTTACTGGAGTCTTGTCTTTTCTGGAAGCAGTTAAGGCACAGCCCCGTTTCTTTCAGCCCTGCCAGGTGTGTGTCACTGTGCTCTGGGGTGACCCCACTTGCCTGCTGGGTGGTGGGGACCCTCCCAGAGGGGCCTGTCAGTGTCCAGGGGTGGCTGCCCTTAGGTCAAATCCTGCTCCACGGCTTCCAGGGTGGGAAATTAGAGAAAGGAGAAGGGGAGAGCAGCTTGCCAGGCAACAGCAGCACTCTAGGTTTCTACAATTCAGGAAGAAAACACTCAGCACAGCTTGTTTAATGCTGCACAGATATGTTTTCTACCCTCTCAGGAGACGTTTGGGTTTTTCACATCCCTGTTCCCTGTCCCAGTTGTACATCTGCATCCTGGGGCTGGGACAGGGATAGTGCTAACGGTGCAGTGGTCGGGCAGAGTGGCTGGGAGCAGTTTGTTTTGCTTCTGCCTCTGATCACAGCTCCTCCCAGAGAAGGAAGAACTTCCTCAGGGCTCTGTGGATAGCAGCCTGCAGGGTCAGGGGTCAGCAGCCTGCTCCCAACACTCCTCCAGCTGCTGGTAGGAGGGAAGTGGGAGCCCACATTCCCATCCCGAGCCCTGGAATTACCCCTGGCTCTTCTGTGGCTCCTGCAGCCAGGGAGGTGGCCCTGCTTTACCTTCCCTCACATGTCCCTGTGCAGCTCCTCTGCAGAGTGATGTTTACCAGGCTGTTTGCTCATCACAAATAGGTCAGGAGGGGGCTGATGAGGACAGAGCAGTGCGGGGTGGCTGGGAAGGGCGCTCTGAGCTCAGCAGTGCCGCTCGCTGTGCCAGCTGTGCTCGCAGCTCTGAACTTTGGACGTCTCTCTTCACTCCAGGGAACAAGTTCTTTTAGTCCACCCTGCTTTGCTGTGGTTTATGGCTGTTCCTGGGATGGAGGCAGGGCAGGGAGTTGTGGTGCTCTGTGCACAGCCTCAGGGGCATGCTCAGCCTCCCCGAGGCAGGACCGGTTCTTTGGGACAACGGATCTGAAGTGGGTTTGGGTCGTCCTGCCCAGGGGTGGGTTGGCTTTGCTTTGAGTTTTTTTTATTCTGTCTTTACAAAGCTTCTCTAGGTTTCAGCTGGAAACTCTTTGTGCTGAGGAGGGAAGGGTTGGAAGGCATGGACATGTTTCCATTTCCTTCACTGTGCCTCGTGGCTTCATCCCACACTGGTGCTGTGTGTGGTCGGTTTTGGGGATGCTGTTGGATGCAGGACCTGTGCTTTCAGAAGGCTGTCACTGTCAGCTCTCATGAGCAGGAGTTCCTGATGCCTTTGATGTGTTCCCTGCTGGAACTGCCTAGGTCTGGCTGCTGCATTGTTGATGCAGGGAAGCCTCAAAGCTCTTGTCCGCTTGCCAGTCCACTCGCCCAAATTATTCTGGTGTTTCACGGGCAGAGAAGAGCTGGTGATAACTGGGGGATCTGACAGTGTCTGCCTTGTCTCCTGCCCTTCAGGCTCTCTTTGTGCTCTTCATCCTGGCCTACATCCACATCGCCTTCTCCCGCTCTCCCATCAACTGCCTGGAGCACGTGCGGGATAAGTGGCCCCGCGATGGCATCTTGAGGGTGGAAATCCAGCGCAACTCCAGCCGGGCCCCCATCTTCCTGCAGTTCTGCGGGGTGGAAAAGTTCCCGGGAATGGTGGTTGAGTCCACGACTGAGGAAGAGGAGGAGGAAGAGGAAGAAATGACTGTAGATATGTTTGAAAACAGCTCCGTCAAGGTAAGGACGTTCCCTCTGTGTATGCTGGAGAGGGGAGCCTGGGTGATGGGTTGGGGAGAAGTCTTGTTTGGAAGTGAAGTCCCTGTGTGATCTCTTGGTCTCCTGGAAACAAAGCATGTTCCTTGGCTGCTCCTGAGTCCCCAGATTGGCTTGTGATGGTTTAACACAGAAAGGAAAAGCAGAGATAACGTCCTTTCGGGTAGGGGGTAGCCTTTGTGTGGATAGAGAGAGCATGACAGGTGACAGGTGAAGAGGCTGCTGATGTGGCTTTCCCTACTCTGGTTTTCCAACAGTTTGAGCTGGATATCGAGCCCAAGGTGTTCCTCAAGCCATCCCGGGTGAGCAGCACTGAGCTGCCCCACAACGACAGCCAGGAGTTCTCGTTTAGTGACGCAGCCACTAAAGGTATGCAGCCTCTGCGGGAGACTGTGTCCGAGTTTGAGATGCTAGCCCGAGCAGGTAATCACACCTTCACTGCTACCTGTGCTCCTCCTTCCTCCCATCATCATCCTCCCCACACGTCCCGTCCTGGCTCCTTGGGGCACCTGCACAGTGACCTTACATGTCTTCCCAATGTGTTTACCTGGGGTAATCCTGTCAGTACTAACAGCAGACCCACAGCAAGCTCTGCCCTGAGGCTGGGGGGAGGCTAGGTTAGAAAATTTGGCAGACCAAGAGGCTTCAGATCAACCACAGGTGAATGAAGGCTCTTTGCGTGGCATGTTCCTGTGATGATCAGTGTCAGGTATCTCAGATGAGCCTGAACCCCCTGTTCTGATCCATTCACTGTCCCCTGCAATCCACAGGGATCTCCTGACAGCGACTTTCCTTCTAACACGATCAGGGTTTGGTCTGTGTTCTGGGTTCTGAGCCAACGCCAGCACTTGGAGCAGCCAATTTGCTACAATTAATTAATCCCAAAAGCCACCCAGCGGGTTTTGGTGGATTGCGATACAGCACTGCTGTTCCACTCGGATGTTCCCTGGCCTTATCCCACCCTTTTCCTGCCTGACCTAAGCTGCTCAGGACTTGTAAACTCCAGAGGGAGATTTAGTAGCTTTGTATTATTTAAAATGGAATTCCAGAGTGGAAAAGCTTCTTTTTCTAGTGGTTAAGGTAGGAAATCTGCTAAGGAATATTTATCTTAAAATAGAGATGTGGACTTGGATTCTTTGTTTTTTTTCCACAAAATTTGCAAGAAGTTGGCCTCTTTCAGCAGACTGTTGTCCCTGTGAAGGCTGGAATTCTTTACTCTGCAGACACATTGGGGTTGTGGCTGTGGAGGAGGATGAGACTGGGCACTGTCTTGTTCCTTGGTCTTGCAGTGGATTTGCTTGATGCTCATCCAGAGCTCATTAGTCCTGAATTAAAGGTCATTAAGACCAGAGAGCAGTAAATGTTTTTGGTGCAGGACCTTTATTGCTGGTGCCCGGGTTCTGAGAAGAGTCACGTTGTGCTGGGCTGGGGCACTGGTGGGAAGTCCCTTGTTTTGCTGAATGCCTGGTTGGAAATGATCCAGAAAAGGAGAGGAAGAGAACAGGCTGTTTCCCAGATTAGTTACAAAATTCACATCTTTAATTCAGTCCCAAATACCTTATTTTATTATATTTTTCCAAGTTTTCTGTCTTCTCAGTGCACCAAATTTTATGTTTAGTCAGAATATTTTACCATGAAAAAAATATTTTATTATATTAAGGAAGTAATTGTTTGTTGATATTTAAACCCTTGATTTCCTCTCGAGCTTAAAACTGTTTATAATGGAAACAAAAGACAAACCCAACAGCCCAGCTTGTGTTTGCTGCCCAGTAAGGGGATCAGGGTATCACTGTCAGTGCTGGGTCAGGTGTGTGTCTGTTCAGTTCTTGTGTCCCTTTAACTGTCACTGTGGTGCTGGGAGCTGCCTGACAGCTGCCTCCCCCCTCCTGGAGATACACCCTGGCAGTCTGAAAGAGCAGGGATTAAATTGCTTGGCTCTGGCTTAGCAGGAGGTTTTGTCCTTTCAGAGATGATGTAGCAAAAAAGCATTTCTTTGGAACCTTTCTTGAAAAAAAAACAAAAACCAAACCGGGGAAACTTCAGGCACCACCAGTTTTTGGGAAGGCTGTAATTGCTGCTGCCTTCAGTTCTGACATGTAATTGCAGCAGTGACCTCAGTCCCCTGGGAAGTGCAGGGCTCTTGCCTCTGGAGCATTTACTTGGTGTTCAGCAGGTGTAAAGTGGATTTTCCTGCTGGTTCCCAAACAACATGGGAAGCAGAAATTGAGCAAAGCAAGAACAAGTGGCTCTGGGCTTGCCCAGCAAAGATGTGGGCAGGTTCTGGGCAGAGCTTGGAGCTGCTGCCCTGAAGCTTTCCCAGAAGTCCCACATTAAGGACTAATGTCAAGGGCTGTAATTCCAAAGAGTTTGTATTGATTTATGTTTAATTGGTTGAGGGAAGCCTGGAGCCCACATTTGCAACCGGTTCTCTTTTCAAGAACAGGATGGGAGGGAGGGGAGGGAACCCAGAAGGGGCTGTTTCTTCATGCTGGCTGTTTGCAGATGTGGGTGTTGAGTCTCCCTGTGTCTCTCTCCCAGTGTGGCCACAGGAAGAGTACATTGTGGAATACTCTCTGGAATACGGCTTCCTGCGCCTGTCCCAGAGCACGCGGCAGCGCCTCAGCATCCCCGTCATGGTGGTGACCCTGGGTGAGTGGGAGGCAGCCCGGGCAGGGCAGGGGCTCTGGGGTGGGTACCTGCAGTGCAGAGACCTCCACATCATCTCTGGGAACTCTTCCTGGAGCTGACGGTGCTCACTTCCCACGCAGGAGAGCTGCATTGTGCAGCCTGTCTGCCTTTAGTAGGTCACAGCTTTTCAGGAGGAGCTTTCTGAAATGGTGGAGCCGGGTTCAGTGAGCCCTGATGTCATGCCCAGCACAGTTTTCCCACGTGGAGCAGGGAAGAGCTCTCTCCCTGGCTGAAGGCACTGAAGGTCTGGGCTCAGTGTGGAGCAGCAGGGCTAGAGCCTGGTGGCCAGAGCAGCTGTGCAGGAGCTGGGGACAGTGCTCACAGATCTGTCACGCTGTGTGTGCTGCTGTGCCCTTGTGAGCACCAGCAGGTCATTTCCCCAAATAGTGTTCTCTTCTCCTGGCATTTACTCCTTAAAACCTGTCCAAGTCAGGAACACAGCCTCAGACCATCTCGTGCCTGTGAACCTCTGTATCTGTTAGTGCAGCAATTGGAGGAGCTCGTCACTTCCTCCCACTCATGCTGAAGCAGAGCTGGATGGGGGTTAAGCAGCTTTCCTGTGCAGTAATGAGCAGTCAGGGTGAGCCCCAGAGACAGGCCAAGCCTAGAGGGCAAATTCCCTTTGTGTCTGTGCCAGCACAGAGTGTGACATCCCTGACAATCCTTAAGGCCCGACTGCCATTTGCATTTTAGTGTGGCTGGATCTGTCAGGGGGTGAGAATTTCCCTCCCAGTCCTCCCAAGTTTGGTTTTACTGCCCCAGGTCCTCATACAGATGCAGCTCTGGTGGCACAAGTATCACTTTGTGCTTTTGTGGCTCCAGGTGTGAACAGTGTGAAAGGGTTTTTGTGTTCTCTCTAGATCCTACGAGGGATCAGTGCTTTGGGGACAGGTTCAGCCGCCTGCTGCTGGACGAGTTCCTGGGCTACGATGATATCCTGATGTCAAGTGTCAAAGCTTTAGCTGAAAACGAGGAGAATAAAGGTAAGACCTGGAGGAGTCTCAGCAGCAGCTGCTTGGAGCAGTGGGTGTTTGTTCTGTGGACGCCTGACTATCATCTTCTGACTATTGATTAATCTGTAATGCAGGGAGCAGCTCCCTGTGTTATTGTCAAGGACAAAATGAGAGAGGCAGGAGGGGAGAGGTGTCTGGAAACGTGATTTCCTCCCACCTTACCGCCCTGCATGACAATGAGTGCTGCCCTGAGGATTTGCTCCAAATCCTGTTTCTTTAGCAGGCGTTGGAACTTGGTTCTTAGTCTGTGGTTTAATCACACTGAGCTTGTGTTTGTGCTTTTTCTCCAGGTTTCCTTCGCAACGTGGTGTCTGGGGAGCATTATCGCTTTGTCAGCATGTGGATGGCCAGGACGTCCTACCTGGCAGCCTTCGTCATCATGGTCATCTTCGTAAGTCACTGTGAGCTGGGCAGTGACAGCCTCAGCCTGGTGCTGGGCAGTGAGTGGCTGGTGTTAGAGGAGAACTCTCATCTGCTTTTAAAGTGTAGTTGGTGGAGGATGAGGCCCTACTCTGGGACATGGTTCTGTTTGGGTTTTTCTTAAAGTTCCTAAAGTCCACCAGTGAAATGAGCAGAAGAGCTGACCTAAAATGCAGTGTTGGTTTTGTTGTCAAAAGGGAGCTGCTATTCATTTCTAAGTGTCCTTAAAACACTGCAGCTGTCAGTACAGGGTGCAGACATTTGTCCTGTGAGACTTTTAAGAACAGCCCAGACTGATTTGCCAGGAGTGATTCAAGATAAACCAAGTGATGATGTGTGAGACAAGGTGTTTTCAGATACACATCAAACAAGCTCCCAAGCCATAACTACCCCGTGTTTGTTGTCTTGGGTGGCTGTGGGTGACTGTCTCTTTGTGTGTGGCTGTCCCACCCCTTGGGCAGGTCTGTGCACAATCACAGTGTGGGCACTGAAGAGGAACTGAGTGCAGGGAGGCGCTGGGAGCTGCAGGAGGAGCGGGATGGAGCACGGGAAAATCCCTGCTCCCAGCTCTGTGGGTTGGTGTGGCCCCAGCGCAAACATTCAGGGTTGGTCCCTTTACAAACAAATCCCTTACTGTCTGTTCCCCTGCAGCAGCACAGAGATTAATTGCTGTTTGTGAAGCTCTAATTACTCTTTGGGAAATGGCTCTGCACAGCTCCAGCTAATGAATGTGGGATGTGCAAGCCCAGGCTCGCCTGGGTCTGTGCCGCACTGCGATTCCAAGTGGCTCCCTGCACTCGTGGGGTTCTAATCTGCCTCCCCTTCTCTCTCCTGTTTCAGACTCTCTCTGTCTCGATGCTGCTGCGCTACTCACACCATCAGATCTTTGTCTTCATTGGTAAGGACTGACTGAGGGGTTTGGGTTGTGCAGGGCACTGTGCCTGCTTCAGCATGGGGTGTTGCAGAGTCACAGCAGGTTTGGGTTGGAAGGACCTTGAGGATCATTAGTTCCAGTTTAGAAGGGTCCTACCTGTAGCTGCACAGGGATTGCACTTGCCAGAGCTTATTCTCTGTACTGAGAAGTATTGGCTGGGGACAGAGGATGTGACTGCACTGAGCAGGCAGTACTGTGGGGTGGAGGGTTTTGTGGCCCTCCATCCTCTCTGTGCCTCAGTGTGTTTTCCCTCTTGCAGTTGACCTGTTACAGATGCTGGAGATGAACATGACCATTGCATTCCCTGCTGCTCCACTCCTCACTGTCATCCTGGCTCTGGTCGGTAAGGACTTGCCTCACTGCTTGTGTCTGCAGCACATCCCTCTGGGATCTGTGGGAAGTCTAATTCCCTGTTCCAAGCTGGCCGTGGCAGGTGGTTACTGTGGCTGCTCATCACAACATAGAAGGCTCTGGAATTTGATGGCACAGTGAGCTCCATTGTCCTGGGTCCCCTGGAAAAGCAGCAGTTTGTTGGGAAATCCCAGAATCCAAAGCTTTGTCTGTCCCTGGAGCTCATTGCAGACTTGCACTGTGTGGCCACGTTGCATTTGTACCATTTTAATTTGAAAAGGAGCAAAACCTCCCGAAATCTGCGCTGTGGGTGCAGCTGATCCGTGGGACATGGCAGGCTGAACATTCTTGGCCATAGCTGCTGCCATAAGCAGAGCCCAGTTACCTGCCCTGGGCAGGTGCAGTCACAGGCCTGCTCTGAGGACAGAGGACCCCTTCCCATGCCCCGCCACGTGCTGATGTCCCCTCTGTCCCCAGGTATGGAGGCCATAATGTCTGAGTTCTTCAATGACACCACAACCGCATTCTACATCATCCTCATCGTGTGGCTGGCAGACCAGTACGATGCAATCTGCTGCCACACCAACACCAGCAAGAGGCACTGGCTCAGGTAAGGGCTGACTGTGGCCACATTCCCTCTGCCTGTCCTCCTCCAGCTGCTCTGAGTCCTTCCCAGCACCCCCAGGCCCACAACAGCCTCCACTCCTAAAGGTATTATCTGTGTGGCTGCTTGGGAGCTGCCCCACACATCACAGGGTCCAAAGTGCAATTTTCCACTTTGGGTTTGGGCTTGGATCTTGGAATCACCTTGATCTTCCCCAGCCTCTTCTTTTGTCCTGTTGATTAACAGGCAACTCTTAATTATCTGTTAATGAGTCTGTGTCACCCCGTGTGAAGTGCCCCAGTTCAGGCTGGTGTTGAGAAGAGAAGGGGGCTCATATTTTTCCTTATTTTTCTTGTCTTCTTGTCCAGATTCTTCTACTTGTACCACTTTGCCTTCTATGCCTACCACTACCGCTTCAACGGGCAGTACAGCAGCCTGGCACTTGTCACCTCCTGGCTCTTCATCCAGGTGAGTCCATGCAGGGCTGCTGCACCTTGGGGGGCTTTGTCAAACTTCCTCTCAAGCTGGGTTGGAGGGAGGGATCCTTATATGTGTAAGAGATGGAATTAAGCCTGGTTTGGAAATGGAGCAGCAAAATGAGTCTCTGGATGTTTGGATTGCTGCCTCCAGTCCAGCCATGGGACTGACAATAACCTGATGCCACATGGGTGTTGGGAAGGATTTCTGTCCTGTCCTTCTGGAATAAATCCTGGGGAGGGTCTGTCTTGCAGAGGAGCTGTTCAGGTCTGTCTAGTGAGGATGCTGGCAGGACCAGCTCCAAGGTGATGTCTGCTATCCTGGATCAAGCATACCTGTTGGGTGTCTTCAGTTGTTGACCTATTGCAGGGTGGGGACAGTGAATAGAGGGTGGGCCAGAGGAATGCTGTCATCCTTCTTTTCCCAGCCTTTGAAAGTGAAGAGGGATTGTACTCTGTTGCCTGTCTTCAGAGAGAAACTATAAAGCAGCTTGCAGTAGTCATAGTAGAAGGGGTAAATCTTTCCTGCTGCTGATCTTTTGGGTGTTAAAGCAGCAGGATTCTTCAGGAGGAGTTTGGTTTTCTTGGGATGTGGTGGCCTGTGACCCAGGCCCAGGGTGACACCTTTCCCTTTCCACCACCAGCACTCGATGATTTACTTCTTCCACCACTATGAGCTGCCGGCCATCCTGCAGCAGATCCGGATCCAGGAGATGCTGCTGCAGAACCAGCAGGTCGGGCAGGGCACCCAGACCACGCTGCAGGACAACCTCAACAACAACACCACGGCTGCCCCAGTGGAGGCCGGGGGCCGCCGAGCCCCGCTGGCCCCCGGGCCCCTCGGGGAGGGCAGCGGTCCGGCCGCCCTGACCCCCGGCGAGGCCTCCAGCGTCATCGCCGCCGCCGCCTCCGTGGGCAGCGACCTGAACTGGGTGGCCGAGACGGCTGCGATTGTGACAGAGGCCTCGTTCCTGTCTGACCTGAGCACCACCCTCCTGGAGCCCACCGTGGTGCACGAAGCCATGGCCAACGGGACCCCTCAGGAGGCGGCCACGGCCTCCGGGTTGGTCGCCCGCATCAGGGTCAGCAGCGACCACCCGGAGACGGCCATGGGCTCCATCACCATCGAGGTCACCTCAACGTCCGTGGTGGCTGCAGCAGATGCTTCCCCCGCTGCTGGGGCTGCCCCCCTTGCCCCGCTGCAGGAGGGGGCGGTCCCCAGCTCCTCCTCCTTTCCCAAGCAGACTGAGGCTCTCGAGGGCTCAAACAGCCGAGCAAAACCCAGTGGCCGAGACTGCACGGGCAGCAGCAGCAGCAGCAGCATGGCAGAGCCCCTGCCAGCCTCGGGGGGGGACAGTGACCAGGACAGAGGTTTGGAGGACTGGGGGGAGAGCAGCCCCTGCCCAGCACCAGCAGAGAGAACGCCCAGCTCAGAGCCAAGCTCCAGGAACCTGTCCTGAGCCCCATTGCTGTCACTCTGGACTGCCAGGAAGGCATTTGGATTTTGTTTGTTACTATTTCTCACTTCACCATCATCCTTAACCCATGGATCCCTCTGAGCAGAGCCGGAGCAGCTGGGACAGAGCAGGGCTGCTGTGACCTCCCTCCCTTAGGAAAGGCACTGGGGGGCTGTGGGAAGGATGGGGGGTCGTTTGATCCCCTGGCCCACTCGGCTCCAGGGCTCCTCTAAGGCCACAGGTGAGCCAGCCTGCCCCGCTCGTGCCCTGGCTTTTCCTTGTCCCCCAATCCCTGGCTTTGCCCCTGCAGCTGTGTTTGCAGTCCAGGTGCTGATCCCGGGTGGGAGCTGACCTGGGACAGGCTGCAGGCGTGGCAGCTTTGTGGTTAGAGTAGGAGTGGCTAGAACAGGCAGAGAGTCCAGCCCCTGTGGGAGAGCCACAGAGGCGATTCCTGGTCACCTTTCCTGCTCCTGAGGGGAGGAGGAGCTTTTACCTTCCCCAGGCACAAAGCCTGCCCGGGCTAAGGCATAACCAAAGCAGAAAGCTGCAGTTCAGCCCCCTTTTTTCTGTCCTTAAACTTTCCTTTGGTGGGTGGGTTGGGAGGTGGAAGGTGCTGTGTCCAGGTGGGAGCTGCCATCCCAGGAGCCGTGAGTGATGCTTGGAGGGAGCTGTGCTGCAGTGGGTGTCTGGAGACTTGTGGGGTGAGGGCAGCAGCTCTGTCCTGCACAGCTCTGCTCTGGGTGAGGCAGCTGCTTTCCAGTGCCTTGTCCCTCCCCAGGGACACGTCTGTGTTTAGGATCAGCCCCATCCCAGAGGAGAGAGTGGCTCCTCATGCCTGGATTGTTGCATGAGCTGGTTTAGCAAAGAACCAAAACACTAAAGCCAAGACATTTCAGCTGGTTTTCCCATGTTTCCCTGGCAGTGGAGGTGAGGCTGGCAGAACCTGACTTCTACCAAGAGGCTGAGCTGGGGGCTGCCTGTGGACCCCTGCAGAGGGGCCAGATCCACACCAGGATGTGCTGGAAGGAGGGTTTGTGCAGGGAGGTGGAGCAGAGTGAGGCAGGATGAAGCTCCAGGAGAACCATGGTGGGACAGGGCAGGGACAGGAGGTGACACGTGGGCACTTAGCTCTTGGGGACAGTTGGGTCCCTGCACAGATGTCCCGAGTTCAGTGTTTTTCCCCTAAGGCTGAGCAGTGTCTGGAGTCCATCCCCCTCGGAGGGCTCCGTGTGTTTCAGTGTTACCTTCTCAACACGGGGGAGGCTCAGAGCCCCCTCCTCACCCCTCTGCCTTTCCCACCTGGGTGCCCCCTTTTTGTTTTTCCTTTTCACCTGGAGCAGCTGTGGTGCTGCTCCAGGGCAGGGGGGACCCTGCTGTGACCAGCAGGTCAAATCTTGCTGCTGCCAGCGCTCCTGAGGAGGGGCCTTGTGGCCAACTGGCTCCCAGCCTCTGGAGTGCCAGGAATGACCTTAGGCTTTTCAGAGGAGTGGGTGGGAGGGGAAAGGGGGACACCAAACCAAATGATTTGATGAATGAAGAGTAGAGTTCATTCTATTTAATTAATGTACAAAATGTGTTTGTATATAATAATAAATATTATCTCTTAACAGCTCCTGCAGTGCTGCCCCATGTCCTGCCCACGGCTGTGCTGGGCTGATGTGTGGGAGTCCTGGGGGCAGGGGGGTGCAGCGAGGTGGATCCTCAGTCCTGGGGCCTCCTGCCGTCCTGGGGTGTCACCATCTGTCCCCTTGCTGTGTGCAGGGGCGGTGGCAGGGCAGAGGGCCGAGCACCAACCCTGTCCCGGCCATGCTCGGTGCTGCTGGGCAGCCTCCGTGCCAGGGGAGGGGCTGCAGGGCTCCGGTTCCTTCCACAGCCGCCTGTCGTGGGACGGGGGCTGTTCCTCATCCCCAGGGGGGGGCAGAGCCCTGAGCCGCAGCCTGTCCCGCTCCCCGTGCAGCGTCTCCATCCCTCACCCTCCGCCCGAGGAAGGCTCCGGTTCTGCTTTGCGGTGGCTCTGGGATCAGCCCGCTTTTGGAGCTGCCTCTCCAGAGGGAGGTTCCGGTCTCGGCCTGTCCTCCTGCCCCATCCACGTGGGAGCTTCCTCTGCCTCCTCCTCCTCCTCCTCCTCCTCCTAATCACGGCCGTCCTGCGGCGGGGCTGAGCTGGGCCTGCGGAGGAAGGAGCGGAAAGGGAAGAGTTGCTCTCAGCCAGCCCTGGCTGCATTTGGGGAAGAGGAAAAGCAGTCTTCGTCTTCCTTCGTCATCTTTATTTACGTGGTGTAAAAACAGAGCGGGGGCGCGGGGCTGAGCCTGTCCAGGCACTGTGGGGACCTCTCACCCCAACTCAACCCCCCAAAAAGAACCTCCCGGCCCTTCAAACCCCCACTGCCAGCAGAAGGGACGGGGCAAGAGACAAAGGCCGCAGAGCTGGGGCAGCCCCAGGACATCTCCCCTCCCTTTTTTCCTTCCACTCCCCCTCCGAGCCGGAGGAGCGGCTGCCCTGCCCTGCCCTGGGATGTTCTGGGGGGTCCCTGCCCCCCACCTCACCTCTCCTCCCGGTCTTCCTCGGTGGCCAGCGGGGCGGGCAGTGGCCGCCCGCCCTTGGTGGTGCCCAGCACGGACACCAGCTCGCTCTTCCTCAGCAGCGCTGCCCGCAGCTGCTCCCGCATCTCCTGGATCTTCTCCTCCAGCTCCCGGAGCTCGTTCTCACCGGCCTCTCTGTCCAGGGGCTGCGGCGGCCGCCCGTTCCCGGGGTGCCACGGGGGGGACCCCTCAGCCTCGGGGGGGGCTTTGTCCAGCTGGAAGCGCACCCGCCGCGCCTCCTTCCGCAGGGCGCTCCAGGGCTGCGCTGCCGCCGGGGCCGACCTGGGCTGGGGCTCGCTCCTGTGTGGGGATGGCTGAATTGGGATCTGGCTGCTGTGGGGTCCCTCTGCAGCCCCACAGCGAGGAGGAGGAGAGCGGGGCAGGCTCCCAGTCCCAGCTGTACCTCTGCTCCAACTTCAGCTGCTGGCTCTTCCTCTCCTCCGTGCCCATATTCAGAGCCCGATGGATTTTCTGTGGGGAACGTGGCAAGAGTGAGTTGGGGGTGATGGTGTGAGTGGGGTGGAGGTTAACAGGGCAGGGATCAATTGAAGTGTGATGGTCTGGAGGTGACGGTTCAGGGCTTAAACGGAGGTTGGTGGTCCGGGGCTGGAGAAGGGCGGAGGTTGTTGCAATTTAAGAGGGAGCAGCGGGGTTAGGGGTCTTTTGGGGCGCTGTGCCAGCCCCTTCCCCTGGCCCCACCTGGCTCGTGTGCAGCCAGTAGTTGAATTTCTTCTTGCGCCGGATGCGGGGCAGGACGAGGCGGTAGAAGACGTGCTCGCCCAGCGAGGTGAGGAGGGAGCCGCTGAGCCCGATGCACAGCAGCACGAACAGCCCCGAGAAGTGGTAGATGCCCATCTGCAGGGTCTGCGGGCGGCAGGGGGTGTGGGCTGGGCTGCGGGGGGTGTCAGACCCCAGAGCCCCCCCGGCCGAGCCGCACCTCAGTGACGGCAAAGACGCGCTTGCCGCAGGGCACCATCTTGTACCACTTGTCGTGCAGGAGGTCGATGAACCCCGAGGATTTGTAGCGGCTGATGAACTCGGAGACGTTGGAGGTCAGCGGCGAGTTCTGGGGGAGGCCGATGCCGTAGCCTGGCCCCGGTGAGGGGGGAAAAGAGGGGCAGTGCTGGGACAGGGGGTACAGCCCCCAGTGCCCACCACGGCGGGGGCACCTCCCCGCCCTGCATGGCAGGGCACGACCCCAGCCCAATCACCCACACACAGCAGAACGCCCTTCCCACCACAGCCCCCCCAAACCTTCGATGGCGAAGGGCTTGCCCACGGTGAGCAGTTTGCAGTCAGAGTCGATGGAGACCTCATAATCCAGCAGGGACTTGTCCATGATGAAGGCGTTGAGCTTGGCAGGCTCTGTCCTGAACCAGCATGGGGGGATGCTCAGGGAGGGGCTGCTCCCCCCTTGCCCAGCGTCCCCCCAGCCTGACACCCCTCCCAGAGGTGGGAGATCATGTGCACAGGCTCCAGGGCTGGGGCAAAAGATGCCCTGGGAGGGGTAAAAGGTGGGGGGAACCCCCCATGCTCTCCCTGCCCCTCACTTGAGCATGGTGACGCCGTCGGGGGTGGTGGGGACGTTGTAGCGCCGCATGTACTCGTGCATCTCGGGGAAGCTCTTCTTGATGTACTCCTCAGCACTGCTCTCCCACACCGTGCCGAAGCGGAAGCCCTGTGAGGGGTGATGGAGCTGGAAGGAGGCACCAGAGCATCAGCACCCCTGGCCCCAGGAATGTGTCCCCACTCCCTGGGGATGTGTCCCCAGCCCTGAGTCCCAGGCAGGGCGTCTGGGCAGCCCCAGAGGTGCAGCAGCTGTTGGGAAGAAGCTTCCCCAAGAGCAGCCTCAGCCCAAACTCAGCCCACTTCTCCCTGCCCTGGAGCTGAGGCTGGGATTTAACACCAGTGGGATACACACACAAAGCTTTCTACGGGTCTCAAAGACCTCCCCCACTCTTAGGAGGAGCCAAGATGCAGGACTGGGACTGGAGAGGAGGAGGAAGGTGCAGAAGGAAGGACAAGACCCCCCTCAGCCCCTCCCTTGGCCTTTAGCCCCCTCCCAGCCCATCTGAAGCAGCAGGACTCTCACCCACCTTTGGATCATGGATGCCCGAGAGCTCCTCGAAGGTCTTGTCCCCCACCATGACAGCTGCCAGGTTGGCCGTGTAGCTGGAGAGCACCAGGAGGCAGAAGATGGCCCAGAGGTTCATGAGGAAGCGGCCGGTGCAGCACTTGGGCGTCTTGCTGGAGACAGTGCGCCCGAAGAGGATGGCGTAGCAGAGGTTGAGGGCTGAGGAGTAGGAGAAGATCTTCATGCGGTTGCGCCCGTGGGGGGTCATTCCATAGGGGCTCTTCCACTCGTAGAGGGTGAGGAAGAGCGCGGTCATGTGCAGCGCCACGAAGATGCCCACCCACATGGTCCAGTGCAGGGGCCACATGAAGGCCCCGATGGGCGACGCCGTGTCCTTGGTCCTCACCAGGATGCCCAGGCTGGTGGAGAAGAAGGGGCTGGTGAAGTCGATGACTTTGCTCCGCGCCGAGTTGATGCTGAAGGAGGTGACGGCCATGTGGGCCGTGCCACTGAGCAAGTCCCCCACCAGTCCCGTCCAGCGCCCATTCTTCCAGGCCCCGTATTTCCCATCGCCCACGATGTAGAGCTCGAAATCAAAGGCCATGTCCTCGGCCAGCTTCTCCAGCAGGTCGATGCAGTACCCATAGCAGCACTTCTTGTACTCCTGTGGCACTGATCCATTGCCATTGCCAATCTTCTCAAAGAGGGCGTCCAGCACGGCCGAGTCGTTTGTGCCGGGGTCCAGGCAGAGCTGCCCAGCCGGGCAGTTCCCCTCCTCATCCACCTCCCTGGTGAAGACAAAGGGGTGCTCCACCAATGTCACCACCCTGAGCCGTGTGCGGGCCCCCTCGGCCGCCTCGCCGGGGCTCTTGTGCTGCCGCTGGCTCTGCCACACGACCTCCTCCAGCTCCAGCTTGCCGTGGCTCCAGGTGCCCACTGTCATCCAGGCAGGGACCCCCTGCGAGTCCCTGCGCAGGCTCCAGACGCGGAACTGCTGCTCTGGCCTCACCAATGCTGTGTTCTCCACCCGCACCAGCCCTGTGTGGCCGTGGAAGGACGTGTTGGCCAGGAACCTGCCAAGGAAAGGGTTTCACTGCTCCAGTGCTCGGGGTCAGCTGGGACCAAGGGATGAGGCTGGGAGCTGGGAGCTGGACGTGCCTGATGTGGGCAAGGACAAGGTCAAGGAGGAGCAGCAGGATCCGGCCCCGCTGCGCTGCCCCGCAGCTCGCTGTGCTGCCAGGGCCAAGTGTTATTAATATTTATAGAGTGACCGTGCTCGGGCAGTGTTAAGGAGATCTGAAGTGACACATCCCCCCAGTGCAGCGCTGGCCATGTCCTGGGGGGCTGAGCCCCATGGTGGTGGCTGCACACACTGGGGACAGCACTGCACTGAGCCCAGGGGTCCCCTGGCTCTGCCCTTACCCCATCCCAGCTCTGGGGCAGCACCCTCCCATGCACCCCAATACCACAGGGCGAGGTTGGGAGAAAAGAGGAGCCCCCAGCACCCCCTTACCGGGCAAGGAAGAGCCCCGGGGACTCGCTGCCTGCCCGGTGCCTCTCATTGCAGTTGCCCGTGGTGTGCAGCTCTGCGGGGTCAGGGTGGCCGCGGGCAGCGTGGGCAATGGCCTGGGATAGCAGTCCCACCATGTCCTCCACCAAGAGCTCCAGCGGTGGCCGGCTGACCTCCCCAAAGGCCAGCAGCCCTGGGGGCAGGCCCTCGGTCTGCAGCTCACTGGTGCTGAGCGGGAAGCCCAACATCCAGTGGAATTCCTGCGGTGGCAGCCCCAGTTCCTCGGCCGCCTGGAAGACGAGTCGAGCACGGTGCAGGTCACAGCCCAGCATCAGCACCGGGCTGGAGAGGGTCCTGACACGGTCCCCGTGCTGCCGCAGGTAGCGGGTGGCCCTGGGCTCATCCAGGTAGCCCAGGTCCAGGACAGTGCGGAGGAAGAGCTGGGAACGTTGGGCCCAGAGATCGAGGAAGCTGTCGATGTCCCAGGGGTGGCAGAGCACCAGGCTGGTCTCCTGCCAGTCGTTGGCCTGTAGGATGCTCACCAGCACATCCACCAGCGTCTCCGGGGAGCTCTGCCGGTCCATGTGGAAGTGGAAGGGGCTCTGCCAACACAGGAGGGTCGTGGCTGTGCCCCCGCCCACGGGAAGAGCCCAGAGGCAGCACCAGACATGGACCCACCTGCTCTGAGGTCATTCCACACTCCCTGCCCAGCCCCTGCCCAGTTCCTGTCTGGAATGCACTGCCAGGACACATCCCAGGGCCCTTCGGAGACAGACTGGAGTAGGGACTGGGGCTGAGGGCTGCAGAGCTTCCAGAGGAACCAGAGAACTTACCTTGGAGTGAAAGCTGGAATTGGGTCTGGGATAGAGCTGGGCAAGGAGCCAGGAGAGAGCTGAGATGGGAGCTGGGATAAAGCCAGGATAGGGCTGGAATGAGGGCCAAGAGGGGGCTGGAATAGAGCTGAGATGGGAGCCAGGGAGCCAGGATGGGGCACAGGATGAGGCTGGGGTAGAGTCAGGATGGAGGTGGGAATGAGGATGGGATGGGGCCGGGGTGGGAGAGAAGACAGAGGGAGAACAGAGCCGGGATGGAGCCCGGAGGTAGTCGGGATGCCGCAAGGATGAGTGGTTGGGATTCGGAATTGGAGCTGGAATCGGAGCCGGGATCGCGAGCCGGGAGGAGGACCCGCGGAACAGAGCCGGTATGGAGTTGGGACGGGGATCGGGATAGAGCTGGTATGGATCCGGGACGGGGATCAGGACAGGAGCACGGACGGAGCCGGGGCGGGAGCAAGGACGGAGCCGGCGAGCAGGGACGGGAGCGGGGTCGGGAGCTGCGTGCAGTGCCGGCGCTGCGGGTCTCACCTGCGCTCGGAAAGGCAGCGGCCAGCGGGTGTCCAGGATGCTGACGAAGGGGACCTGGAGGGCGGCGGCGAGGAAGTCGAGCTGGAGCAGCTCCCGGCGGGAGCGGGGCAGCGCCAGGACGGCGGCCACGCCGCGCCCCGCCAGCGCCCCGCAC
>WBNO01001128.1:1326-15772 GCA_013400575.1 Peucedramus taeniatus | reverse complement strand
GCTTCTTCTCCGGGGGCTCCCCCGACTCCAGCTTCTCCCTCAGCTGCTCCAGCGCCGCGGCCTGGGCGGCCGCTGCCACCTGCACCGCGGCCGCCTGCGCCGCCACCACGGGGTGCCCGGCCAGGGAGACTGGGAGCCGGCTGGGCATGGAGATGGGGATGGGAGAGTCCTCCTCTGCCGGGGGAGCGGGTGTCAGGGATGGGGGCACAGGAGTAGGTGGGTGCCACCACCCCAGGGTGTCCCCGGCCCTGGCACAACAGTTTGGTGCTCTGCTGTCTCTCCAAAGGTCAGATTGGAATCAGGGTCCCTGGGCTGAGCCCAAGGAGGGGAGAGGAGCATCACCCCCCTGCCTGCTTCCCCCACCTCTCCCCTTTATTATTATACCTCCAGGGATTAGGAGGGGGCTCAGCTTGCAACCAGACCCCGTGGCAGCCAAACCCTGGAGCAGGCAGACCCCAGAATAATCATTACCTTTCTTGATCTTCTGGCCCGGCGTGATGGCCCCGCCGTTGGTGGCGGATGCCAGCCCCAGCGCCGGCACTGGCAGCTTGGGCGAGGAGAGGAGGCCGTGGGTGCCGCCGGGCGAGTAGGCAAAGAGGGAGCCACCGAAGCCCTGCCGCCGGCCCTCCCGCCGGTTGCTGTCGATGGCTGCCTGCAGCTCGTTGGGGTTGCTCAGCCCGCGCTTCTCACACTCGTAGGGGTACAGGTACTTCATGTACCTGCGGCCAGACGCGACACGGGCGGGGATGGTGAGGGTGACGCAGTGGCTGGCACCCCTTCCCGTGTGCCACCCCGTTGCTCCCTCCCCATCGCTCCCACAACGAGCTGTGCTGAGCCTCCATGCACAGGGCAGAGGGACCCCCAAGGACTCGCCCCTTTCCCCTCCCCTCCGAGCCCCCGCTCACTGGGTGCGCAGGGTGAAGGCCGCGCTGGTGATGGAGGTGGGCAGGCTCAGCCCCTTGGTGATCTCCCGCCACAGCTTCTTGTTGATGACCTCCACCAGACCCCCCTTCTCGGTCACCAGCGTGTACAGCATGTACAGGTCCAGCACCTGCTTGGCCATGATGGGGATCCGGTTCACGGGGGTCCCTGGGGAGCGGCGGGAGGAGAGAGCGGCTCTGGGGTGCTGCTTTCTCCCCAAAAGTGGGGGCGCAGCTGCTGAGACCCCTGCGGGGCAGTGGAGGGACTGGGGGGGCTCATGCTGCTCCCTCCCCTTCCACTGTCCCCTTCTTCCCCTCCGGGCCCTCCCGCTGAGATCAGCCCTGAACAAAGGAAACAGAAACTCGCAGTTTCCAGCCACAGCCCTGTCGTGGCTGAGCCGGTTCCTCGGGCTGAGCCGGCACCCGGCAACGCGAGTTATTTATAACGGGGGCGGCACAATCCGGCCCGGAGGGTCTCCTATGAGCCGGGGGGCTGTCCCCCTCCAGCTTGAGGAGGGGGCTGGCAGCATCTGCAGGTGCCCACCCTCCCAGCCATGCAGTGAGGAGGCTCTGGGGGACCCCAATGGATACAGGTGGGCCATGATGGTGGGGGTACCGCAGGGCACACAGCCAGGGAGACCCTGGGGGACACAACCAGGAGACAGGACAGAGCCAGGGGAACCCTGGGGGACCCAGCCAGCAGCCCCAGCCCCCCTGTGCAGGCACACGTGCTTTCCCAGTGCTGTCTGACAAAGGGCTGGAGCCAGCCCTGTGTCAGCACTTCCAGCACTGTTTTCCACGCAGGAACCAGACCCTCGAGCAGGAGCACGCTTGGCTTTCAGCCCTTCTGAACCCCGGCCCCCCAGCTGTGGCCTCTCCCCGGGCAGAGAGAGGGCACAGTGAGGGGCTGCAATAACCCAGGCAATGGGCAGAGGGGGCACACAGCCAGGGGTGTTGTGTGGGGAAGGGCTGCAGGTCTGGGTGCAATGGGTGAAGGGAGGGGGACAAGGGGGGGCCGCAGGCACTGGATCCAGCCCAGCAGGTTTGACCCCGCTGTGCTGAGGGGTTAAAGATTAACCAGCAGCTCAGCCGGAGCCATGACCTCAGGGCACTAATGAGGGGCAAGGAAATGAGCCCCTGGCCTTGGGGGGGCTGTGGGGGGTGCAGGGTGGGTGTGGTGGAGGAGGGTGGGCACAGGGTGGGTGTGGGGGCACAGGGTGGGTGTGCAGCTGGGTACTCACCTCGCTTCTGCATGAAGCTGAAGAGGTCATCCAGGAACTCCTTCCTCCTGGGGTCACCATCCAGCTCGTACAGCTGCATAAGAAGAGAGAGATGCTCAGAAAACCCCTTAAGCTCCGTGTCCCCCCACCTGAGACCCTTGGCTTCCACTGCAGCAGCCGTGTGGCTCAAAGGACATCAAGTGGCTCGGGGGTCCCTGCAGGGGTCTGGAAGGTTCCTGCAGCTTGGGCTGATCTTGTGCCCCACTGTGCCATTCCCTGCCCGCCCTGCTCGGAGCTCAGCTCCGGGATGCCGGTGCTGGGATCATGGCTGGAGTGGCTCCCAGGCTGCCAGCACCGTGCTCAGCCCCGGCTCCTCCCGGGAACGCTGACCCCGGTTATTTTTAGCATCCACTGCCTGCTCAGCACAGCAACTCTTCAGCGTGGTCCCTCCACGCTCGGGATACCACAGAGAGCCACGGCCAGGAGCCGGTGCCTCATGTGCCTTGACATGAGCCTGTGTGCCACCGCCCTGCAGGGACGTGTCCTGCACTGGGGAAGGCAGAGCTGGGCCAGGCTCTGACACGCTGCACCTCAATCACCAGCTCTGCTTGGGGCATCTTCAGCCGGGACCCCCCACCCCGCCAGCCCGGCACATTCCTGCCTGATTTATGGCGCAGGATGGGCCGGTTGGAGCGCCCGGCACGCCGGAGGCACACACCACGCCACGCCATGCGGCCTCTCCCGGAGCCCAGCACTGTTTCTGCCTGGAGGCTGCTGGATAATCCCCCCCATCCCGGGAAGGGTGTTGGAGCTGTGGGGGCAGGCGTTGCCCAGCTCCGGCCACAGCTCCGCTGTTCTCAATGACAACTCTGAACAACTGCCAGCGGGGCCGGGAGGGGCCTATAAATACCCCCCATAATAGGCCAGGCACGCACTGCGGGGCCACCGCTGCCGGTCACTGGGTCACCCGTGTGCCCACTCCCTCCATGGCTACGCCCTGTGGCACCAGGACCGTGGGCAGGTGGACGGGTGGGCATCATCCTGGCTTGAGCCCCCTCCTCCCGCAGCCCTGCAGGGAGGATCCGGATCCCGCAGGGCCGGACTCGCCCGCCGGCGCCGATCAAAGGGATCAATGGGGCCGCATGATAAGCGGGGCCATAAACCCCCCCAGTTCCCCTGGGAAACTCGGCTGGCTCGACCAGCCCCTTGCACACCCCCAGGGCAAGGGCAGGAGCCACCAGCACCACCGGCAGAGACCCTCAAAGCCCCTCTCCCACCCCAGCACCCCAGCAAGGGGACTGGTGTGGGAGTGTTGTGTGGGGGGAGTGAGCCATGGCATAGCAGCACCGCCGTGATTTTTGGGGCTGAGCTCCACCAGGCTACTTGTGCCAGCTGAGGGATGTTGGGTCGGTGCCAATCCAGCCTCCCCTGTTTCCTTGAGCAGCTCCAAAACCACACACAGAGAAAGGGCTTCCCCGGTGCCCGATCCTGCGGGGTGAGGAGCCATCCTGGAGAAGTGCTTTAACACGCTGCTTTATCCACTGCCAAGACCCTCGGGGTCATGATCCACCCCCTCCCCAGGCTCAGTCCCGAGGGTAATGGACGCGTTTAAGAGGATGAAAGAAAATTAACCGTCAGCTGAGGAGAGCGTGGCCGGCCAGGACAGGGGGATTAGTGGCCGCGGCGGGCGGCTGCCCCGTGTGCCGGCCTTCCACCAGCCCCGGTGGTCCCATGCCAAGCTCAGCTGGCTGCAGCCACTCTCACTCCTGCCCAACTGGGATGAAGCCATGGGAGTCCCCAGGGACGATGAGCAGAGGGATCCCCATTCTTGCCCGGTGACCTCACAGCCCTGCCGGCACACCCGCCACGGCTGCCGGGCAAAGGATGTTGCACAAGCTGCTGCTGACGGTTACCGGCAAGACTTCAACAGCTTCGCTGCACTTGGCAGCTGCTCGCTGACCACTGCAGTGCCAAGCAGAGAAACAGGCTCCCCTTGGGACCCCCCAAACCCTGGTTTAGCTCTGCCACTGCCAGTAGAACCAACTGCCAGTGATGGGCACCTGCCCAAGGTGCTCATCCGGCAGCACCGTGGGGCGAGGACATGCCCAGCCATGGCCGGGACGTGCCTGGTGTGCACTGTGGTGTGTGACAGAGTGCATTTGCCAAGCTGCCCCTGTCCTCCCTTACCACCCTCTTCCCCCTTGGCCCCGGGCACAGGCAGGACACGGAAGGGGACAGAGACGAGTGACTCCCAGCTGCCCCTCGCAGGATTTCCTTGCATTGACGCCATCCGCAGCCAACGGCAAAGCAGCCGGCGCCCCGAGAGCCCCAACGGCAGCGCAGGACAGCTGGGACAGCGGGGCTCGGAATGCAAATTGAGGAACAGAAACGTTCTGGTTTTGGCAGCGTGCGAAACCCAGTGCGCAGCTGAGCTTGGCACAGGCCGGCGGCTGCTGGCACTGCTGCACCGAAATCAGCAGGTGCTGAGTCTTGTGCCTGCTTGGTGCTGATCCCTGTCCCGTGCCTGTGCCCTGCTTCCTGCTCTCAAGCCCGGTTTCTGCTCAGCTCAAGGCCAGTTCCTCGCAGGGACACGCAGCGTCTCGGTGCTCGGTGCAAGGTACCGGCGTGCAGGAGCCGCAGGCAAGGCCGCCCCGTGCCGCTGAGTCAATACATTTATGTTTCGTAATTAGGGAGGTGGAAACGACTTAATCCATAATGCAGCTGCCCCGGGAATATCCTCTTACCGTGGGGTCCCCACGGCAGGGTGCAGTGACAGGGGACACTGCGGCACAGCCACCCCAGCCTGCCTGGGGGGAGCAGGAGATGTCCTCCACCTCCCTGACAGTCCCCTGGGCTGGGAGATGTGACTCCACGCACCCAGTGCTCCCAGTGCTGACCCACCCCAGGGTGAATGCTTGATGCCAGCGGCACGGGTGGCTCTGCCCACAGTGTCCAGCCCACCTGGCTGCAGTGCAGCCCCCTCGGCCCCCGGCCGGCTGAGGACACGGAGCCAGATGGCCGTTGCCAGCAGATCTATAATTAAGTGGAGGAGGAATTAGGCAGGCGGTGGGCGGTGGCCCTGACCCCGGCCCAGCGCCCCGGCAGGATGCCGGCCCGGCGTTTGGTGTGGATGACCGGATTAATGTTTCAAACCAGATTACAGGAAAATCCCAACCCGCTGGCTTTCAAAGGGCGGGCGGGAGGCGGCCCCTTGGCAATGCCAGGAATGCGGGAGAGCCCTCGGCACGGGCTCCACGGGCTCGGTGCGTGCCGGGGGTCCGACCACCCCCTGCTCCAACCCCCCCGAGCTGGGGCAAGGGGGGCAATTACAAGCAGGAGGGGAAGCGCCATTTCACAAAGCTCCGGGAATGCCGGGGATGATGCCGGTGCTAGGCAAATCCACCCTTCGGCAGGAGTCCCTTGTCTGCCCCATGAGGCGTCATGGAGGAGTCCGTGTCCCTGCATCCCTCGTCCGCGTTAAAAACACCTCCCCTTCCCCCCCCCCAGCTTGGTTCCGGGTTTTCAGGCCTCGGGGATTAATTTTCAAGTTTCTTTTCCATTGCCAGGAAGTGGCAACACTCTCGGTTTTCCTCCTTCTCTCCAAAACCGGTTTGGGACGTGCACACCGTGACGTGAGCAAGGACTGGAGACAAGACTCAAGGGCCACTGCAGCAGGGATGGGGGCTGGTGGCAGCCTCCACCTCCCAGGGGCTAAACTCCCCCAAATTCCTGTATTTAAGGAAAAAACACAAGGCAGGCAGCGGCGGGGAGAGCCCACCCTGTCTCGGCAGGTAGCAGGACCAGTGGTGACAGGCTTGAGGGGCTACTTCTCTCCTTTTCTTTCCTTCCTTCCTCTGGCAGCCCCCGGGGATGCATCCCTTTGTCCCGCGGACAGCGAGGGGCCACGCTGGGCTGGGGAAGAGCCCGCGCACACTAACGAGTTCTTTAACGAAGAATAAACACATTTATGGTGCGTTTCCCGTCCCACTCCCAGCCCATACACAGCCCCCGCCTCTGGCACGCCGGGACTCGCAGGGAGGTCGGAGAGGGCACTTATTCAGAATAAGAAAGTCATTTGTAAAAACCAGAGCCAAGGATTGACGAGGGCCCCGGGCCGCGGCGTTTCGGAGGCGCTGGGGATGTGATTTCCCGTAAGGCGATGGCTGACTCAGGGCTGGGGGTGCCGGAGGCAGCAGCCCCTCTCCAGGCACAGCCCTCCCGGCGTGGGGTGCAGGGTTTGCTGGGGCCAATCCCTCCCGGTGAAGGGCAAAGGGAGCGTCCAGCCCCGGAGCAGATTCCTACGCAGATAAAGCGCTCGGCTTAGGTACGGGTCACCCCCGGCTGTCCCCATCCCTAATCCCCTGCGAGCCCCCCAGAGCACAGCCCCCCGTGGGAAGGGGCTGCTGGGGGCAGGGAAGTGTGTGCCCCCTGCCCAAAATCTCCCAACACTTTGCTGGTGGGGGATGTGCTGGCTGGAGCCTCGCCCACACGGCCAGGGCCGGCGGTGACTCCACTGACCGGCCCGGCGGGATTCCTGCCGCCGGAGCATGGCCGGGCTGGGGGGCCGCTTCCGCGGGGGCAGCTGGGGAGGGGGCCCGGGAGCTTCCCGTCGGCACCATTGTTCACAGCAGTTCCCAGCATTGTCCCCTCCGCGGGGGACACGGCCCGACCGCAGGTGCCTCTTTGCACCAGTGCCTCCTCCTCGGGCCGGGGGACCCATCGGTGACAAAGCCAGTCCCGATCCCCCGCCATCGCCACGGCAATCTGGGGGCCCCCGAAACCACCGGTGCCCACCTCCTCCCCACACCGGCTGGGGGAAGGAGCCGTGCGGGTGACCCTGGGGGTACGCGGGCGGTGTCACGGCACGGCGGGTGTCACGGCACGGCGGGTGTCCCCGAGCGGCGGAGGGGACGCTGAATGGGCGAATTAGTCACCGTTTAACCTCGCTGACCCCCCATTGTCCGTGCGCTGTCGGCCGCCCTCCCCAGCACGGCCGTGCCGCTGTGCCCAGCCAGCCGGCAGCTCCCGGGATCCGTGTCCCCGCCGCGGGCCGGGCTCACAGCGGCTCCCGGCACGGCTCTGCCGCTGCTGTTTGCTCCCTTCCCGCGGAGGAGGAAGCGATTCCTGCTGCCGTGGCGTTTCCAATGGCAGCTCGCTGCTGGGCGGCAGCGAGCCAGGCTCTGGCTGGAATCAAAACTGGTTCCGTGTCTCAGTGCAGACGTGTGGCACAGGCTGGTGAGGGGTCACGGAGAACTGGGGTGCTGGGGCTGTTCCCTTGGCAGGTCACGCCGCTGGCTGGATGGGAGCCAGCCCGGCAGCTCTCCCGGCCCTCGCTGTGTGCGTGCTGGTGCATGCCCTTGACACATGCTTGCTATCACACCGGACCTTGTACAAATATTAATCCAGTGGAGTCAGGCGCTGTTGAGAAAGCTCGTCCGAGGAAGGACACCAGGCTAGCTCCTGCCACCAGGCAGACCAGCTGAGAATGAGCTATGCAGTGCTGAGCTGGGGAAATGTGGCCAGAGCAGCCAACTCAAACTCTTGGGGCACCTGGTGAGGCCCCAGTTTGGGCCGTCCCTCCTGTGTGACTCCCAAGCCTCCCAGGGTGAAGCCCCTGAGGGCTGGAGGGCCAAGACCCTCGTTCAGGACCTGACCCGGGTGCGGTGGCAGCAGCGGCAGCAGCGAGGCCTGGAAGCCAAGACGGGGTTTAAATTCCACCATATGTAAATGATCGTCTTAGAAGGGGATCGCAGTAAGCCCCGGCAGATGAGTCACCGGGGCTTCCACCGCCCGCTGGGATTTGGCTAATTGCAAATCTGTTCCTGAAATGCGAGGTCCTGCACCTCTGCCCTCCGTCAGCACCACGGTGGGGGTCCCAGGGGTGTCGTGGGCAGGGCCAGGGTGCAGGGAACGCCTGGGAACCCCACCGCGGAGCCGCTGGAGGAGCTGGAAGGGGTCCAGCAGCCACAGATGGGGTTGACAGGAGCCAGCTGTGGGCTGTCAACCCCGGGAACCATCACTGCTGAGCTGCTCTAGCACCGCTGAAACCTCAGGGTTTCCTCACACTGAGAGGAGGAGGTGGTGGTAGGCACTGTGATGGCACCAGAGTGACAGAGACCCCATCCCACTGTGGCACCTGAGCAGGTGGCAGTGTGGGACAGCATGTCCCAGCTGCTGGAATCTCCAAAATCAGGCACTGGTGCCCAAGGCTCCACAGTGGATGTGGGCAGGTGGGGAAACGGAGGCAGGAGGTGAAGCCCTTTGCTGAAGGGGTTTAGGGCTGGTACCTGCCTGGGTGCTGCCACTGCCACCTGTACCAGGGTGAGACCCCAAAGCAGCTGCTGTGGGGGCACAGGGAAACCCTTTCCCAAAGGGCTGTCACCACAGGAGTGACACAGCCACACCCTCCCTGTGGGACGCACGGGGAGCAGGGGACTCTCCTCAGGAGTGAGCCCCGGCTGCAGCAGCCCCAGTGCAGGGTGGATTATCCCGAGCTGCAGCCAGAGCAGGAACCCAGGCACAGGCAGATTACGTGACCGACGGGAAGGGTCAGGAGCTGCACCCTGAGCCCCCAGTCTGGCTGCCCCAGGGGCTCAGAGCAGGGTCCCCCAGCCCCAAACACCCCCCGCCCTGGCCCCTGATTGCAGCACGTCCGGCTGGGCCCTGGGACCAGCTGCCATTTCTCCTGCGGTTTGGGCCAGAAATAGGGTGATGGAGCAATGCTGCCCTTGCCCAACGCTGCGGTGGGGGCGGGGGGCTTTGCTGACAAAGGCCCTGCTCCTTGCACTGCTCTTTTCTTTTCTTTTTTTTTCTCTTTTAAATAAACCCTGTTAGTTCAGCTGTGCTGAGAGGGAGGCGGCCGCCACCTCCGCAGCCCTTGAGTCAGCCCGGGGGGCTGGGGTGTGGAGGGAACAGGGCTCTGGGAGGGCCAGGGGTGGGGGGAAAGGAGGCTCTGGGGAGGTCGAGGCATGGGGGAAATGGGGTTTTGGGGGCACACAAGCAGGTGATGCCCTGGCTGTGGGGAGCCAGCCCAGCTCCCGAGACAGAGGTTGTCAGGGGCACAGTCCAGCTGGGTGAAGGCACTGGCTGGGCACCTAGAGCAGGAAGGATGTGTCCCCTGTCCCTCAACCTCATTAATCATCCTGGGTCTTGTTTGAAGAAATGGCTTCACGAGCGCTCAGATGCCTGGACCAGCACCTGTGAGCACCCAGGCGTCTGGCTGGGGGAGGCACTCGGCGGCTAAGCCGCTCTCGCCGAGAAGTCCCTGACCTCTGGCCAGGGATCTGGTGGGATTACAGCCCCGGGAATGCTCCCTGAGCTCTATGAGCCAATTACTGCGCCGGATCCCCGGCTGGGAGCACCCCTCGGCACGCCGGGCAGTGGTGCAGGGTGAGAGGGGCGATGGCTGAGTGTGGAGTGAGGGGGGAGGACGCAGCCCTTTTCTCGGTAGGGGTCCACTGGTGACTCCCTCACTACCCCCAAAGTCCTGTCCTGCTCAGATCCCCTCTTGCCTGCGTTATCTGCTGCTGGCCTGGCCAGGCACCGCAATCACCTCCCCGGCACAGCAGCGCCCAACTGGGGGCCCCAGGGCACTCCCCCTTATCTGGGAGCCAAACTGCCTCCGGGTGGGGGGCAGTGGCCCCCGGCCGTGTGATGACACTTGGGTCCCCCTTCCCTGCGCAGGGGCCCCCTCGCCCTCCCTGGGGGCGGCTCATCCGCTCGGCTGGCTAATGCAATAAAGCTCTAATCAATATTTTAAAGAAAGTAAATGGACCCTCCCGCCCTCGTTAAGAGGCCACGGGGCCCCTGCTCAGGCCCCACGCCCCCAGCTGGCTCTGGGCTTTGAAAAGGAGAATAATCCACGGGAGAAAGGGGTTCAGAGGGGATCCCCCACGCCTTAACCAGCTCCTGGGCTCTCTCTGCTCCTCCAGGCCCTCCTGGAAAATCCCAGCTCCACCAGCCATGTGCGAAGGACTGGTCTGGGCGGAGGGGGGGTCCGGTTTCACCCACCCCCGCAGCCCTGCTGAGGTCGTTGAGTTGCTTTCGGTTTATTTTTCCCCCACCAGTGCACTTTGAAACGCCGTATCTCGGGGTGCACTGCACCGTGCGAGATAAGGGCTGAGGTTTTCGCGCCCGTGTGCCACCGGCACGGCTCAGATGTCCCCAACACAAGAAACCTCTTGCCCCACTAAACCACCAGCACCCCCCGGCTGGCACAGCCTCCCACTGGCACTGTGGTGACTTCTTAAATCCTTCCTGAAGCAGGAATGGGGTGTTAAACATCAGCCTGAGGCAGCCACTGCAGGACATCCCAAAAGGGAGCACGCAAAATGGAGAACCCCAGAGGGAGAGTGATGGCTGCTGCAGATGGATTCCTCGAGCTCCTGCGATGGGGGACGGGGTACTGGCATGCAGGGTGCTCGTGCCTGAGGGAGCACCAGCAGCACAGGAAACTCCAAAAGAGGTAGAGGCCGGAAACTCCAGCTCCAGGGGCTGCCACTCCACCAGGGGCTCCCACTCCTCCTACTCCCGGTATGAGCGGGGAGCAGTAACAGCAATAATGAAACAGAAAGAGCAGAGCAGGGATCTTGGGGGGGCAGCAGCAGAGCCCCTACAATGCTGGGGTACAGAACTCAGAGCAGTTTTACCCCCAGCAGTCCTTTGCTGGCAGGAGCTTGCTGGATTTTTAGCCACTTCCCATGGGGAGCTTCTTCTCACCCAGAAAATGCCCCCTTTCCCCCCCACCCCGAGGAGCCACGGTGCCCTCGGCAACCGCTGCCCCCGAGTTCCCGGTTGCGCCGGGGCTCCTTTGTTCTGCTGCCCGCGCCGGCAGCGCCCGGGTCAGGCCGAGCTGACCTCTGCCTGTGCAGTAGCTGTCCCTGGGGACGGGGAGGTGCCACGCGCCGGCTCCCTAACCTCCCTCACCTCCATAACTCTTCCTCACGCCCTCCCCTTCCTCCTCCCTTGAACTGGGCCCCCTCCTCCTGCCTCCGGCCCCCCACGGCTCAGCAGAGCACCAGTTCACAGGAATCTGTCCCAGATGGGTCAATAAAACCTGGCAGTGGAGGATGGGGGCAGCCCCTGACTACCAGGGTTTGGGTGTGGAGACAGGGACGGGGGTTTGGATGGCGGCACTGCCTGGTGAGGACAATGTTTTAACAGCACAGAGACCCACGGGCCAAGGATGCTGGCGGCACCAGCACAACCAGAGCTGAATCCAAACTGGATCTGAACTCCCAGCAGGGAAAGCAGGACAGCCAGGAAAGTTAAGGGTTGGTGGGAGAGCAGGGGTGCTAAGGAGCTCCTTGGCAAAAATACAAAGCAACCCCAAAAGAGCCCAGGCAGGCAGAGCACCGGCACAGCCACGCACAGCACCACGTCCCTGCTGGCTCGCCCGGGGACCCTGCTGTGCTCCCGCATCCCGGAGCTGCCGGGGTTCCCCCTAAGGCGCCTCCACCCCGGCGAGGAGCAGGGATGGGGTACGGCATCCCCTGCCCCGTGCTGCCCTCGCTGTTTACATTCCTGCTGCTCCTTCCCAGGCCGCGCCAGCTGGGCTGGGATAGAGCCCGGCGGCACGCGCTGGAGGCCAGCCAGGAGGAGCTCCCGGCCAGCACCGGCTGCGCCAGCAACCCCCTGGCCCCGGTCCAGGGGCCGCGATCCAAGCGCGGTCGCACGGGCTGACGTGCTGGGGAAAGCCTCTCCGGGCCCAGCGCGTCGCCTCCGCTCCTCCGCCCACGGAGGCTTTCCAACCCCCTCCGGCTGCTTCCGCGATTCACCACTGAGCCGGGCTCTTCCCAGGGACCCCAGGATGCGACACAGAGGGAGAGGGGGTGCTCAGGCAAAGGGGGAACGGGGGAAGCGCTGGGAACGGGGCTGGTGTTCCCAAGTGCTGTGGCTGTGACAGGGGACCTGGCAGAGGCTACAGCCTGGGCCACGGCACTGACACGCTGACGAACAGGAAGATCAGAGCTGCGGTATTGAAAAGCCTTTTCACAGCTGTGAGTTCAGGGCCCTGGCCCCTCGCTCCCCAGCGGCAGGAAGCACAAGAGAGAGAAACCACAAGAAGAGCAGGTAGCTTGGGTGCAGCGGCACGAGGGATGCGCAGGGCAGGAGCATCCTTCCATCCCTACAGCTGGACAGGAGCATCCCTCCATCCCCGCACTGGGCAGCACCAGGAAGATGGCCACATGCTCCCTGCTTGCTGGGGAGCCTTCTGCCAGCCCTGTACTGAGCCTGCACATCCACATGTGCCAGCAGACCCCCGCAGCCCCTTCCCCCATTTCGGAAGGGATGCGACAGGCTCCTGAAGGTGAAGGGGCAGAGGTGGTCGCATCCCTCCTGAAAGGCCACCATGCCCTGGCTGCTCCATCTGGGTCCCATCTGCCGCTGCTGGTCCTGCCCCTTCCCCCAGCCCCAAACTCCGATGTATTTAAACACACATCAAAGGTGCCGGGCAGCCCCCGGGGAGCCCTGGCTGCAGCACATTTTCCTCTATCAGTGAGAACGGACTGCAGCCAGCTCTGGTGCTGGGAGAGTGGGAACGTGCTGGCCTCACTGCCTGGGGAAGGCAATGAAGGGGGCAGCCAGGTGCTTTCTCCCTGGTTTCACTTTTTCATGGCATTTTGGCAGCGGCAGGGGTGCAGCTCTGCCCCCCACCAAGCATCCATGGGGCCAGAGCTGTCCCGCTAGGCATCAACTCTGTAGTGACAGTGATGGGAGACAGACAAGTCCCCATGGAAAATGGCTTGGGGAGAGTGGAGAAGAGGAAAACCAAGAGATCCATCAGATTTGCAAGTTTGGGGTGATTTTTTCATAATTTTCAGCAAGAATCCTCCCAGCTCCCTGCAGCAAACCCAATCGCACTGCCTGCCTGTGCCAGAACAACCCTGACACAGGATCCACTCGGAGTCACCCAACCAGGGAAGGGGCGAGACTGAGCCCAGCACTAAAACCCCGGAGAAATCCCACGCATTCCTAATGACAACAGCAGCTGGATCCAAGGAGAACACTGCCGGAGGCGGCACTGCCAGAGGCACCTCCCCACGCTCGCGAGGACACACGGGTGTGCAGGAGCAGGGAGAGGGGTGGCACGGCAGGGACACGTGTGTCTCGGTGCGCACGTACCTGCTTGAACTGCTCCTCGTAGGTCCAGTCGCCGTGGTCAGGTGCTGGTGGTGGGGGCTGAGCATGGCCCAAGCCAGGGGGCAACCGCTCCTGTCCCCCTGAGAGCCGCGGGGGCTCCCCCCGGTAGTGCTGGGGTGCTGGGGGCTTGCGGAGCAGCAGGGATCCTGCACCCGCCCGCACTGCCTCTGCTGAGCTGAGCCCTTCCTCTCCCATGTCTTCTTCTTCCTCATAGTCTTCCTCTTCTTCCTCCTCCTCCTCTTCTTCCTCTTCCTCCTCACCCAGGTCCTCTTCAAAGTCATCTTCATCCCATTTGCCCTTTCTGGAGCCGGGAGGAGAGGAGAGGTTTGGTCCCACGCTGGTTCCCAAGGTCCATCCCTCTCTCCTGCCCGCCCCATAGGCCCTCCCCAGCTGCGGGGCTGGGACCACCCACCCAGCATACAGTGGAGCCCCAGTACAGCCCATCGGCAGGGGCAGCTCTGTGGGGCATGGCCAGCCCCCAGCATCCCAGGAGCAGCTCCATCATGGACCTCTGCCAGATGGCTCCTGGCCTGGCCCTGCCCTGAAAGGATGCATGCTGGAGGCAGCCAAGGGTCCTGCATAATTTAATGCCAGCATGGGGTCCTCTGTCCCAGCCCTACATGGCTGCTGGGCAAAAATGGGATGTTGTGCCAACCCACCATGAAGAATCACTCGGAGCCAAGCTGCTGCTCTCAGCACCTCCTGCTCTGAAATATCCCAACAGCTCTAATCCACAACCTGCCCCAAGCCACAGGATCCCCACAGCCTCCCCAGCACGCTGTGCTCAAACCCACCAGCGTTGTGCCACTTCCCTGCCCCTTCCCCAAACCCATGAGAACTGCCCAAGTACACTCACAGGTCCTCCTCCTCCTCAGAGCCCATCTCCTGCTGGTACCCGCCGCCATCTTCCTCCTCCTCGCCGCGCTCCTCCTCTTCCTCCTCCTCGGAGGCCTGGCTCTCGTCCGACAGCCCCGGGCTGGGCGAGTGGCTGAGGCCGGCGGCGGCCGCCCGCATGGCAGCCAGGGCGGCCATCTGTGCCCGCTGGATGTGCGCGCTCTCAGGCTCCGCTCCCTCCTCCGAGGGCGCTGGGGCTGGATCCTGCCCACGGCCCCGGGTGCTGGCAGGGGGCTGCCCCGGGGGCTGCGAGGGCTGCGCCGGGGGGGA
>WBNO01001126.1:0-53165 GCA_013400575.1 Peucedramus taeniatus | reverse complement strand
AAAAAAAAAGAAAAGAAAGAGAGAGATTGAGGAACAAATCAGAAAAGAAAAATCTCTTCAGAAAAATCTAAATAAGACCTTGGACTATATATTTTTTAGTTCATTATTGATTAAAGAAAAAAAAATGAAACAGTCTGGTGTTGTTTTACTTTCCATTTATATTTTTACTTTGCTTTATACCAGTTGTTATTAAAATTTTTGCTGCTACTGTTCATTTTCTTATCTTATTTCTGTTTACAGTATATTGTTTTTATCAATGCACAAGTTTGACCTTTGTGCCTCCAATTCCCAACTCCATGCTTGGAGCTGGAAGGGGAAGGGTGGGGACCAAGTGCCTCATTTGGAAGGCTTGATGGTTAGACTGAATTGGGGAGTATCCTTATGGCACAACATTTATTGTTAAAATACAATTTATTTAGTACATTTATCAAATTATTCAACATCTGCTTTGAAGCAATGTTTACCTGCCTCTTATTTAATTTTCAATTAGGTAAGAATTCAGTAATTTATAAAAGTGTGTCACTAAGAAAATAATGTTGTATTCCAGTAAAATAATTAGCACAGGAAACTAAAAATATTTAATACATGGCTTCAGAGAGAAAAGTTATACAATGAAAAATAACAGGAAACAAATATATATTTGTTCTGATGAATTAGTAATAGAAGCTCTAAATTGCCTCTTACAGAATTTACAGTCTTCAGTGCTCTGTGGTTTTTTTTTGCTTTTACATTATTGATTTTAGTCAGCCTTGACAATTTGTAGCCTCTTTTTAACTACTTCGCCTTCATCTTTTCACAGCTTTGTACCTTCTCACTAATTCTGTGGATGTCATTCTTCTCTGATACTTAGTCTGATGTAATTCCAATTTAAAACTACCAAGTGAGATTGGGTTTACAATTAGAAATAATAAATCAAATAGCTTGATTTCAGATTTCTCTTTAATTCTAGAAACCATAATTATTTATTAATCAAGAATATTTATTAGAATACTTATTTTGGAAGAATGTTGACTGCAAGTTGTGAGTGGGTTGAAGACTGACAAGTATAGCTCACACAACAATTTAGTTTTAGTCTAGTTTCTAGTGCATTCAGCTCTGTTGGTTGTCTACCCAACCATGTGTCATACAAAATTTTTGAATACCTTTTTTTCTATCCAGTCTGAAGGTATTTGTATGTCTAACACAACAATCCTTTCGGTTCAACTTTTTCACTCCTTATTATTGACCTCAGTTCTCTCTAGAAGACTACATGGATGTCCACAATGGATTATACTGATTGCTTTAAAAATAGAACAAAAGCTATGATAGAAACTTTGCCTTTCAAGATTGACAAATTAAAGAGAAAATGGTTGTGAAATCTGTTCCTCATGAGTCTTAGAACAGTCATAGACCTTTTTGTTACCAAGCGTGTTTCAACTTCTGCTGGTACTGTTGATTTTCATTACTTGTACTCCAAAAATTAAATAAATAATATGCAAGTAAATAGGTATGCTTGGAGAAAGGGTGGGGAAAATCAATCACAATTATTCTTAGAAGTATTTAAAATGTAGTTAAATTTTTTATCTATTTTTCTATCTTTTTGGATTTATCTCCAGAGCACACTGAATCATAAAACACCTGAACCACTGCATGAAAACAACACAATATAAAACAATAATACAACAATTATATGTTTGTGTCCTCTTCCCCCTCTCCCCCCACAAGATATTTTCACCTATATTATCTGAATTGAGGTGTTTCATTGAGAAAATGAAAAAGAGAATCAGTAAAAGGGATTTGTCTGAGCAGTGGAGAAAAATCCCTCCCATCTACAAAAAAGGCCCTTTAGAAATTGAACCAATTGGTAAGCCAGATGTATACAGAGGTGTGCTGGGGGAGACAGAAGTGAAGGCGGAAGGAAATTGAGACTCTGAGTTTGAAACATTTTCTTGGTGTTGTTCAACTAAATAATGCAGGAGCTGGACAATAGAAAATTTAAGATAGACTTCAGAGGGATACTGTCGAGATAATTGAAATAATTTTGTGAGTATGTTGAGTGATAGCCTATTTGAAAGTACACTATAATACCATTGGAAGACTTAAGCCAGACACAGCTGAAACTACTCAGTCACTATGTGTGTGAGTTCCTTAGATACAAGTAAAATTGGCCCTATATTTAGAAAACAGAAACAAAGAGACATAATCAGGCAGTCACAGTAATGTCATCAGTGCCAAGGTGCCTGTGACAGGTAACCACGATGGTGCTGCACGGATCCCATGGAAATCAACCCCAGTGTAGGGCCCTTTAAAGTCAGTGCCATAATCCAGACCAACAGACCTCACACAACACTCTGACATCAATGACAGTTTTTCCACTACAGGATGCATCTAGTGCTTAAACATCATCCTCTCAATAACCAATTTCCCTGTGAAGCCGTGTCATTCCAGACGGGCCACAGCTCCTTCATGTCATAACTACAGTACATTAAGTATGTATTTGTTCATTAAGTATGTTAAATGGAAATTTTATATTGACTATCACATAAAATGGCATGCAAATAATTAACTAACAAACATCAGCACTTTAAAAGAAAATGTGCAGTGATTTAATAGATTCTAAAAATAAAGAGGAACTAAAATGTTCCACTAGTTCATTTTCTTTCACCATATGCATCAACCTCTTTAAATCTTACTAGGTTGCATTCATAGACACTGAGACAACAACCTACACCTCTAGTTTTCAGAGGACAACACTTGTCTGACTGTATTCTTAAACATCCATGCCAGCTTTAAACATCATATAATCAATGTATAGATGCCTACTTAAGTTTAAATATGGAACAACACCTTTATTGTTAGAAGTGTTGGCCATAATAATGCCTCTGATACTCTGCTAAATAGTTAAAATGAGCACAACAATGTGCTAAAAGCTTTATTTTCCATGTGAAACTTTAAAGGGACCACACAGAACACAAGATCATGGCTAATTTTCCAGTAGATCGGCACTCCAACTACTATTGTTTCTGACAAATGCTATATAAGCTTCTTTGTTTTATTACTACATTTCATCTTTAAATCAGAGAAAAGAGAAGGAAAGCATTTCATTTTGGATTGGGCCAGAGTGTCCATCACCTTCCCCAAAATCTTGCTGTACTATTTATGAGTTAAGTAATAAACAGAGTAAGACCTATTAATCTTTATGCATGCTACATATTTTTCTGAACACTGTCAAGGATATTAAAAGTAGCCAAGTCATGCATTATGTCATCATCAACAATTTAAATTAAAATGGAAAATGCTTTGATTTTTTCCTTCCATCATCATGTCTGGAATTAAAAATTATAGCTACATTTGTAGAAGTCAGACATAACTTGCTCATGTTGTCACTTCACATATAGTTTGCCTATATTACACCATATGCCAGGAACTCTTACTGACACATGCAGTAATGTAATATAATTGGTAAAATGTCAGATCCTATGCTTACAATCAATTTCACAATCAGATTTTGAGCAGGCATAATTTTTAGAGCTACAAATCATTTCTGCTTGGTACTTACATCTGACTGATATCTAATTTCAGTTTACAGAAGAAAATATTGAGCATTTGTAATATTGATTTGGGAGCAAGTAATGAATTGTTCTGACTAACTAGATAATTGCATGTTGGAAATGTACTTTTTCACTGTGTGTTGTTTTTCAACATCCTACTAACCAACGACTAATTATTTCAATTGTTACTTTCACTTCACTGTAGCTTTTTCTTTTTTTGAATATTATAGTTTATGAAAACATAATATACATTTCAAGATCTAATTATACATTTTCTCTTTATTTACTTAACTCTAAGTATTTTTTTGCTGGATTAGGCAAAAATTTTAGATGCTTAGCCTAGACAGATTTATTATAGTGTGTATTTCTTTCTTGCTATAACATTACCTGTCATCTATTTTACAATGTTTTACATGTTTTTATTGGTAAGAATTTGCGGCATGAAATAAACATTTAGCATGAGATTCATGTTATCTAATCTTAGAAGTCTCCATTGCTTATGTTTGGAGAAGTCATTCAGACTGTTTTATAGTCAAAGCCACGGAATTTAGTAGTTTTAGGGTGCTTTTCCTAAAATATGTATCTAGGTCAGATTGCGAATTGCATCAAAAGCCTCCATCTCTCTCCACTAATTAGGAATTGTAAAAGCAGCAAGTTTACATTTAGATTCTGTGTGACAGATAGAGATAAATCTATCTGATTAGATGAGTCTCACCCAGAGTCTAAAATCCTGGGTTAAATTTATGAACAGGGGAAAGATCATAACAGAAAAATGTACATATATATGTACATGTGCGTGAGACTGAGAGCGTGTGCTGTGTATACAAATCTTTGCTTCTTGTCAAGCATTATGCACTCAGTGCAGTTTTTAATTACATGACCACATGCTATTTTTTCATAGGAACCATCTTCATTAAGGCACAGATGGGTATGGGGATACTGCTCAATTAATGAAAAGTGTTCAATTCTTTTTTTTTTTTTCCCTTCATGCTGAATATACAGGCTCAAATTTTACTCACTGTGTATTTGCTACAGAACCTGTTCCAAAGGCAGAATTGCTCATTTCTTCTCCTGTGGCAATCCTCACAGCAATATCCATCCTAACACAGACTTTCAGGCCTGCTTGGTCCCACACAGCAATTGTCAGACCTACCTGGATGGTTCTTGCCTTTCAGCCCCTGAGGTAGCATTAACATCCCTCTGACACGAGCAAGGTGATGTCACAGCTTTTCTCCCACTTCCCCCATCCATGTTTTGCCAGTCAGCTCTGCAATGTCACACGGGTAGGAGTAACCGTGGCAGGTATGCGAGGGTCCCACAAGCCCTGCTGGAGCTGCTCTATGCTTGATTCACACAAGTCTTGTAGATGATACACTCACCAGATGTCACTGCAGGTGATGTGGCATGAACCATCTCCAGTGCGTGCTCCTGGGTACCAAAAGCATCTCCTGAGTTTTAACAAACCATGAAACTCCTTCATAGATCACAGACAGAGGTCCTTAAAGCGTGGATGCATTTTCACAATACTCTTTAGTAAGGAGGACACTTTTACTCTTCATGAACTGAGACAAAGGGAAGGGAAGGAGCAGTGTGTCAAATAATGTACTAAATCAGATAAGGTGTTTGAGATTCGTCTTTCAGAATATGCAGAGTAGTTAAAAATATCATCTGGCTTTTAGGTGCCTGTAAATTCATCCACATGATGAGGACTAGAAAACAAGTAATCACCTGTTAGAAGTTCAGCTCAAATGAATTGCTTATACTTGCATAGAGCATGAAAAATCAAGATGCAGATATTCTGACAGTTTTGGAGCTTCATAGTGTTTTGAGAAGATGGAAGAGGAGGATGGTTTTGTGTAAAATTTCAATTAAAAAAAAGGCAAATTCAAAAAGAAGAAAGCTTATCATGCAGTAATAGCTGACATCTTGGCTAGAAGCTTTGGATGGATGTCACAGACCTCTGACACTACATGTAATGGAGTATGGGATGGCAGCAGGCAGGGATTATGTTGATGCCAGCACTGCACTAAAAATTTGCCAAACATATTTCATAGATCTTTGCTGAAAAGTTATAAAATATAAAAAAAACACTAAAATTTTCAACTTAGGGTGCCATTTCACATTCCATCTTCCAAGGCTTGCTAATATGTGTGCTATACTTTCAGTCTCTGCTACAGCTTTTTATTTCCTCACCATACCACCAGCCTCAACTCTCTTGATCAGCCATTATCTTTTTTATTTGAAATTGAATCCCTTTCCAAACATTTTCCCTTAGGCTACAGTTCTTTACTCACAAACACTTAGTCCCTTTTGCCTCTCTACCTTTCACCCATCTCTGTTTTTTTTCACTCTCTGTCTACCCTGCTCAGTTCCAACTTTCTTGCTGATATCACCATTTATCACATCACGTGATGGTTCACCCCATTAATTTTCATTCATTAAAACTTCTTGAAGAGCTATGAGAATTTTTTAGGGACATTCAGATACATCTAAATATCTGTTTGCAGATAATTTATCTGGGCCCATGATGAGCCCTAGGATGAACAGCATTGCTCTCTCTTTGGCATTGACTTTATTGACTAGACCTTCTTTGCTTATGAAAGTTTTATAGCTGGAGGGTCATCCTTGGATACCCTGGAGATGTTATAGTATTGAGCCCAAGGGATTTTGCCAATCCAGAAAGTCACTGTTCTATTATACATCTGATGGCCTGTCTGGTAACCTTCACTGGTTAGCCAAAGGTTTCTGACATAGTTCTGGACACCATTTAGATGGCTGCAGACTACTGCCGAACTTAGAAATTGATTTGTACCATCCCTGCATTCCTGATCCTGGGCTCAGTCCTTGATCAGTGCAAGCAACTAAACTTCTAACAAAGTTCTGTGCTACTGAAAACAAGATATCACATGTATGTTACACTATGGCTTGATAAGTAAATAACATTTGTAACACTGGGTCTGGTTGAGATGGAGTATGTGAGCTCTAACTCAGTTAGTGAAATAGCTTATTAACCTCAACACAGTAGGAAAAATAAAAAGGAATTTTTTTGTAACTTCAGCAGTCAGGCATGATATTCCCATGGTTCTGAACTAACTTCTGACAAAGTTAAAATTGCTTCTTTAGATGACTGCTGGCTTTATCTACCGATATTTTTCCTTTCAAGCATGCATAGCCTGATCACCTTCTTCTATGTAGCAAATAAGAAAATGAGGGAATGGCCTCAGGTTGCACCAGGGGAGGTTCACATTGGTTATTAGGAATAATTTCCTCACCTAAAGGGTTATCAAGCACTGGAACAGGCTGCTGAGGAAAATGGTTGAGTCACCATCCCTGGAGGTATTTAAACGAGTAGATGTGGCATTTAGGGACACAGTTTAGCTGATGACTTGGAAGTGCTGGGTTAATGGTTGGACTCAACCACCTTAAAGTTCTTTTTCAACCCAAATACTTTTATGATTCTATGAAGAATACCCTGTTACCTTTACTAAAAGTTCTACAGAAAACTGTATGTGTAGAATAGAAACCTCACAGAACATCTTTACTACACAAATGATGTATTTCTACATCCTATCATTCCTTAAAGAGGTAGGCTGGGGATAGTGAGGGATTTTTGTTTGTTTCTATTTATCTGTTTAACACAAAATATGACTGAAAAACCTGCTAGTCTTACCAGATTATCAAAACTACTTCTAATGGCCTTCAGTAGTATCCCTCATAAAAAGTAACATACATCTCAAAAAGAAAAAAAACTGTATTCAGTTACAAAGTTATGCAGTGCCGTTATTTGGCACAGTATTTAAGCAAATATACAAAAGTGTTGAAAGTTTAATCTTTTGATTAGCTGCTTCCCTAAATTTTGGCTTGAACTAAACAATGTGTCTTATGGTTTATATGGTTAATTGCTTAGATCTCTTACTAATGTTATAGTACTGTTTGTGGGTTCCTTCCTACAAAGAGGTGAGTTACTTTGCCCAAGCCAATGAAATGGAAAAATGACGGAATTTTCCCCTTAAATCATAAGAATAGGTCATATATTTAGTGGGCAATTGTCTTTCAGAATTAGATTTATCACACATAGAAGATTTTCATAAAGAAAAATCATCCCAAACTTTGAAAAAAAGAAAAAAAAATAGGTTTTTCCCAAAAATCTTCTAAGGTTGAGTTGAAGACATTTTATGTTCAGGGAAAGTCTTATAAAGTCTTCAAAGCTAATGTCACACCCCTTCTAACTTGTCAGTAAGTGAAAGTCAAAAAAGTAGAAAAGGCGGTATTTTTTCATGAAAATTTATGAGTGATCTATCTCAAAGTGTACATATATGAAGAGATTTGTTGAATTGACTCAGAATGTTCAGCACGTTTTAAGATCAAGCTTCATATTAAGAAATATCAACATTTAAAGTTAAGATATGAACATTAAATGGGTCCTTTTCTTTTAAATAATCTGATATCTCAGAACTTGATTTCACATGAAAAATATCAAGATTGTATCTTTGTTGCATCTTTGTATCTTGTTGTAGATTGTATGTTTTTTTTAAGTTGATGTCCATCAAATGGACATGTTAGTCTATGCAGCAAAGCTATTTGGCTATGGAGTGTTTTCTCATTGTAGCAGCTTATTCTGCAGGAATTGCTTAACATGGTGTAATAACACAAAAACTCATTGGAACTATACATTGAGCCTGGATTGTTTGAATCATAGCTGAGGGCCTTAGTTACTAGCTAGGTTGCTGTCAAACTCACTCTTTTGCATTTAATGAATTTCTAACTATGTATTTGAAGAGCAAGAGCATAGCCTAGTGGTTGGGTTTCTAGAGAAGACATGACTGATGTTCAACTGTATGACCCCTATCAGATAGGGGGGCTGAAAATCTCTTGTCAAGAGAAGTTCTATCATTGCTGGAAATTGGTGGGTTTGGATATATTTCTACTCTTTTTTTCCCATTACTTTTGCTCCATCAGTGTTTCTGACCAAATAAATAAACAATTTCTGACCAGATATCTGGCTGAAATAATTTAGCATATGCTGTCTACAATTTTTAAAATATTTTAAAAAATATTTTCTTTTCCTATAGGGCCTTTAAAGCATTATTTTAAAAGAAAACATTAAAAACAGAGGTATCATCCAAGAAGTAAAACAAATGCAGGCTGACAGGGCTGATATGTGGAATGTTTCTACATGTCAAAAATAAACTGGCCTATTTTGTTTTCTGAGTTAGCCCTCCTGTCTTCATAGACTATAAAGTTTTTCTTAGCTTTTGGGCAAAGTGTTTAGTCAAGCTTTAGAGTGATAGATATATGGGTCTTGTGGTTAGATCTGTGGTTCCATTTCACATCACAAATTCCTGGAATTCCTTAAAAAATAAATTATAAGTTGCTATTAGTGACAATGCATTCTAGGATGGTAGTTTTTGATAGCAGTATATAAGAGATAGAAGAAGGTCTCAAAATTATTTAAAAATACTCATGACTATCCAAATTAAACATTAGTCATAACAAGATATATTTTAGCTTGGGAAGTACCAGGAAATCCTTATGTAAAACTTGCCAGGAGTTGCCTCTTGCCATATGTAGTATATACCTATAATTATATTGTACATTCCAGTCTTTAACATTTCCAGGAAAACTTACTGCTTCAAATGACAAATGCGAGGCAGATTAGTAAGTATATTTGTATGACTGTATGTACAATTAGGTCCCTTAATTCAGCACATGGCAACTTCAAAATAATGTAGTGCACAACACTTTTTACTTTGGTCAGTATATTTCAGTCTTTTAATGCAATTGTACATGATAAAAGGGAAAAANCCAAATAAACAACAGCAAGCTCTTTCTATCCTCCTTTGCCTATTTGCTTTTTTTTTTGGGGGGGGGGTTGGGGGGAGGGGTGGAGTTATAGATGTGGTTTTAGGAAATATTTCAATTTCAAGTGAAAATTCCTAACATGCTACTTGTAAAGATTCAGATAAAATGATGACCTAAAATGACCTAAGCCACTAAGTTGCTCAATATCCTGAAGCAGCCTAATTTCTGCTTTAATTTTTATTAATTTTTATTTCACAATCTTTTTATAACATATTGAGATGAAATATTAAAATAAACTTCCTTCCCTGCTAATTTTGAGATCATTTAAAAATTGTTTTCTGACCAGCCTATCAGGAGTTTTCACTGATGCAGTAAAATCTCAGACAAAGACATAAAACTTGCTGCTAGAAAATAGTTTTGTATAGCTTTTGGTTTTTGACACATATTGAATGAACCCTCCAGATATCACCCATAAAGATGAAGTTTAACTTCTGTACAAAAAACAGATTATACATTTATTTCCTATAAGGGCCCAAGGAAAAGATTTTGGGGGTTTATTTTGTTGTTTGCATGGTTTTTTGTTTTAAGTCTGCTCCATTACCATAAAAATACTCTGGTGGGAGCTTATGAAAAGTGACTCCCTGAGCCCTTACTGCAAGGAGACATGTGCCTGATAAACACAACTTTTCTTCTAGTACTGGATAAACTATGTTTCCAATATCATCACCAGTATGACAAATCTTTACATACTTTTGGTTTTACATCATACTTGTAGAGCATCACTTTTCAGTATGTAAATTCTGGTTGCCAGTCATTGTCATTGTGAACTCAGTGAGAGTCTTTTTTCCTTTCCTTTATGTTGAATTATATGTTAAAATATTAAACCCTATAACTGAGATAATATGAAACAAGAAATACATTCTGGGTGCAAACTTGCAATGTTTGATCTCAAAATGTTTTGATTCCCTAAAAGTCTTGGCCTTGTGATTCAGAGAACAGAAAATTTATCTCACTGAAATACTGGCAGTACACATTTACACTTGATAATTAGTAGGAATTAGATATCCAAATGTCTTTGAATATTTTCCCCACAGTTATTCAGGTATTGTTTAGAGAACTGAAGCATAACCAAAGATATCACAAGGGTCTATTGACATGCCTCCTGGAAAAGATTGTTCATTTAGAAAGGGGAGAATAATGTATTATAATCATGCCCTTGAAGATGTCTGAACATCTTTAAATTGGAAATGCTGAGCTAAATAGCTTCTCATTTGAAAATAAGTAAGATCTCCTTCACAAAACTTCAACTGATCTACCAAGGTGTGGATCCTCAAGAATGGAAATTTAACTTAAGCCGTAAAATGAAAACTTTGAAGTTTAAAAGTACCTTATATTTTAAAGAACTGTAGGTCCCTTCGTCTTTACTTTTGTGGGTTTACTTATTCTTCTTTAGAAGAAAATGATATATACTGCAACTCTCTGTTGACTCGTGTTGCAGATTTATCAATAGAATGATGAAACTGGTAAAATGAGCAAGACTAAAATCCCTTGTGGGTATTTGCACTGAACCTCAAATATATAGAATCAAGCAGCAAGGTAGTGAGAGGAGGTATTTCAGTGTTAGCAACAGGGTGAAGCTGCTGGATGTCTTTCAAATTATTATGCCAGTCCAGACATTTTTTGCATAATGAGAACATCTTTCATGTGTCAGAACAGGTTTTGATTATAACTAAATAAGTGAAAGCAGGGATATGTTGATAAGGTCACCTTTAATGTAAAGTTTGGTCTGAGTTGTCTAAAGTATTTATTGGAACAGAGAAACCTGCCTATGAAGTGAGGAATTCAAAGAAAAATATTTTTAACCACCATATTTTAGAGAAAAGATAAACATCCCCTTCCTCAAAGAAAAAAAAAACAAAACAAAATGAATTTACCAATACTGAGAAAAGACATCTGCTAAAATAAACAAACAAAGTATCAATAATGAAACATAAGTTTTGTTACTTACCATTAAAATTATTTCTTCAAACTCATGCTACTAAATTGGCTTTATTTTTTTTAATTGTGTTTTTTACATTACTCAGGAAAACTCTGCTCTATGTATGTTTGAGTAGTCTGTCTGCTTGTAGTTGGATCTTCAGGAAAGCTCATTTCATGTGTTCAGAAAAAACAAAAGGAAGTGTTGATTTGATGAGCACATTATTATATAAAGAATGTACTTCCAATGGATGCTAGGTGATTATAAGCTTAATTTATATATATATATTTTTTATATTATACTATTTATATATAGTATTACCCAGTGAGATTAGTATGTTTCTTTTAGGTATCTCAGAGCCACTCAATAGCTAAAATCTGTCCTCTAAGATATACTTGAGGGAAATAAAGGGTATTAGTAAGGACTAATTGAAAGACTTAGAGGGTAAGTAGCTTCATGGGTTGTTATTCTAGATTTTTGCAAGAGATTCTGAAGTTCGCCTTTGGACAAGGACTTGGAACCCACATATATTAGATATTTTTTTCACCTCATGCTTGCTCTTAGCACAAGGTGAAACATATTTTCTGAAGCATAGTGTGAATGCTTCTAAAAACTTGCTTTCTCTTTTTCCTGATGGTCATTTGTTCTAAAAAAAAAAAAAAGAAATTGCCTTTACATGTGGTTGCAGCCACTATACTGCAGCAGGTGAAGTCCATGAAGTTTTTCTGTAACTGCAGAAATGGGAAGAGTGTTACAGCATTATCACACATGCATATATACATATAAAACTCTCCCAAGTTGGAGACTGTAATTTTCCTCTATATTTGCACAAATACAAGCTGCTAGGACTTATTGATAAACTTGGAACAACTGCTATAGATTTGTCATTTGACAATCATGAAAAACTTTGAAAATAAACAAATGAAAGTATTGAAAGTCAACTACTACTGAGTTGTAATAGCAGTGCAGCATAGGAAAGGCTGCTTCAGAGAATATATATATTAAGCTTACAGAGCTAGCAATAATAGCAGAACCTTTAATACAGCAGTAAAAAGGGTTTTTAGAATCATAAAACCATCGAATCACAGAACAGTTTGGGCTGCAAAGGACCTTTAAAGATTATTTAGTCTAACCCCTCTGCAATAATCCAGGGCATCTTCAGATGTTTCGGATTGCTCAGAGCCCCACCCAACCTGACCTTCAGTGTTTCCAGCAGTGGGGCATCTACCGACCACTTTGATGTGTGCTCCATACAGATGCAGGCAGAAACGTATTTTTTATGTAGCAAAGGTATTAAAGATCATTGAGTTGATGTTGATACAAAAATGGAGTGTCTTCATTAGCATGTTTTAAAATTGATAAATCCTGCTGATAGCCTAGTAAGATATGTTGCCATAGGCCTAGGATCAGAGAAAGAGTCAGACAGTCCTTCTGAGTTGTGTTTGTGTGTTTCTGGAACATAAAATGCATGTCTCACATACCCTTCCAAAAAATCATATGCCCTCTTTTAGTCTAGTTCCAAAATTGCTCCAAAAACTTCAGTTTTCATGCTAGTATTATTTTTAAGTTGTATTTTGGAAGGGAAAGCCTGAGAGAACGTTCCAGCACTGAAGTTTGTTACTTAACATTAAATAATTAAATGACCATATTTGGTATAGAAATGTTAAGGTTATTTCTTTGAAAGCTGGGAGGCAAATCAAACCCTCTTAAGCCTGCTTTACTATTATTAATGGAGGCTGATTTACAGAAAAATATAAGATAAGTATGATCTTTAACCTCCTCTTGTAATTCAGAGTGCTGATTCATGAGCATAGAACACATGGCAGTGGCAAAACTAGATAGCCTACTTAACTAGGCAGGGGTCAGGGAATTGATTTTTTGTGCTTTAATCTTTTTTCCTGCAATGCTACATAGACTAATTTTTTTTGGATAAATTATGATGCCAAATTGAACAAAGAATGCATTAGTGTAAAACATGTTTCTAGAATATGACTTCATTATCTTTATTTTTCTAAAGATTTAGTTTATGTGGTCTACAGCACTCCTTAACCAACACTTCCAGGTGGGGTAGGAAAATATGATGTAAGGGAAGGGTTGCACAGCAATTTTCCATTTTTGTTTCCTCAAATACTGAGAATTAATTTATTCATTATTTGTTAAACATACTTCCTCTGAACTTAGCAGTCTTTCTCCCCTGCTTTTGTTTCTAGAGTTTGTGTACCTCTGGCTGTGTATATATAAATATGTGTGCAGATTATGCACATATAAATAAAATCTACATAGATGACTGTTATATTATCGCAGTTAGAAACTGTAATGTGGAAGGGTCTTAATCCTGCCTTTAACCATTTACTTGTTTTTCTGTGGAAAATAGCGTTTGAAAGAACACCAGTTTTTCTGCTTGTTTTAATTTCATTGGAGCTTTTTGATGTTGTTTGTTTGGGGGTTTTTTGGGTTTGGGTTTTTTTAATGAAAGTAATTATCATGATAACCATTTATGCATTGTATTTTTTTCCTTTGGAGTGTGGTAAAGTATGTTTATTCTTCAGCTACAAGTCAAATCTTTGAACAGGTCTGGTTTTCATTTTAGAGAGAAAAAAAAAATCTTGTGTGCTTCCCCTCATCCCTGATTTCCCTTTCCCTCATCCCAGATTCCTAAGTCTGGATGAGCAATATGAATAAACAGGAACAAATAAAATCACTCCCTGAGAGAAATTATCTTAAAAACTGGAAATGAAAAGATGCCAGAAATACAAAAGTAAACTCATCAGCATACATGCCTAAGACAAAAGTGCAGTTCTATTTCTATTAGTAGTGTGGGCTGATATCAATGTTGGGTATTAATGATATATATTACTAAAAAATCAGGTCTAATAGTACTGTGATACAGATGAGAGAAACCTGGAAGTATTTCCTTTGATTTTCCCAAGTCTTTCAGGCTACTTTGTTAGTTACTCCAATATGCAATTCGAAACATTTTATAGGTCTCACTGTTCCTGACAAACAGGGTTTTCCTTTGTTATTTCCAGTGTACAAATAATTCACTGCTAATCTTAGCTGGTTGCTAAGCATCCTTCCCCAGGAAAGATAGACACGAGGAAAAAACAAGTTAGTTCTCATAGCTTAGTCCAGAATCGGAATCGAAATGTTTTATTAATTTATTAATGACATGCAATTAATCCACAGTGAACTATAGACTTGGGATCAATATTGGTAATATAACAGATAAATCATGTTACCAGATCCTTAGAGAGAATTAACAAACAGTAACATATCTCCCAGCCCCCATAAATCACCCCAGAAGCACCTCCTCCCCCCATCTTCAGCACACTCTACATCCCAGGCAGCTCCTCACTCTCACTGGCCAGTGGCAAATGCTCCCTGCCCTGGTGTGCACCCCTGCAGGTGTCCTCTTTCCAGCCACAGGCTGCTGCCTTAGCTCCATGCTTCTTCTATACCACTTTTCAGACTGGATCCCTCTGTATTTCTATTTCTTTTACTATATTCAACAGAATTTCTCTTCTCCTGGTTAATTCTCTGGATAACCTGGCTGATAGTGGCTTTCCTTTTGTCACATGGTTACAAGAAGGACATTGAGCGTGTCAAGGGAGGGGCAAGGAAGCTGGCGGAGGGTTTGGAACACAAATCTCCTGAGGAGCAGCTGAGAGAACTGCGATTGTTTATCCTGGAGAACCTTATTGCTCTCTATGACTACTTGAAAGGTTGTAGAGGTGCCAGTTGGTCTTTTCTCCCAAGTAACAAGTGAGAGGACAAGAGGAAATGCCCTCAAATTGCACCATTGGAGGTTTAATTTGGATATTAGAAAAAAATTTCTTTACTGAAAAGGTTGTCAAACATCAGGAGCAGGTCATCCAGGGAAGTGAGAGTTACCATGCATGGAAGTATTTAAAAGACATACAGATATGGTGTTTAGGGATATGGTTTAGTGGTGGATTTGGCAGCATGGACTCAATGGTCTGAGAGGTTTTTTTCTATGGTACATTTGGAACAGATCCCCTTGCTGGTTCTGTGCACGTCACACCCCACAGAGTCACAGTCCTGCATTAAGAGCTGGGGCTACCTATAACACTCCATGTGTGGATTATGTAAGCATCCCACAAAGATGTTTATGTTACAGCTGAAAATGGTAAAAAAACATTCCTCTGAGAAAAATCTTATAACTGATTTCATACAGACATAATTTTTGTTTGTTCAACTTGTGTAATTCTGTTCATTTTACCATGTATAACCATACTTTGAGATTAAAGTAATTCACCTGGGTGAAGAGAAGGTGGGGAAGTCGTTAAAAGAGACACAGGATACAACTTAGAGGGATAGCAGTAGAAAAATTCAGGTATCTTCAGATTTTACTGCTTAAATACAATGTGGTTGTCCTTGAATTCCCAAAAGTCGAAGAGATATGTGGTCATTTCTGCAGGAAAATTAGCCTGGCCTGTTTTAGATATTTTAAACATTTTGGTTGAGACAAGATGGATTGTCCTTTGTAAGGGATTATTTCTTCCCAAAAGATTTGAAAGGAACTTAAATTGTTTGTTGTGGACTTAGACAACAGTTTTAGACTTCTAAAGTTAGACATGTAATCATGCAGTCTTTACTGCCTATGACTAGACATCAAAGCAGAAATTACTTGAAAAGTCTGCATCAAAGCATAGTTTCCTGTTGAATTCCACAAAATATTTCCAGCAGAATACACAGTGGAATTCTATCTCTTTATAGACCACAGTCCAATGAACTAATAATAAAAATGAGCTTTCAACAGAAAGAAAGTTCCTCCACACCTCATTCTAGTCTTGTCAGATTTTTTAAAAACCTCTATATACCTAAAGCAAAGTGAGCACTGATTTCAAGAGGGGGAGAGAGAGAATTGGTTTCACAAATAATCCAAAAGAGTTGTGCTATAGGGACAGATTCTTCTCTAGAGTAAATTGGCCTCTGCCCCTATGCTTGTTATTCTTTACCACTGTTCAACAAATCTTTTCATAAAAAATCTCTAATAATGGGCGATCCAGACCCTTCCAGAGTTTACTTTTTTCCAGTATTTAGGTTTGTAATTTTTTAATGTTTAATATTCCATTATTTTGTAATGTCTAATATAAATCACTTTAGCTAGTCTTATTCTCAAGTGAGCTTTGAAGAACAGATTTTTCAAGCCTTTTTTTCCTTGTGTGCAGCAATAGTTTGCATATTTGATGACTTTTGCTACATTTTCCTTCTGCATACCCTTCTTAAGACTAAACAGTAACCGTTTTTCCTGTCTATCCTCATAATCATGATTTTCAGACTGTTGGTTTTACCTGTTATTCATCACTGGATATCCTTCAGCTGAGCTGTAGCTTTCTTGAAACACTTTTTCCAAAACAAATGTTGCTTCTTTAGTTAAAGGTGTTGCCTACATGCTTTTTAACCAGTCTTTCAACTGCTTCTAATGAGGAACAGTTGAACCAGATTTAAAAGAAAAGACATGGAACTGTTTTTTTGTTTGGTTGCTTGTTATTCTTTTTCTGACAAAGGATCTCATAATATAAAGACTGTAGTGTCAGAAATCATTAAGACTGATGTTACATATCGGATAAAAAAGAACACCAGCTCTTCTCATTACCATGTCTGCATTGCTCTAAAAACTTTGAGGACCTCTGTAACACAATTTTTTTCAAAGCTTTCTTCTCATTGTAGCATCATCTGATGGCTACAGAAACTTATTTGTTAAATTATTTAATGAGGAAAAGGCCACAGCAAATAACTCTCATTTACCCTCAATGCCCGATCTGGCATTGTAGTCACTGGGATCAGGCCCTTGGTCAATGCCAGCTGTCTAACTTAATTTTCTACAGTCTATGGTTTCTCACATTTGTGCATCTGTAAGTTTTCCAGCAGCTTCTTTGTGCCAATGAAGAGGAGAAAAATTTCCAGATATTCTTGCTGCTGCATGTAAGCTCACTGTACTTTTTTCCAACAACTCAGGTCAGAATTTAATATACCAGGACCAGTTAGATTCCAAATATCTATTATAATTTTTAAACCAAGGATTAATGTTATTTAAATGGCTGTTCTTAATGACCTTGGATTCTTATAACATTTATTATGCTAAATATAGAATTGCCTTGGGATATGATATTGCATATTTCAGAATCTATTTGCGCAGATTGGAACGGAACTTTGAATTGGTGATTATTGTATGTATTATTGGGTAATAATATTTATTATTATAATATTTGAAATCTGATTTGACAAGTGCCAATGGGAAACTTGTATTCCTGACAGAATACATACTTGCCATACTTGTAGTTCTTACAACTACAGCAAAAATTCTAATGTAAAGGCTTATCTCTTTTCATTAGCTGAAACTGGAGCAGAGCAAATAATAAAAATACAGCCATGCATGCATGTTCAAAATTGTAAATAAAATTCTCTTCTTCTTCAGTCATAACTTTCTGCATTCCCTTCACTGAGTATTATCATACAAGGGTTTACTAGCAGATTGCTCCCTCAGAGAGTTCATTTAAATGAAATATATTCATAGACATTTGTAAACACAATTATTTGAACCAAAACAGAAAAGTTGAGCTGACTCACTTCTGGAACAAAATACCTTACGTGCTTCATGGATTCAATCAAAAATAACCAATTGCATTCAAAACTCCGATATTGATTATTCTCAATTATTTCTTCCTAAACAATTTAAAAAAAAAGAGGTCTGTGAGATTATTTCATGAATAGCAATTCAACTAGCAAAAAAAAAATCTAAGAAAATTATAGAGGGTAAGTAATACACAAGATGGACATGGAAAAAGAATAATTTATATGGAAAGGTTATGAAATAAAGAACTCAGAAAACACCATTTTAAATTAAGAATAGAGTTCAGAGTTGGAAAAGGAATGGATGGAATTGATTTATGAAGCATGGAACTATATAAATTTGTTTAGAATGTGGAATCAGTTACATTATTCAGGTCTAGTGTGTTTATTACTTTAACCCATCATGCTCTGCTTCAGTGCTCAGAATGACAACACATTAAATAAATATTCCCATTCTGTTGTTTCACTCAGAAAATTTGTATACTGAAAATATACTTCTGATGCTAGAAGAATAAAATATTTACTTGTGAATACAGTACATATAATGCCACTTTGAAGCAAAATTTGACTATCAGGTACAGGTATATTAGATTTTTGATCTGGGTAACATTTTTCTCTAGGACAACAACTATCTGGCAAAAATCAAGGTTTATTTTGCTGTAGTCACTGTTTCCTGTGAGATCTCTTTGTCAGATCTCTGAAGACTTAGGATGCGGAATACAGCAACAGATCCCTTTTATTTTATTCTGCTTAATGGTATGATTTATTTAAAAATAAGTGTTTGAAGTTCCAAGCGTTCTGGGAAGTCATTGTGGCAGGTGTTGTTCATTAATCCCCACAACAGATTGAAGTTGGTGGGTGTAAGTAACTGATGGAGTGAACTGGAACTGTCTGTGTAAAGAACAAAATAGACTACAAACAGTAATAAATCTCAGGACTTTGGGTGTAACCTGTAAAAGTAAGTAATAGCTAGTGATCTTTGCTATATTGAGATGGTCTTGAACTCACACTTTGTAATAAATAGAAGTATGTTAGTATTTAGCTTCTGATTTTCCTTGAAATGAAATGTATTTTAGTTTTTTACCCTTTCCTGTGCCCATGAATTACAAAGGCCTAAAATAAAAGCTGAGTTTAAAATGTAAATTGGCAGATACAGTGTTATGCAAATCAGTGGGTATCTCATGTTTTGAGGTAAAATTATGAAGAGTGGTAAGGCCAGAACTGGAGAAGAAACTTAATATTCAGCCTCAGTGAAGGAGTTAAGTTTGGCAACCGGTTAACAGCTCTGCACTTTACCAAGATCAGGATAGACATTCACACAGCTAAACTGCAAGACTGGATGTGAACCTTCTCTGCTAAACTTTCAGGTCAGTAGAAAAATGTGTTGCATAAGTTGTGGTTCATACAGGCAAACTAGTATGGTTTTGTAAGGTGATTTACTTCATGTTGAAAGAGTAACAGTATTTGAGATAATGTCTCTCATACCCTCAGTTTCAAAGCACTTTTCTCTGAACACTTGTGTGTCTGCTTCTGAACAGACTTGAAATAGAAACACGTTGTCCAAACTTTATTCAATCTTTATCATCTCTGGTTTTCAGTCCAAACTGTCTGTTATAATCCTCTAACTTAGAAGGAGCAAAGGGATTTACTTCCTTTCCTCCCCTATGCTCTTTTGAGGAGATAACTTTAACTGATGATACCATTCTCCATCCTAGACCTTTTTCTGGGAGAGGAGAGGACAAGGAATAAAGATCAAGCAGGAGAAGGTCACTGTTTCCCCAGATTCAAATTTACAGGGATTTTGGAGGTTCTTTTAAAATAGATATTAGTGTCTGACATCTGTTAGAGGCACAAATCCCAAGACTGGATAGTATCCTGCCCTATCCACTAAAGAAACTCCCAAACAAGGTACATGTAATGGAATTATTACACTGAAGAACAACACATTTTTATATAGCTGCTGTGAAGGAAAGACTGGAGATTAGTCCTGCAGTGCCAGTGTCACTAGCAGACTGTTTCATTATGTTATTTAGGAAATTAGATGACACCATGCAGCTGCATGTGGGTTCAAATCTTAAAACCAATTACTGATTGGTAAAAGAATATAATCCCAGACACGACTTATTAGTGTATGAGTTTTTCACTAAACTGAAGCGTCCTAATACTGATAAATTATCCCATGTGAAACCGGCTCCATGTTCTTCAAAACATGGCTAATAATGTCAGACTTATTGACCTGACACAATTGGTAGTTAAAGTGTTAGAAAAAAGTTCCAAATTCCTCTGAGTCTAACATTTGTAGCTCAGAATGTCTCAATTTATTAAAATTATTATTTGTGAGTCCCTTTTTTTTATTGTGGAAACACTAGAATATACAGGTAGTAAAATGTCTATACTTCAAATATTTTTAATCATTCACTGACATATTGTGTTAGTGAATAATACATATACATATGTATTTTTATATACATATGTATATAAAATATTGTTATAATATAAAAAATAAAATGCTGCAACATTATGGGAGCAATGAGATTCCTAGAGAGGAAGGGTAGACAGATACTGAACATACATACCACACTAGGATACTAAGCTGAATCTATCATTCCCTTACCAGCTATTTATAGACAGTTATTTGTAAGATAACCCTTCAAAAACCTTTTTTGTAATTTCAAAACTTCATTGGGAGTTGTGGCAAATAATTGAACTAAAGTAGTTATGGGATGACTACCACTGCTAGAAAAGGAAGTATGATGAATCAAAGGAGTGACAGCCACAGCTCAAGGCAAACCACAATTAGGATTCCTAAACAAGGATTTTAATTTAAAAATTGTCTTATTTTGAGAACTTAAAAAACTCTTAATTGTTTAAGGAGGGAATTTTTGACACTTCCTGAAATTTGACCTCTGAGTTTTGCCAACTTATCTACATTATATTAAGCTAATTCTGCATCTCTATATTTTTGATGCCTACAGTAATCTTCCTAAAGAGGTTGGTAAAGGGATGTGTTATGTGGGGTGGCTAAGGTCACTTGGTTTGTTCAGCCTGGAAGAGACTGAGGGGCAACCTCATTGTGGTCTTCATCATCCTCACAAGAGAAAGCAAAGGACCAGGTACTGATCTCTTCACTCTCATGACCAATGACAGGACTCAAGGAAATGGCATGAGGTTGTGTCAGGGGAGGTTTAGGCTGGATATCACAAAAAGGTTCTTTACCCAGAGGGTGGTTGGATACTGGGACAGGCTGCCCTTTCAGGTAGGTGGTCACATCACCAAGCTTGACAGGATTCAAGAAGAGTTTGGGCAATACCCTCAGACATATAGTGAGATTCTTGGGGAATCTTGTGCATGGCCAGGACTCAATGACCCTGATGGGTCCTATCCAACTCATAATATTATATGATTCTATGTTTCTGCAAAGATTTTGTCAATAGAACAGTATGTAGTAATCACTGAACTGAGACTCTGGAAGCAAATGCAAAAATATTTGAAATTAAAAAAGAAATTTTAAGGAATAATAAGTCCATTAAGATACCCCTCTGTTGAATTTAAAATTAAAAATGCAAATTACCTGAGACTGATACTGGGCCATAATGAATAGGACACTATTCACTGAAGAGTATTCTCTATTCATTATTGAAGATACAGCATGATCAAAGAGCCAATGTTTGTTCTGTGTAAAGAAATATCTCAGCTGATCAGTAAACCTCCAGAACCGCCCCATATTTCTGTTGCTTAATGCAACATTTTACTCAGTGAGTTATATTTTGCTCACTACTATGAGCAGAAAATGGTGTGTAAAACTCTTTATCCCCAGAGTGGCCTTTCACACTGTTTGGTTTTCAACCTCTCAAAATAAAGAAACTAGAAGATAGTTCTGCAAAATAAATTCCAAGCTACAATATGAAGTTATCAGTTAATAATTTTCTCAAATAACTTAAAAATAATTTTAAATAAAAGACAACTAGATATATGATATATGTTCACTATATGAGCTCATTAAGCCAAAAAGAAAAATAATTTAAAAATACACTGTAAATGTGGACACAGTTAAATGAATTTATTCAAAAACCTGTTATATTTAAATGTTTGCAGCATGAGAAGCAGTTTTCTTTATGTATCCTGTTTTATATCTGTGTATTTGAACAAGGCTAACTAATGTTTCTCTTTGCAGTCCTATTTTTTGCCACTGCACTTTGCTGAACTTGCATAACATCACACACAATCAATACTTTCAAAAACTGCAAACATCTTGTTTCTCTGAAGCAGTATTAGAAGGCTATAGGTAATTCTGTTGGGAATTAAACTGTGACTAAAAATATTCTTATAGGGGTTTTTACTTTTCCTGGAAGGACTTATAATTCCATTCTTCAATCAAAACCAAACGTCTTCAGTATCTCAAATGTTATCCATCTTAAAAGGTGTATTTTTAAACCAAATTGTAGCAAATTTTAAGGTAACTTTGAATTCTGAGCATGCAAATAGATCGCGTAGGATGCTATGAATGATCTACAAAGTCTAGTATTAAGTTTTCCTCTTGTAAATTTTTCTTTATTATTATTAGTGAGCAGTTATTTTAACTATAAACTATTAATTTATAGTTAAGATAACTGTACTAACTCTTGTAATTGAAGGTAGATAATAGTTTTATGGCCACATTTTAAAATAATGGTTCCAGCACCTTCTGGCTTTTGTCTGATAGATTAAGGTTCTCACCTCAGAAGCAGGGTAAAGAAGAGAGGCATTTTATGTAATGATGACTGCTTTAGAGAGAGTATGAAGAAATTGTAATATGCCCAATATTTAGGGTTACATATTTTGGTCCAAAATTTTCATTTGTCTATAATAGATGAACAGGTGTAACAGTTTTGCTCATCCCAGCTTTGCATGCAGGTCTTGTCAAGAGATTTCTTGCTCTGTTTCCTGAGTGCAGTGATTGTGCATCTAACTTTCAAAAAGATGAAAGAAATTTATCTGTTTCTCTGATCACAACATAAATTATGAAATGTGATATGAGTCTTTTATAGAGCTGTAAAAGGTGAAAAACATTCAGAGTATCTACATCACAATTTTCTTAAACCTGATCTTCTGATAGTTTGGATATAACATTCTTCCTTGATAATTTTACTGACAGTATGAAAAGAATGGAGAACACTAGCAAGAACTTTCTAGACTTCTAAGAAAAAAAATCATACTGAATGAATCAGTGTCAGAACAGAATTTGACTCTTTCCATTTTATTTTGACTGCTTCTTTTTTTCTTTTTTAAATTGATATTCATGATTATTCATATGAGTCACCCTCTCAGGTTTTTATCTCACTCCAAGCTGGGCATAAGCATCACCAGGATAAAAACATAACATTTGAAGACCCTAGATGAGTCTTGTTTGTTTCCTTTGAAAATGTTATTCGTGACAACATGTATCTTTTAGTCTTTAAATTTTGGACACATATTTTTTTTGTGATCAACAGGGGCAAAATGCTGTTTGATCAGCAGCTTGCTTTCTCTGGAAATCCCTTCAAAACTTACTAACTAATCAGACTTCTATTCTTGCCTCCTTTTCTCTGTTTCTACTCTTTTTATGAGTATTTCTATTAATAAAAGTAGCAGCAGTAATTATAACAATGTGAAGCAAACAAAAAAACACAACCTAGCAAGCATTTATTTCCTGCAGGCACTAATTTGCCAAGGACATCTAAGCAATCAGAGAGTATTTCAAGGCGACTTCAGAAAATATCTGTGTTCTACCAACATTTAGAACTGTTAGACTGCTCATGTAAGATTCTGTGGTTTGACTGTGAATTGACTTTATAGCTTAACTTCTGGGATAAATCAGGGAAGCCAAGTAACTGACTGTAATCACAAGTTACTCACTGTCTCAGATTTTCCCCTTGTTCACATCAGTTTTACAACAATATATTCCTGCCCCACTGAAAATTCTCCACTCTTATATCATTGTTACTGAGGGGATCATCCTACTACCTTTAGCAGAGGTACAGGGTTAGAGTCACATGACATTACATTGTCTCTAACACCCAACTACAAAATCCTCGTAATTTTTTTCAGCAAGTTCAAATTGTGATCTGTATTTTTATTTGAAGTGAATAATCTTATAGTGCATTGAGAGGTAGAGACAGATACAAAAAAAAAAAGAATTGGAGAAGAACTTCTACTCAGTATCTTCATACTCAGCCAGGTAATGCATTAATTGTAATAGTACTGAGCATAGTTCCAGAAGACTCTGTAATGAAGAAAATATATCCTTCTCATTCTTCTCCACCAACCCTTCCCTCCCCCCATCCCCCCAAAATACAATTAATCTCATGTAAAAGTCATGGAAGAGACAAGAAACCTTTTTTCTCCAGAGCAGAGAGATTAAGTATGCATTAATTTATTAATGCAGAGGTTTATCTAGAGGACAGAGATGTAAGTAACAAGTTACCATGAGTGGACATGTGATATTTCACCTCCAGACAATCAAAGGATAGATGATGCTACATGCTAATGTAGTAACCCTTCATCATTCCCCTTCCCAAGCATGTAAATGTATCTTATACACACAGCAGAAAGAGTAATTGAAGATCAGAGAGGATGAGCTGAGAATTATAAAACATCAGGCACAGAATGTTATCACAGGGTTACCTCAAATTATACTGAAAATGTTAAAGTAAAATATTTAATTCCTAAGGAAAAACAATGCTAAGTATCTGACAGAACAGTTCACATGAGAGGACATGTCAAAGCTTCTCACCACCAGACATCATCTTTCACAGCCTATATCTGCACCAATTCATTCAAGTGTTCTGTAGACATTGTCACAACTAATTGAAAGTTTTTTGCCATGTAATTTGTATCTGAAGTACTTGCTGTGATTATGGATTTTTTTTCAATAGGCTCTACCTGTACGCATTCTTTCCTCTTGAGTGAGGTTATCTAGATTTAGTAATCTATTTTTCCTATGACCACATTTTTTTCTCTTCCTTTAATATAATTAACATTATTCTTGGCTTCACTTTTTAACTCATAACATACTGTTATATATCCTTCAAAGAATGCTAAAACGTGCCAAATACATAAACAAGGAATATGGACTAAATTATATTTTCATTTTTGTCGACTTAATTTAGTCTCCTATAATCCTTCTATCAATAAGGCCAACAGTATTTCTTTTTTACCCATTCCAATAACATTTAAACCCTAACCCTTAATGACCTTTAAGGGTGAGTGGCTTAGGAAGAGGGAGAAATGCCAAAATACTGTAGTGCAGAATGCAAGTCCTGAAAAATATATTTCAAGGTTTATCTTTTCGGATCATACTTTGCCCAAATCATATGGGACCTAAAAGATTGAACACTGTCTTTATTTAGAACTGCTTGAATCAATTCTGAGGATAACAGTACTAAATAATAAATTTTTTGTGTCTTTCATTGAACTTCATGCACAGACAGTGTTTGAATTGCCCTACTGGATCTATGGTTTCATGGATGATACTTTACGAATAATTCCACTGTATTCTTCCAAACTTATTTCATTAGTTTAATAACTATTTTCTGCCCTTGTATCCCTCCCTGAGGCACACTGCTAATGGCTTTCCTGAATCTGGACTTCATGCCACTTATCACAACCCTTTGAACCCAGGAGTTTACCCAGTTTTAAATCCAGGTCACTGCTTGCTTATCTGGTGTATATGTAGTCAACTTGTATATGATGATAGGACAGTGTTGAAAAATTTACAAAAGCCAATAAATCCAACATTCACTGGTATCCTTAGCTACCCAGCAGGCCAATAATCTCATTCTTGAAGTCTCTCAGGCTCGTAAAGCATGATTATTTCTCCATAAATCCATGTTGAATTTTTCCTTTGTTGGCTGCTTCCTGCAACAAGGAGGAGTGGGAGCCCAAAGAAAAGTGACCTTGCCAGAGTATTTGGGAGGCAATTTTCCTTCTTGGGCACTTTCTTGTTTTGAAGTATGGATTATTTTAAAATGTTTTAAAAGTAATGTGTTGATCTCTTTTTGCTGTAAACCAAGGGTAATTTCTCTCAGATATTTTGAAATTATCTATAATAATAATAGATAGTGAGCAATTTTCTGCAGAAAACATTAGTCCTATTTATCCCTATTTTAATTATGTGATTTATAGACACAACTCCTGAATACTTCTACACCATCCAGACAGACAGCATAAAGTATTCCCATGGCAACATGAGATGGGTCTGCTTCTTGTTATCCTTGTTTCCCAAACCACACATGCTGCCTTTCTCTTAGAAGAACCTTTTGTGAATTAGGAGTGATCTGCTGCAGATATGGCCCTTGGGCTGTTCACAGTTCAGTTTGTGAAGTTTCTCTGGTTGTCTGTAAGATTCCATGTGCTATCTATTATACTTCCGGAAAACCTTAGTTCCTACAGAAAACAATAACATAAAATAATAATTTAAATAAAGAGCAGGCTACCATGCTGTTGGAATTACAAAGATACTGATATTTGAAAGTTAATGAGGGTAAACAGCTGCTGAAGCACAGCTCCTTTAAAGCAGTCCATGGTAAAACATTCAATGGTCATATTGTGCTCCTTGGATGAGGTTCAATAAAGGTGTATTCTGAAAAAAAAAAAGTGTAGTGAGAGATTGCCTCCTCAAAATTATTCAAAGCTGAGACGATGAAATTTAAGACTGTTGGTGTTTGGGACTTCAACTTGAAAGTGAATTGTTGTAGGCCAAAGCTCTCCATTGCGTGAAATAAAACTTTTCTCATGCTTACATAAAATCAAACAGTAAATTAAAACTAAATTAACACACCACACACCATAACCAAACTGATTAATAAAAAAATCAACATAGAAATAACCATATTTTAACCTAGTTCCTGGAAGTCTGAAGAAGATTTCAAGAATGAAAATAATTTTAGGAAGATTAGGAATTCTTATTTAATTGCTTTAGAGAATACTTAACTCTAAGAAAATTATAAATTCAAAACAAGGATATAGAGACATTGATTCTGTTTTTAACCATTGATTCTGTTTTTAACCATTCTCCTGGGCTGCCAGGTGGCTGCATTTAGAAGTCTATCTTGAGTGGCAAAGTATCTGGGTAATATTAAATGAGACTGAGGAGAGACCTCATGGTGATCTTCATCATCCTCACCATAGGAAGTGGAGGGGCAGGTATCAATCTCTTCACCCTCATGACCAATGACAGGACTCAAGGAAATGGCATGAAGTTGTGTCAGAGCGGGTTTAGATTGGATACCAGGAAAAGGTTCTTCACCCAGAGGGTGGTTGGGCAGTGGAACAAAGTCTCTAAGGAAGTGGTCACAGCACCAAGCCTGACAGAGTTCAAGAAGCATTTGGACAATGCTCTCAGGCCCATGATATGATTTTTGGGGTGTCTTGCACAGGGACAGGAGCTGGACTCAATCATTGTGATGGGTGCCTTCCAACTCAGCATATTCTATGATTCAGATTCTTTGATATATGAAGAGCAGTTCAGTTACATTGAGATGGATATGGATCTCAGTTACACTGAGATCCATACAAAAAGTTACTGTCAAAAAGCCTTGAGAAATATTGCTTTCAAGTTGTTCAATCAGAATTCTGTATTATACCTAGTGTTCTTGTGTTTCTGGGCACAAAATCACCGGATGAAATGTGGGAGCACGTGCCATGCAGCACATGGATAATTAAGTCTGGATACAGTCAGATAATACGTCTGGAACTGGTGACCTCTACTGGGCATGGTCAAGTGAGCTGTACGTACTCATGAAGGCAAACTATGCATGCACAATGGTAATTTGTCTGGAAATTCAGAGGAAGGAAACAAAACAAAACCAAAACAAAACAAAACAAAAAAAAAAAAAACAAAAACAAAACAAAACAAAAAAAAACACCAACCACCAACTTATTTCCTTTTTTCAAGCCTGAAGAAAATTGCTGTTAAGCTAATGAAACCAAGATATACGGCTACCATGGTTTTCTTGTCCTTGAAAATATGGTCAAAACTTTCCTGTCTGTGTCAGAGACAGTAGATATTAATCACTGATGGAATGGGATCTGTTTTAGGAGAAATGAGGCTACAGTTCAAAGTTTTGTGCCACTTTGATAGCAGATGTGTTTAAGAATACAGTCTCAGTCATTTGCTGGAAGATGTTTCCTCGCTTCTCATTTCCTTTGTTCCTCTCTTGAGCTCCTCTCTATTGTTCATCTTTTGGAGATTTTAAATTCCTGTGACGATGCTGAAATGAGTTACTAGAGGGTTGAACTTTGAAAAGTTAATGTATCTGGCTAGTTTTGGCATTAATATACAATGAATGAGTTAAAATGTACAAAGTTTCAGCAGCTGCTCTTAGTTCTCTGTGTAGCTTCTCCCGAGCTTATTTTCTCTTCATAGGAGCTGTCATTAAAATAATCTGAAGTGCAGTAGAGAATGCAGGAATTCTTCTTTCTCTTTCTTTGAAGAACACAGATTTGACCAAACACAGCCTTGAGTAATTTAATCTGATCAGACCTTCTCTGACCAAGGGTTTGAAAATGATTTCAAGTTTACTTCCAGCCTGGATTACTCCACAGTTCTGTGAGTACACAAAATGCAGAGTTAGGAAGTGTAATGAAATTGAAGGTTATCCCTGCATTGGGAAAACCAGCAAATGCTGGTGATATGAGTGCAATCACCCTAAGATTTTCTATCTTTCCAGAGGAAAAAAAAAAAAACGTTTTCAGAAAGAAATGGATAGAAAATTTGCACTCAGAAGTTCAACTGACAAAATACATTCTTAACAGGAAATTTAGTAAATATCAGGAAACTTTAAGTTGGCGAATTGTAAATTGCAGGCAAAATTCAATCCAGACCACTATGCAAAAAGAAATTGTGTGTAAAGTTTTCTAGAAACCAGGGGAATGTAGTTTATTCATGGTTATAAACTTTGCAATCTTATTGGGTCATGTTTTTTTACTCCGAGCTATATTACTACCTCCAGTAATGTCATCTCTAGTTTAAGCAATTACTGACCATGAGTGAATATTTTATAATCTGGTCTTCAAATACACACTTTCTAGATGTATAAATATTTTTACCAAGTAAAAGAAAAAAGGAAAAATTTAACTGAAAAGACCATGCTATTAAGATAAGTTTAAATTTAAGTTATTTTTTCAGTAAGCATGCAAAATATATCTGACATGTAGCTGTATCTGACTGATTTTTACAGAGTTGAGTTCTAAAAAATGGCTTTCCATTATTGGAATTTGATGTATTTATGCCAAAATATGCTTTTGCAGCAATTCAAAATGTAGACATGAAAAAGTGTCCTTTCTTCTTTTCTAAAACAAAAGTATTGTTTATTTACATGAATACTAATTTAATTTGAAAATCTATTCAAAACCAGTTGTGAAAATAAATGGGGAGACAATGTTTCTTGCAAAATATTCCAGGTGGTGATAAAATCGTTAAAACCAGCCCTAATACTGATTTTAACCAAACCATCAGAAAGTTATGGTGTAATCATATTTGATCTGCAAGTGTAGAGAAGTTGAGAAAACTTCTCCCAGGTCTATAGCAGAGCAAAGAAGGAGTGCAGAAAGAAACATCATGCCTGCCTGGGCAAGAGCCCAGTGTCTGGCTGAGCCAACTTCTTGACTTACAGTTCCAGGCTCAGATCCATAGGTATGTAAATATATCATTGTTTAACTTTATCTGATAATGTTGCATGGCCCAGCTCTACGTGCTCGAGTTTCTGCTGTTTCTTGTGCCACAGCATCCCTGTGCCTGGTAGATTATAAAAAATTGCCTCTCTTTTTCTGTTTGTTTGTCAATATAACTTGTGCAACATTTATGAAAAAAGACCGAGTATACTCATGGTAATGTTTAGGTAGGTAATTGTTAAGTATCTCTGAGTGTAATTAAGAATTTATTAAAATATTTTGTAGCTTTCACCTCTATTTTTGATATCTTCTGAAGGAAAATAAAACTATTATAATAAGACTATATCAGACTGCTTCCAAATGCAGATTAGTGTATCAATAATACAGCTCACCCAGCAATGCAGAGGGAACTGAAAGTTAGTTAGTTATGCTTAAGTTCATCACCCAAGCATTTCTGTGGAATCAATAGAGATAAATGGGCCTCTGAGAAGAGTGATTCTCTTCATTTTAAGATAGGAGCACAGAAAAGTTGTTAATACTGTCTGGAAAAGTATGCTGGTTAAACAAACCAAAGTTTTCCTGGAAAAAGGATAGTTCTACACACCTTTTCTGTTATGCTTTCCACCTTATCATGCACCCCTCATCATATTTATTTAAAAAGTATTGAACAAGACTGACCATTGGACTGACACAGTATGGCTATTCTTACATTAAGTGCATTTATTACCTCACAGATTTAGAATAATTTAGGAACATAAGCTTATAATTTATGTAAATGTGGCAGCAAACTTCATCCAAAAGAACCCAGCATACACATGCAGTTTTGTCAACTGTTCTGGAGAAGGCAAATAATAAGCATATCTCCACATCTAAGGCATTATATTTTGTCTAAGTGGCATGAAATGAAGATATTCTGTCTGGAGACAATTACAAAGAGCACTAAAGTAATTGCATCCATCTTTTCAATCAGCTTTTTTTTTTCTGCTTTTCATTATATAATTTGTGTGCATAAATTTAATCATCTTGGTGGCTGACGAATTAAAAATAAATAAATAGGGATGTGTTCTGTGGTTTATACATAGCTTGTCAAGCTGAAAGGTTGGAAACATATTTCTTCTTTCATTCAAAGGAAAGCAGCTAATACAGGATACATTTCTTTATTTTCATGTGACAGTATACTTCTCCTTAGCTGTGGGTGGTGAGTTGCACTGTGGTGTAGATCTGCCTTATACAGGAAATAAATATGTGAGATAATTGTACAAAGGAGGAAAAATTACTGGCAGAGGAAGTGAGGAAGAAAAAAGCTTTCCTAACATCTGTTCTTTGCATTACAAAGGATCAAATTCAATTATGTGCCCGACCCCTAAAATTATGAAACTTTCAAAATATTCCTTTTATGACTTCTTAATCTCTGCTTCTCTTGAACTTCAAGGCTGCTGTCTGCTTTTATTTTTAGATCATTTTTTCATCCTTTAATTTGAAAATATACTTCCCAAATCTCAATTCTTACATTTTAAAATAGGTAGTTCTAACACCAGATATTTTAAGAAATGTAACAAATATCAAATGTGTTTATAATGAGCATGTAGGATATGACAAAAGAAGAAATTAATTCATATGCAGGATATTAGTGATTATTTTCTGCAATTATTTCAGCAAACAAGCACCCTGTCAGAAATGCTCATGGAACTAACAGGTAGAAAGGTCAAGAAACTATAATATGTATAGATGATTCCTCAGCAATGAAGTATAGAAAGATGACACTGATGCTTAATTACATTTACCATTAAAAAAGTTAAAAAACTCTGGACAACTGAGAAAAGCCTGATACATAAATCTCATTCTTGGGTATAGGTGCCTCCAGTCTGGGAGCATATCAATCCAGCTGTTTTTTGGTTGCTGTTTTCATTAAGAAATTAAGTCAGCAAAGCTCAGAGACCAATATCTTATCAATTACTTTAAAGAACATCACTAACATTTCTTTTCTGTACCCTAAACAGAAATATCCTGCTTGGCTTCAAGAACAAAGCACAAAAAGAAATAACATTAATGTATTGCAGGAGAAGGATCACACTTTTCTATTGAAAAATGCACCTCTTACAAATCACCTGGTTTATATAATCGAATTTTCTATGCAAGACAGATTCAGGCTTCACTAGGAATCAGACCAGAAGTCAGGGCTTACAGTTTCTCATTCTTGTTGCAGTGATGCATGAATATTTCAAACAGTTAAAGAAAACATCTTGGATAGAGTTTGTAAAAACAAGTAGACAACAATGAAACAGAAATCAAACAGACCTCATGATGGTCTGGAACATTTTTTCTGACTTCCTTCTCAAAGTGTTTTATGAGTTCTTTTCAAGAGTTACCCTAAAAATCTTTCATTGTTATGATTCTTTTACAAGCTTGTTAGGTGAATGTCTGTTGTGCTGAAAATTTGTATTTTCTTAACTGCAGCTAAAACCATCTAGACTGACATTTGCCTGCTTTATTTACGGTGTAGAAATAGTTAATATGCGACTCTTAAAGACAATGCCAGTGTCTGCATTTTAAAAAGCAAGAGAAAAATTAACCAGGGAAGCACTAAAGTAAAAAAAAAAATCCAAACTAAACTATTAAGTGTTTTATACTTTAATTTTGCTGATGGAAGAGTTTTCATACATAATCCCCATGATGGTAGCTAGTGCTATTAGAAAATCTAATTAGCTATTAACAACTACATTTGCAAAGAAATTTTTACCAAAATAGACATATTTGTAAACACTTTATGTGAACTATCAATTTGTTTCATGAAATCTTATTATTTTGTGGAGTGATTATTTGGGAAAAAAAAAAAAAGCAAACAAGATGGATTACAGGAGATGAATTAAAATGCATAAAAAGATACCTTAATGGAGAAATACCCATATTTGTCTAGAAAATCACTGGTTTTGTTTATGATGAAGAATGGATCCTCTATGGTCAAAACAGAGACAGATGAGCAAAGTGCATTCATGGAAAACATTGCTGCACTCAATACAGTTGCTGATATTACTTATTTGTCTTCTGTTTCATATTTCAAGAGATGCATTTTCTTCATGATCTCCATCTGCGGTTGCAGGAATAATGTGCCTAAACTTGGAATCTTTTTTTCTCAGACTAAAAAAATCCACTTGCATCTAAACATATGATTAATAAATATGAATTCTGAAAAAAACAAATGAAAATAAAGAAAACTGTACAAAACATCTCATTATTCAATAAAAATGTGGCTTCTAGATACCAAAGAAAGCAAACATTCAGAAATTCCAAAGTCTAACTTTAAATGTACTCTTAGTTACTTTCTAAATGACAACACTGAATGCCTTGTAGTCACTGAAAATTATTAAACTTTATGACAGTCTTAAATACATTTTCAAAGAAACAGCAAGAATAATAAGAACTAGCCACACTATAGATAATATGAATACTCATGGAACTTTTCTATTTGGTTGTGGGTTTTTTGTTTGTGTTTTTTTTGTGCATTTTTTTATCCTACAGGAATAAAAGTCTGATAGTGAAAACAAGCAATGGTGACACATCCATGTTGGTTCAATGAAATGAAGTTTGAAGTTTTCTATTAAATGCAAAGGAAAACAGATGAGATCTCTTTCCAAGCTGTGGAAAAAAAACTTGAAACAAAATATACTCATTAAATACAAGGTGAGGGAAATATATTTTAAAGCATTGTATCTTTAATAATCTGCAAATATATTAAAATTTTACAGGTTTGGGTATTTTTAATGTCAACATTTTTCTCTCTTCATTGTAACTTCTGTGTCTGGCCTTGGAAAAATAGCAGCCATCTTCTTTACAATGTATTTATTCTATGCTTTTATTTCACTGCTTACTTGATCATGTCTTCCCTCTAACCATTCTACAGAGAAAAACCAGGGGACTATCTAGCAATGTATAAGTGGTATGACAATCTGTGAAATAAGAACATATAATCCTAATGACACTGGGTCTTGGGAGTAGTATAAACTGAGTGTCATAACATGAATTTCTCTATCCAAAATAGTGAAGGATAAATTTCTCCTGTTTCTTTTCTGCTGCCAGGGAAAAAGCTCAACTAAAGTAATATGTCAATAAAAGATAACATCCCTTAATCAATCTGGACAATGACATGCAAGAATGGAGTTGAATTTCTGTCCCATTCCCTCTTTCTACCTGCTTGCAGCCTTTTCTCCTCTGTTAATTTCAATACAGCTACACGGGAAGTTCTAGTAAAGATAGAATGCTGATGCTGATGTGTCATTTCTGTGGCATAGCATAGTCCATACTGAAAGTTATGCCTACGTATAAATCTGCTCTACAAATTGATTAAGAATAAAGTATATATTTAAATTTGGCAGATGTGCTTGTGCATAGCTGTTTGCTTAAAATGATCTCTATTAATTTAAACAGATTTTTTTCCCACCCTCATTTGTACCTCACAAGATCAAGACAGGTATAAAAAGGGAACATCATCATGTTTGTACATTGTCAGAAGAGCTCTTAATTTCTAATTACATAGACACATGCTCTCCTGCACTACCATAACTCACTGAAATTACTGAGATGCCACCAAAGCTATAATTTGGTTTGTACAAAATTGTTCATGTTGTTGAGGAGGAAAAAGTCTGAAATAAAATTAGGTAGGCAGACTGTCACTTAGAAATTTAACCCACTGAATTTCACCCAGAGAAGCAGATCAAATAATGGTCATTCTACAGCAACACTTATAATACCAAAGATTTACACTATTGAATTCTTTCATGCTTTGGATTATTTTGTTTGTAATTATTTGTTTTCCTGTTAAACTTCAACATTATGGTAAGAAAATCTGATTAATTAAAGGTCTGAATAACTCTAGAAAAATGTCTTCCTCCTTTAATTTTTTTCCCGAGAAATGGCACTTCTTTCCAAAAACTGTAAATTTTTTTTTTAATTCACATAATAGTAATAGTAACATTTAAACAAGCAAAAAAAATCAAAACCATTTCATTACAGTAACAGGAAAGCACCAGAAACTCTCTGGGTTTCATTTTGGCTTTCCCTTTTTGACTCCTTGTTTTACATAGAAAATGCTCAAAAACAATATAGATTGGCCCAGACTAGAATACTAGAGAAGGGATCGAATTAGTGTGAATGTGTACCAAGTCCAGAATTAGTGAAGTAGCTGGGAACAGTTTCTGGTCAGTAATTGCTTGAACCCCTACCTACATTTTTGCTGTGATTTTAAATAGACCAAAAAATAATAAAAGGACCTGATTATCCATTAAAACTATTAATGTTTACGCTATTTTAAACCATCTACTCTACAGGTTATTTCTTCCATGCAACTACTTCAGCAGCACATGATAATCTATTATCTGCTACAACTTGCACTTTCATAATTAAGATTGTGTTATCAAAAATCCAGAAAAATTGCAAGATGTGCAAATAAGATATTTGAGTTTCTAACAAAGGTGTTTAAATGGTACATTTTCTTATTATTCATACACCTTTGTTTGAAATGTGCATCTCGGGAATAATGTTTATTATAATTTATGCTATAAATAAATAGAAATAAATAAAAACTTAGCCTGAATTTATTGTTAAATGTCAGGTAGATAGTTTATGATTTCTCAATGAATGTTTTTTGTTAACTTAAATCTTATTTAAGATTATTGTCAATTTCTCTCATACATACTTGAATCAATCCTGCTAACCTACTATATATTATCTGAAATCTGGATATTATGAAGCATCTGAGCCTCTGGATGTTTTTATAAACTCATATGGGAAAACGTATTACATTTTGTTCATCATTGACATATGGAACAAATTAAAATGAAACATTTTATATCGTTTTACTTAGTGTAAATTGAAAAGCTAGATCATATCTCAATCAAAATGTTTTGCTCTCCTGGAACTGGCAGACCTCTTCAATGTATGTGAGATTCTCCAGCTATAATATGTCTTTAAACTTTTGAGCGTTTATGACTATGAAAGAGATTTCATAAAATACAATGATCATGAAAGCTGACAAAAATGGGAATGGCCACAGGCAAATTTTGAATCACTAACCGTTGTGTCACTTTGCAGTGATGCAGTCATAAAATAATACTATGTTGGGATATGCTGATTTGATTAACATTTCATCTGGAAGTCGCAGTAGGCCTGTTATGCACACACAGAGAAAGAGAGAACAGCTAGACAGAAGGAGACAAAACCTCAATGCTGACTTAGCTTCTTTCTACCATGGGCAAAACACATAGAAAATGAACCAATTTTTATAAACTAAAAGTATTTCTGAACATTTTGTACAGCATTTAATCAGATGAACTGCTCCTTTGATAAATCTGCAAGTGACCAGGGAAAAATACTTCAGTTAACCACAGGTCTCAGTGAACAGATATCCCTTGGAGAGAGTTCTTGGAATGATATTTTTGCCAAACATAGTCTGTGTTTAACCTTTGTAAATGTCTATATATGGTCTGTAAGCATTTTTTGCAACTACTGTGTTGCAAAATCAATCTAGCAGTCTAATCCAGAACAGGTGTCCTATGAATGCCTTTGCGAGATTAACATAGAGAGCACAGCCTTATGGACGATTTTAGTAACTATGATTAGCATTAAGAGGCAAATCCCCCTCTATATTCTTGGTGTGAAAGGATCCCATTTCAGCACGTGTGCTGCTCCTCCACACAAGAAAGGGAGCAGGATGTGGGGTCAGGCTGAAGTGGCAAGGCTAAGCTGGAGATGGAAGAATCAGTATGCTGCAGTGCAGAAGGCAGCAGTCAGCAGAAAAATGTCATCAACTTCACAAATTCTCCATTTAACATACCCCAAAAACTAGTAATCAAGAAATGTCATAGACATTGCATAGACTCTAAATGAGCTGTTTTAATTTCCTGGTCTTACAAATTTATTTAATTTTCTGAGAAATTAATACTAAAATGATCAAAAACAGTGTCATGGTGAAAATTAGAGATAAAATATCACCACATTAAAAATATTTCAAAATTCTTTCTATCTGTGTAAATACAGACAAGCAGCTAAAATATTTTCTGGATATAGAAGTCTTCCAGATTTTAATCAACCAGATGAAAAAAGTTTTCAAATACCCAAAATTATTAACATGATAAAATAATAAGTGTTACAGTAAGTATTACTCATGCTTTTAAAATGAATTATTAAAAAATTCTGACTTTTCAAGAAGGTTTTATTATGAATGTTTTGATTTGTAAAAAGGTGTTTTGTTGACACTGTTTCTGCTCTCATGTGTTCCCTGTAGATGTGACCTAAATGTTTAATACAATTAGACTTCATTTAGCAGAAAACAGACATTTCCCAAACTCTCATCTCTGGCTGTGGCCAAATTCTGTTCACATGGGAACTAGACAGTGCCATAAACCCCACAGCCCTCCCTTCCACTGCCAGCTGCAGCTCTTTAGTTTTGCCTTTGCTAGTATAAATGCCTGATAGCATACAAATGTGTGTCCATTAAACTATGGTCTTTTTTACATATAATTTTAAATTAAAATAATTTATAAAAGGGATAAAGAGAGTTTAAAAATATTATCACATCGTCATAATTTCTTAAACTGCAATCAGAAATGATTTCTTATTATCTAGTTGCTCAAATTGGATCCCACAGTACCAGACCATTTCCAATTATTTAAGACAGAAATAAATTACATCCCAACAATAAAAGTTGGGTCAAATCTTCATTTATGCTACCAGTAACACTTAGTGCATTGCTTTTAAATGAAGATCTCCCTGAATCCAATGAAGTCCACAGAATCCTATTCAGTAGGAGTTCAATAGCTTTGTTGCAGCAACAGAGGATAGTTTTTTGGGGTTGTTTTGAACCTGAGTCCTAGATCTTTAGTTGCTGTTCCCTTGTTCTTCTGATGCAAAAGACATAATAAATGAAAAAAAGGTCTCTCAGCATCTCCATGGCCCATGTGTTTGTAAATATCTTCTACAATATTGCTTAACTGTCTCTTCTGAAGAACGATAACTTTTAATTTATTTAATTATTCCTCTTATGGAAGTTCAACACTCTTGATATTGCTTGCCTGAATCGTTTCCTGGTATTTATTTTGACATTAAGTCATCACAACATATATAGTACTCATAATATAGATGTACCATGGACTTATATGGTAGGATGGTTTCAAGTTCTCTCTTTCCATACAGTCTATAACCATTGGTTTGCCTTTTTGTCCACCTTTGAGTTCTAAGCTGATGCTTTCACTGAACATTCCTTGAGGTCTTCTGGCAAATGCTAATCATCTGCACAACATTTTGCATGTGAAATAATTATTGTTTATTCTCCCACTTCTTGCCAAGTGCAACATTTGACACTCATCACGACCCAGTTGAACCGGATTTTTACTTCCTAGATGCTCAGTTTTTAAAACCTTTTTGCAATTCTGTATGCAATACCACCTTGAAAAACTTACTATCGCCAACAGACCTTGTAAGCTTACTCACTTCTCCACTTTTTCAGGTTATTTGCAAACATATTCAACAGACTGGTAGAGCACCAGCTCAGATAGGCTCTAGCTACAAAATGGAAAATAAAAAATCAAACAAACAAACAAACAAACAAACCCACCAACAACAAAAACCAACCAACCAACCAAATAACCCCAAACAAACAAAAAAATCCCCAACAACAACAACAACAAAAAAAGACAAAAAAACCAAGCCATTATAGAACAAAAAAGAGTATGAAATAATTTCTTTATTTCTTGATAATCTCTAAGAATATGACATGATTTCATTGTTTCTTGATAATCTCTATTGCTGGCTACAACTTGTTCTTAAACTAGGGAGAGAATATGGATCAGACAGGCAGTAGATTTAAAAGGATGGTTAAATAAAATTTAAAATCTGAAGTTTGAAGTTCAGAGACAACTGATGTGATACTCAGCTTACTTGGCTACCATGTAAACCCCATGATTTATTACTTAGCTATGATGCCAAAATATTGTTAAAGCCATCTGTGGGGCGAAAAAAACCCCAAACAATAAAATAACTCCATAGCTTTGTAGAAGCTTATTTCACTGTTTTTTTAGTGTAGGTATAATCAAGAATAATTTTGTCTTTATTATTTCCATAAACTATGATTTATAATTAAACCTGGGAATGGTTATTTTTCGTCCTTTTCGTTTAGCAGAATAAAGACTTTATCCTGTCTTGAAATCTTTCATGAACCAATTTTGTTTTATAACCAACTAAGCTGTTGGTCTGAGATTGAATGGGAGGTATTAAGGCCTGTATATTTTAATTATGCTGAAGGTATTTTTTTCAGGTATTTATTTCCAGTTTATATGCAGCAGATATGTGTAACAGAATAGAATAAAGAAAGCAAAGTAGTGAAAACAGAAATCATCCCAAACAAAACAGATTCATTATTGAAGGGGCAGAAAAGTTCCTTCAAATCAGCTCTTTTCTCCATCCTAGATGAGTGAGATATTTTGATGAGCTTTTGCATATTATGATAATGCTCTCTCCACATTTTCATTCCAGAAATTGGTCTATAGCATGCAAGGTGGATTACCAGCACTTTGTTTGAGAATGAGTACAGTAAGAGCCATCCTCTAGCCAGGGTGTGGAATCCTTATGGTAAAATGGAAGGTGAGGGGAATTCTCAACTGCAGTGTTTAGTGTGAACTCCACAAGGGGCAATTAAGCACAATGAGTCAATCCATACATGTCAGCCCATGGGGGATTCTCCATTAACGATTCATATCCTTCATGATCTGTCACCTCAGACATGTGGAATCCTTATTTTTTCTTCTGACTGTTCTTCACTAGGCAAAGGCAAAAGGATGATGAAATGGAGCAAACTGAGCATGAATGTCTTTCCAGACATGTTTTTGTAATGGAGATCAGCCAGAAAGGTGTTTTAAAGTTTTCTAAACTGGTATTCAACATTTGAATGTTCTGCTCTTGCCAAATGCAACATAGCATTCGGCAAGAGCAGCTAATTAGGCAATGGCCTCGAAAGAGATCTGTGCACCAGCAATGTCAGAGAAGTTTTTTCAGGTAGGTAAGATTTGTCACCCCATCAGAAATTTCTGGGGTGGTAGATACCTGAAATTAAGCTTGTCATCATGGTCTGTGCAAGTCTGTGCAAGCACTTGATGAAGGGTACTTCTGCTTACTTTCTGGTAAGTAGTAATGCTGCTACTACATGTTTCACCAGTGGGTTGGTATCTTTTAACTTTATTAATGAGAGTGACATTACTACTTAGACCAGAAATAGTGGAAAGCAAAAAAATAATCACAGATTTGTAGAGAGATGTAAAGGCAGCTGAACCCAGAACTGCTGGTGTAATAATGTGTTTCACCTTTCTGGACACTTGGAAAAGGCCTTAGTGAACCAGAGAATGAAGTCATGATCCCCCTTTTATTGCAGAAACACCTGGAGTAGAATTTTCTCCAGTGAGCAACACAGCTCCCAGGACACTGTGGATGATGAAGAATGTAGAAATAAAATCTATCCTCTTCTTGCTTCTCTTGAGTCTCTTCACCTCCTTCAACCTGGAGTACTTCTGCCTCATTCCGTTTTTCTAAGCCAATGCTCTAGGAACAATAGGGAGCAGTTTAGAGTGGATTTCAGACAGATTTAAGACCCAAGCTGTTTGCTGGGTTAGATTAAAGAATCAAGGAGCATTTCAGGAGCTGGTCATTGACTATAGCAGAGGATTTAGGAAGATAGCAAAAGAGAGTGCTGCAGCTGTCACCGAAACCCTGTGATTTGTAGTAGAAGATGCATAGACCTTGTCCCACCTGAACAGTGAGTACAACCCAGCACCTTGGACTGCTTAAATGTGACGTTATTGTTACATAGGATTTGTTTATCAGATTGGATTATTATAAAAGAATTCTTCAGCCACAAAGGAAAACTATGCTTCAATGGAGGAAATGGGTACAAAATCACAGGACCTTCTCAATCAGGTACCTCACAAGCAAATTTATTTCAATTTCAGTGCCTGCTGCATACTCTGTGCCAATCTTACTAGCTGAGTTTTCCCGTAGATAAAGCAATGGTCTCCGCAGTGGTACCTTCAGAAGTTTTGGAGAAGTTCCCACTGCCTGGTTGGGGAGACAGGAAGATTCTAGGACAGTCATTATTATTTCATAGTTCTAATTCTGGGGTTTGACTATTTTTAAATATTCAGAGAAAAAGCTTATGGACAAAAAGTTAAGATGAGCAGAAAAAGTTGCTTTATGTGAATGCTGCCTCAGCCTTCAGTCTGGAGCTCCTAAAAACAGGCAGATAAAGGAGGAGGTCAGAACTGATAAGGAAGTGTAAGACTGAGGTTAGCAAGAAATCTAAGAAATGCAAGGCGAGTCAATCACCCTGAATAGGAAAAACTAAAATTTCCTTCCCCTTTCCCTGAATGTCCTTCCTCAAAGGAAGTACTCTGGGAATAAGAAAAAGGGTAGAGAAAGCAGGAGACAACTTTTCCATGGATGACTGGTCCATGTCACACAAAACAGTGTGAGGTTGCAGCTGTGGTCCATGGAGACTTTGGGTCCTGCAATATCTGGGTAATGATGTACGTGTCAGCAGAAGGAGCGGGATGATAGCACCTGAGGTTGCAATGTACTGAATGCTATTATGAAGATCAGAGACTTTTGAATGCAGAGAGATAATATAAGTTGTGGGAGAGGGGGAAATCATAGTATTTTTTCATATGCTTTTTTCTTATTTAGGTAATGCAGAACAGCCAAATGAAGGTCAGGATATTATAAGGAGAAATTTTTAGTTATTATATTTTATCAGGGATGAATAAATGAGTGGCAGAAAAAAAAGTGACTCTCCAATTTATTTAACTTTTTAAAAGACTTTGATAAGGTCAGGCTAGAAGCTACCGTGAGATGCAAAAGATCTTTTGCTCTCTGGAATTGTAAATTGGTCTGATTGTTTACTGTAAGGGATTTAGAAGACTGTATTGTTGTATATATCTGACTTTAAACAAAACTAAGATTTAGGTGATGACATTACTTAACATAATAGTGAGAGGTTTTATGAGTTTCCCTTTTGTAAGTAGGGACTGAAAATACAGAACCAGACTCTCCCCAGTGGTGCCCACTAACAGGAAAAGTGGCAACAGGCACAAACTGAAATGTCAATTAGAAAAAAAAAAAAGCATTTAAACAACAGAAGACTTTGTTTCTTTGAGGGTGGTTGAACACTGGAACAGCTTGCTGAGCTGTTGCAGTTTTAGATCAAAAGACAGTGTGAAAGCCAGTGCTGACACACAAGCAGTGTAGTCAGCTGAGCCTACCTTATGCTAAATGCTACCCCGTAGATGTGGCATCTCAGTCTTTGGAGATCCTCAAAACTCAATTGGACATAGTCTTGAGCAACCTGTGCTAGCTCACCCTTCTTTGAGCAGGAGTTAGCTTATGCAGTCTCCAGATGCCCCTTCCAACCTTAACGAGGCTTTGATTTTGTGAAAATTTTCACTAGATTGGAAAAAAAAAATTAGTTAACTTGATTAGTGTAAAGAAATATAATTTTCTGTTTTAAAAAAAATGTAGATGCCCTTAAGATTTGGTGATATATAAGTATGATTTGCTGTTTGCAAATATGGTTGTCTGATAGCCTTGCTTGCTCTATTCTCTAATGGTTGTTCAATTTGTAGTCACATACAGAAACAATATTGTGATCATTCTGTCTTCAAGACCAATATGAAAATAAGATATGTATCACAAGATAACAACTAAGAGGGAACTTGTTTGGGTAATGGCTCAGGACACATTGATTTTTGCATTATTGATATAAATCTTGGGAAATCAGTAGTACAGCTGGTTGCAGGAAATGAATTACTAATCTCCGTACCTAGAATAATTTCAGTCTAACTAGTGCAAGCTATAACCCCACTGTATCAAGCACCATTCTTTATCAAAGACACTGTTTTGATGAGTGAGGAAACCAGAATGACCATAAACAGAGTGGGGTTGAGAGGACACAGGATTCACTCTAGATAGAAGAAAACAATATTTAAGAGCAGAGCAGAGTATGGTATAAGTATTCGTGACTGCGTGGGGGTAATTCCAGGTTCTGACAGGTCCAGGACGTCCACAGGAGCACATGCAATAGTGATGGTGAGGACTGGGCTTCTACCAAGGTGTCACTGCCCGGTAGCTCCCAAGCAGTCTTTATTCTGTCCAAATGACAAACCACATGGCAGACAGGTGGGAGGAGAATAAGGAGTTTTTAGTGCTTTTCATTTCTCAAAAACCAATTTTCTGAGATGTGAGATGAAGGTTGTTAATGGAATGGCATGCCTCTTCTCGTGTCCATATTTTAAAACTCTTAAGACAAATTGACATGAAGAGAAAAAGACATTGAAGATTGATTTGGAAAATGGAAGAAAACACACTATTAAGATTAAAAAATATATACTGAACATCATTAATCTTAATGTGTTATATAAGTATTGTCACAAATTTATTTACTGAGATAATTAAATCAATGATTTGTCAAAAGCTCTCATTTTCCAATCTTGTAAATGATATTCATTCATAGAATCACAGAATCATAGAATCATAGAATCATAGAATGGCTTGGATTGGAAGTGACCATTGCAGGGATAACTTCATGGAGATGTAGCATAGATTCCCTGACTTTTTTTTTTTTTTTAATGGTTGGGAGTTCCATTTTCCTGAATCTAGTGGAAAAAAAGGTAAGTAATACCAGGAGCTTGAAAACATAGCTCAGAAGACTGAGACACTAGGACATCTAACTACTCTGCTTGTCCACATAAGCCATAGAGTCTCTGCCTTCAGCATATGAGGGAGAAATACTCATTCTGGGAGTGTATTTTTTTTTTTTTTTGTTATAATATATGCTTATGACAAAAAGAGGAGGAGAAGAGCATCCCAGGTTAAAATTCAACCTTGAATTGATAGATTGCTAAACCTGGGAGATAAAATGGCCCTTGTCAACTTGAAAGTTATATATTCAGGTGGGCATCAAGAGACTCACTAATTTCTAGATAAGTGCTATGACCTGTATTAAACAGTAAGTTGTAGTTGATCATCCTTTTAATCAATGTCTGATCACTAATATTTTAAAAAACATATGTGTACTCCAGAAGTACATCCCAATAGTAGATTTTTTTATGCTAATAATCAAGATAATTTTTGAAAGACAGAACAAAGTCTTAAGAATGTTTATTTTTAATTCTAGTTTTAATGCAGCTTTTATTAGATTCTTATTTACCTAAAAATCATTCAGCTATATTATTCTTGTATGTTACATGTGAATACCCATATTTTCATACAAAAAATCATGAGTGAATAAATTTGAATTGTTAAAACTCTTGGTTGCTGTCTTCTTGTTTTAGAAGTTTTTGTCTTCAAGTTTTAGAAGAAAACTTGGTCCTTCTTTATTACAAGCATACATGTGTATTCCATCAAGATGAAGTGATAGTATTGAGAATATTTCCTTCTATTGACCCTCTGCAACAAAAATGCACTCAAGTTCACTTGAATTTTACTTGCATGTGACTCACTGTCTGAAAAAGTTTCTTACATGCCAGTTGAGGAAGTGTTATAACTGTCAGAGAGTTAAAAGTGATGGGAAGAAACCTCTGTGTTCATTAATATAGGAAACAAGAAATATTCACAGATGGAATTTATTCAGTAGTCTATGAGTGGGTGAAATTTTCCCTGCCAATGGTCACTTCCAATCCAAACCACTCTAGGATTCTAGGATTCTATGAATGCAGTATAATTTATAAGATTGGAAAATGAGAGCTTTTGACAAATCATTGATTTAATTATCTCAGTAAATAAATTTGTGACAGTTCTTGTTCTTGTTCTTGTTCTTGTTCTTGTTCTTGTTCTTGTTCTTGTTAGTATTTATTGGAAAAAACACCAGTGGAGACATTGGGCTCATATGAAAGGTAGACTTCAATATATCTAAAAATCTTCAAAATAACTTTTTGGTAACTTTATCAGTGTTCTGTGGCTCAGCAAGGGGTCAAATGTGTTTATGACATCTTCCTTTAGGCAATCTGCAGGGGTTGTGATTATCTGTTGAGGACCTGTCCTGGTCCTGTTCCCTATGATGGGAAGTATAAGAGATCTTGTCAAGAGTTTTTGACATTCCTAAGGAAGGCCATCCAAGGGAAAAAAAACCAAGATACTATGCTTTCTTCATATTGTTCTAGCCCTTTTGTTCCAGAGGGAGAGAGTCAGGATGCTAACCAGGAGCTCTTACTTACAAGTAACCTTTAATGTCCTAGGGCAAGAAAATTCACAAGTGTTATATCTCCTAGAATGTGTCAGAAGAAAAAAAATGTGTCTTTAAAATGAAGACATTAGTGTTTATATGCTCTTCAAGCATGCAGAGTAGTACCAAGCAGAAGAAAACTCTGAGGTAACTTTCAGGCAGTGGAACTGATCATGGGACTGACTTTCAGCTTGAGATGTGCTGTATCAAACAGATTACCCTTTGACCATCAGCTCTTCCTTCTACTTTAATATATAAATTTTTTGCTTTCCCAGCCTAAAAAAAAAAAAAATCAATTCTACCACTAAATAATGTTTTCAATTAAGTCAGAATTCCCCATAGTGTCTCAAAAGAATTTTTTTTCTCTACCCTTTCATTGAAAACAGCACAAAGCCAAAGCTGCTGTTTAATTTTATATATATAAAATTCTGCGTACAGATCCACCTCTAGTTTTACTATAGCATCCTAGAATGTAAAAGAGAATTAAAACACATTTTCAGGCCATAAAAATAAGCACAGGCCATCAAGGAAAAAGAAAATTATTGTAAAACCTCTGAAGCAGTCTGAATGCTTCACATAAACTCCACTTAAAAAGTCTGTTATTATGTTCTACTCAAATATGACAAATACCTTATGATAGTAAGTAATGGGCAAGCTATCATTAAATTAAACTGTACAAACGAAAAGGGCTATTTTATTCAAATAATGAAAAGCCAGAGAACAAAATAGGAATTTTAGCATGGGTATGGTACAATGCTGAAAGCACAATCTACATTGGTAAATGTCAATCTGACCCCAATTGCCTTTAATAGAATGCACTGGAGAATCATTTCAATTAGGTGCTAATAATGAAAAGCCTTTTTTCTGTATATTAATGACTTTTTTTTGTGTGTTTGCATTAGGAAATTCAGAGAACAGTCATTCAAAGTTCTGTATTCGTTGTAAAGGCAGACACCTGGCTTAATATGACAGAAAAAGAGAAGGAGAGAGGAATGTAATTTGGCAAAGTATAGCCAGGAACACAGAGGACACTCTGTAGGTGTTACAAAATTTTGGTACTTGCCCCATCAGCCTGTGACACACTTTCTTCTGCCAAATGACCGAAGGAGTCCTATTTTCACAAGATGAAGGATCTAATATTAAAAATGTTGTTTAATACATATGAAATTTTCTGTTACTCTCACTCTTTTTTGAAAAAAAAAAAAGTATTTACATTTCAATTAAATCTAACATATTTTAATGTATTAAATTCTCATTATCATTAATCAGCATGAACTGCCACAGGAGCTGTGTCAATGTGTCATAGTGAAATACAATGTTTTTCAAAATATTTTCAAAAAGTTCTGTGTTTGTACTGGTGAAAGTAATAATATATTTATAGAATTATAAAATCATTAAGGTTGTAAAAGACCTCCAAGATCATCAAATCCAACTTTTGACCAAACACCACCACATCAACTAAATCATAGCATACCATGTCCAGTTGTTTCTGGAACAGTTTCAGGGACAGTGACTCCACCACCTCCCTGGGCAGGCCATTCCAATTTTTAATCATTTCAGTAGAGAACCTTTTGCTGATGTCCAGCCGTTTCCTCTCGTCCCATCACTGGTTGCCTGGGAGAAGGGACCAACCCCTACCTGTCTACAATCTTCTCTCTGGTAGTTGTAGAGAGCAATAAGGTCTGCCTTGAGCCTCCTTTTCTCCCAGCTCCCTCAGCCACTCCTCACAGGACTTACACTCCACGCCGCTCTCCGGCTCTGTTGCCCTTCTCTCGAATCACTCCAGCACATCAATGTCCCTCTTGTCCTTCCATCCCAGAACTGGACACAGGAGTTGAGGTGTGGCCTCACCACTGCCAAGTACAGAAAGACAATCACTGTCCTAGTCCTGCTGGCCGCAATATTTTTTTTAAAAAAAAATATATTTTGAAATATATAATCCTTGTGTAACAAAATTTATGTGACATTTACCTCTCCTAAGATATTAGACTGCTTTCTAACTAGGACATATTTATTTAATTAATTATTCCCTACCTCTTTTCCACTGAAGGGTAAAAAATCTTGCTTTTTTGGTGTTGCTTAATTAAAGATAAAACAATCACATGTAGGGAATAAGTACGACTCCTTTGACAGCTTTGCAGATTTTGCTGCATTAAGCATTTTTGTGGAACTTCTGCAGATTTCAAGAACAAATGATGCATGAAGCCAAAGCAAATTGGGCCCTAAGTGGGTGGGTGGGTGAAACAGAGGATTTAAAGGATTAACATTAATTGGAGTACCTTATATAAAAGATTTTTACTGTATAATAATGCAAATCAAGAAGATAAAAAAGCAGGTAGCTGGTCATTTTTGAAGTGGAATGTGATATTAAAAAAAAAAAGAAAAAGGTAGAAGCTCTATCATGAAGCTAAAACTTTAAAAAACCCTCAAACTCATCCTCTACTGAAAAGCATGAAGAAGGCAGGGGTAATCTGGAGAACAGCAAAAGTCTGGAAGAGCTCCCATTTCCAGCACTGCCCTCAATGGGCACAGAACTACAGGGCTCTGGGAGATTTACTGAACCCATCCAGCCACACAGAAAATATCATCAGGAGCTCCTAGTGCCTAGGACAGATATAAATTCCATATAGTAGCTTGAAGAGAAATCCCTGATACAGACCAAATTTACTTTTGAATTCTGCAGAAAATGTTATTTCTAGTGGTACAGAATCTGATCCTGGTCAGTCCTGCTTTGTAGGTATGTGGGTAAAGTAAAAAATCAAGTAAAGACAGAAGGAAAGATGAACTTTATGTTAGAAAAATATGCACATTTCTAGACAAACTAACATCTTTGTTTTGTAGGCTACTCTCCACAATGTGACAGGATTCTACTCCATGATATAGAGATAAGGAAACCTTAATAATAAAAGATTAAGAAAAAAAAATCTAAATTCTTTCTTTCTCTCTTCTTTTAGTGTCTCCTTAGGTGAACTTTAATACAACTTCACAGTACTCGGCTAAGTGCAAAAAAAAATCCAAACCACTCATAAAATAAAAAGAAAAAATCATCAAGCCACAAGCAAACAGTGGATATAAATCATGTCTGGATGCATTTTTATATCTTATATACATTTATTGTGCGTCTTTCTTCTAAAAATAGATAAAAACATTCCATAATTGAAGTTACTAGTTTTAAAAGTGACAAAAATTTTGAAATGTTTTTGTTTAAAGAGAGGAATAGAAAGGCACATGAAGGATATTCAAAACAATGAATACAATTAGTGAGTCAATCTGAGTACTCTCTTAGGAAAAGAGATCACATGGCTTCTGTTTTTTAATCAGCCTAAGCAATTCCTCTTACATAGGAATTAGTTAAACAAATGATAAAACTAGGTATGTTGTCACTTTTAACCTTCATTCTAAATTATTAATTGCCTTATGTAAGCCTTTAGAAATGTCAGAATTATTCCTGCAAGGTTTATGTAGGTGCACAAAGTGGCAATTCCTGCACTAGACATTGGTTAAACAAAAGAGGCACAGAGAGGTGAAAAAGTTGACTAAATTATTCATGCAGGATTCCTTGTTGGGGAGTACACACCTTACTTGTACAAAGAAAGCTTGCACTATTTCATCTTTTTGATCCTTAGTTTATCCCTGAAGGAAAAGCTACAGGCATGAACAAATGCTTTCAAGATCAATACTTAAATCAACTACATAAGCACATATAAATATTTGAAAGCTGGTCATATTTGTTGTTTTACATTTATCTGTGTTTTATAATGAAATCACAAAGGGGTCATGTATGAGAATGAATTTTTGAAAGAAATACTTAAAATCTGTGCCATGAAGATCTTGTCAGTGAGACTATCTCTTGGATAGTTCTCAAGAAAAGCAATTGAAGTGACTGTGATTGAAATTTTAGTTACCACTTTGACTACTTTTCAACATCTTAAAATTTTGTACAAATGGAATATTAAAGAAAAAGATATCAAAAAAGATGATGGATGAGCTAAATAAAGAACCCAGATTTCTGGGGATGAAAAAAACTATTCAATTACTTTATGTCTATTCTTAGCAACCTGTATAGATTGTTCTTCATTAATTCATAAACCGTGTATTTATATTGGAAGTTATAGCTGAAATGCTAAGATAAAGCCAAATAAAATATTGCACTATGAAGCAGATACCTAACAAATGTCACACCACTCTTACAAAACAAAACAAATCCAAACAAATCCTCCTGTGGGTTTTGTTTTGGTGTTTTTTGTTTTTGTTTTTTTTTTTTTAATTAGAACTGCAGTCCACGTTTCTACCATTATTACAAACGCTGATAAACCCCTAATAACTTCTAATATTTAGGTACTATTATGGAACTCTTTGCTGCAAACCTGGATGCATTCCCTCAGGCCCATACTGAGGATTGAACAACAAACACTGGCAATTGCACAGAACCAGTGGGAAATTTATGCTGCATTTGAGTATTCAAACCAGTTGAGTTGAAGTGACTGGCAATATTAAGGGCATGAGTTTTTTTTTAAGATACTTTTCTATGTGTACTTTTCCTATGGTCTATATAGGTGCTTTCTAAGCAGGCTGGAGGTTGAACTCTATCGTGCTGATTAGACAGGAGAAAGAAAATTGAAGAGAGTGTGACTGGAATAATAAGGGATCCTGCAGAAGTGAGAAGTATATATTAAAGCCAAAGCAATTTCTTGGTGTGAAAAAAAAAGAGCAATGCTCCAACTTAATGTTAAAAAGGCAGATATAAGCACTATGTCCTAATGAATGAATCCATTACAGTGCAAAAATAGACAACACTTCGTTTGATTTCCAAACATTGTAAATCCAAATAGACTATTTAAAAGTTGCTATTTTGAAGCTTAATTGGAAAAAAAAAAAAAACTGAGTAGGATATGGCAGAGAAAGAAAAAAACAGCAATGGTAGAAAATGAGTAGAAAATCATTAAAAAAATAAGAAATGTCATTCTTTTCATATTTACTAAAAGCTGTATATTGGGGTGAAGTTTTTTGGCATCAGTCTCAGCTGCTGTGTTCACTTAATTTTTAATAAATTTAGTGATGGTTCAGTAAAAGATAGAGGTTCTATACTGTACCAAAAGCAAAAAGATAAAATCATAAATGAGAAGAAATTTTAAAGAAAAAATGTCAGTTATTTTGCACTTTAAGAAGAAGTAACACTGAGTGAGTAAAGCCTGATTTCAATGAGTTTAAACCCTGTTTGCTTGGTTGTTTCAGTACCTCTGAAATTCCTGTACTGCAAAGAGTTTTGCAAGCAGCTGCAAAATGAGGTTTGCCTTTAAAAAATCATAATATTTTGGACAGAGACTTCTCTATTATATTTCAGAAGAGGTAGCATTTTTTATATTTAAGAAGAAAATTATATGATTTTTTTTACAGAGTTGTATTATTACCACTTAAACTGAAGTTTAGGAACAGCTTCTGGAAATAGATTCTGCCTTGATCTGAGGATTTTCTCAAATTGATATTATCTTGAAAGGCCATTCGTATTAAACAAATAAGTTGGCACAAAAGATCTAATGTAGTGTCTTTATTTTTCAAAAAGCAAAAATTCCAAGGATAATTTAGTAGCTGTATGAGTTCTGCTGGATCATACTGCACTTGCTATATATTTAATCTTTTGTTGCTGTTGTTGCTGATTTTTTTACCACTTTTATTTTTTCTGGTTTTTTTTTTTTTTTTTTTTTTTTTTTTTTTTTTTTTGTTTTTTTCCAGTTCATACTGAACTGAATTCATCGAGGATGGGGCTCCTCTTTCTTACTGTCTTTCTCCTTCTTCTACCTGCTCTCTACCAAAACTACTCAACCAGTGTCTTCAGTGTGTAGTTCTGCTCACACTCACCATGAACTTGTCATTAATATACTGTTCTACCCTGTTACTGTTGCCCACCTCTAAATCTCCTTTGTGCACTTGGACCTCAAGAAACAGAGTTCTACATTGGAGAACTGAGTTATTTACTTTTTATTCCTCCCCTTGAGCTGATTTACACATTTCTAGTGCAGAGGTAAGCTGGGAGACAGGGTATTTATACTCCTTGCTTGCCACCTGTGTGCTCAAAAGTGAAACAATAGAAGTATACATGTCCTACTATTCTTTCCAGCTTACCTTGGATGCATTAATTTATTATGTTTATGTCCTAACTGGTTTGTTAAAATTCACAAAATTCATGTGAAAATTAGTGGCAATAAGATCTTCCTCAAAGTTTAATTCCTTACAGGCTAGAAGTACTACTATTAGTACTACTATAATCCTGTATAAGGTACTGATGATTTTATTTATACAAGCTTAGATCTTGCTTGACTTTTTAAATAAAATCACTTCTATCAATATGCACTTCATTAATTACCTTGTTGCTTGGCTATCATTTGGTTGCTTTTGTTTGTTTGTTTGCATTTGGTGGGTTTTTTTGGGGGGATTATTAAATTTTTTCTTGCAGGAAGAACAAACCTAACTAAAAAGTCAAAGCACATTTTTCCCATAGTTTAGATTTAGCTGGAATACAAGATATACTAGATATCTGTGAAAGAAAAAGCTCATGTAAGTTAAAAAGAAACATGAATGCAAATGCACACAGAAATTCACACTCCTTACACACGGCCCCCCCCACACACACTCTTTAGTGCAGGTAATTAAAAATTCTGCAAAACACTTGGGCAGATTCTGTCTATTGAAAGTGATAATTAATAAAAACTTAATAATAATTTTCAGAAGTACTATTGTCAATGTTCTTTTGCATCCTTGCATGGCCTCAGGCAGGTCAGTAGAGCTCTCCCTTACCTCAGTAAATCTCCATGTGAACCAGATACTCCGTTCCCTCAGTGAAAACCAGAATATACATTAATTCAATGTGAACAAAAGGGATAGCTTCCACACATGGACAAACACAGAACCTGAGTCACTGCATATGTTTGAAATCATGCAAGTATTTTCACATTTGTAGACACAGAATGCCACATCAATTTTCAGCGTTAAGAACATTTATGTTTTATCACACAATGTAAAGCCAGGTTGTATATGTTCAACAATTTAGAACCATCTGTTCTGCAGAAAAAAGGTAACTACTGAGTCAGCCTGAGGTCAGAGATAAAGTATACCTTGAAGTGCAGCAGGCAAAAATAGACCTTTTCTCTTGAAGCTAAATTACCAGTAAGGTAAACCACCCATGAGGTGCCCAGCTGGGAAGTGAGTGAAGTGAGCAACAAAAGCCTCAAGGTGAAACTGTTTCCCCTACACATACTGTCATTTATAGTGTTGCAGGCCTCCTTAAATTTTCATCAGCATTTAAAAGGGGAAAAAATACAAAAAAAAAAAAAAATCATTTAGAGAGCAGGAGTTTACTATTGGAAGAATACTATATAAATAATGTAATGGACTAATTTGATGCAATATTTTGAGACCCATTTACTTAAGGTATTAAACAGAAACCTCATAAAACCTTTTGAAAAAGCCTTTGAAATACTGATATTTCATTTCTTAATGAAATTATCTGCATGCTTACATATTTAACAGATGAATATATATATAAAATATGTTGCAGTGCATTTCTATTCATTGATATAAACTGTTACAGTTAATACTTTATATTTCCTTTGAGAGCTTCTTAGCAATGATTTTTGCCTTTCTGGCTTGATTCTGGATTTTAGTGGTACTTCCCTCAATAAAAGTCTGTATATTAATAGGTAGAAATTTATAAAATATTTTCCTGTCCTACTTTTCATATATGCCTCATTGTCATATTGCACTACAAGAAAACATATTGCCTGCTAAATCATTCTTTTGATCTCTTTAACTAAAATGGGCACTGAATCAGCAATTCTGTTTGTACATCTGTGATCTTAAACCTATGTATATCAAATTAGTGCTAACTTTGACTTTCTGTCTTTATTAAGATTGCATTGCCTTGTTCTGTGATCGAAACTGATCACTGATATATTTAAACCTAAATACTTAGGCCTTTTTTTCAGGTTTCGAGTGAAAACTCTTTGAGAATGAAATCTTACCTAAATAGAGATGTAATTCATTCTTCTTTAATATGAGGTTTTGCAGAAGACTTATTCAGCTCACATTCATATTGCTGTTGTTGGAATTGTTGCTTCAAATAACAGCAACCGGAACAGCAGAGGAGAATATTTTTACATTGTTATAAATCAGAATAAAAAGTGTTCAGGTCCTTGCATTATTGCTGAATATACAGTCATTATAAACACCATGCAAAACCAAAACTGTACTGAGGATGGATTCTCTTTCTATGTGCACGTTTTATTTATGTCTGTTGTGGTTTAACTTCTCAGGCAGCTTAACACCACACAGCTGCCCACTCAAACACACACATCCCCCCACATCCCCCCTACCCCTC
>WBNO01001125.1:25742-42193 GCA_013400575.1 Peucedramus taeniatus | reverse complement strand
GTAGAGTTAGGCTGTATCTGCACAGACTATTCCAAATAAACCCAAGTCTTCAGACCTGGTGAAAATTTGGGTCTGTCTGCACATGTCCATTTAAAAATACTAAAGTAAATAATTTCAAAATATAAAAAATCATTTCCTCTTCCTTAGTTTTACCTCTTGTCTTGTGTCCATGTCCTCTGTTTCAAAGAGTTTTCCTTTATCTTTTACAGTCCTATTCAAAAAGAGAACAACAATTTTATTGGTTAACTCATAAGAAAGCAGTTATGTTTGAGTTTTGTTTTCTGGGGATTTTGTTTGTTTTAGTAAAAAAAAGGTTTTTTTCCTGAAAAAGAGAAAAAAGTCAGAAATTTCCAATTAACTGAAATATTTCTACAAGTATTTTTATAGATCTCTACGATACAAAAGGATAATGAAACAACCAAGTGATTAATCATTAACCAGCAAATAATTGAAAAACTTTGTCCAAATTTAACGCCTATAATTGCATCAAAAGGCAAGAAAAAGTAGTGAGGAAAACAAAATTCATAACCCCACACATATATTACTTGTATTAATATCTGCAGCAAACCAGAGATCAAGATCAGGTTGGTGCAATATGCTCAAAAGTTATAAATCAAAGACTGATTTCAAACCTGTTTTTCCACTCAGGGGTCTTATTTATAAGGACAATACAATTAGGGTCAGAGAGCAGGAGCAAATAAACAACAAGCTTTGCTCCTCAATAATCTATTTGATTATTTTATACATAGAGAATAAGTAAAGAGTACCAGACTTAAAGAAGAGAATATTTTTACTTCTTATGTATTTGAATATACTGCTGTTGGGATTGACAAACGTAGGAAAAGGCTACAATAAAAATTAAAATTTGGCTGAATCGTGTCGTAACAAATTGGAGTGATTCAACATTAAGAGTACTTGAAGCTGAACCAGGGTTTCAGGACATCTCTCTAAAGCATATTGCCTTCCCTGCTATTCAGGAATGGCTAAACTCTTCCTCCCTAGCTTTGCACAAACAATGACTCAGCCACAGCCCCAGCAGCAACAGCTTCAAAACATTGCTTGAATATTCAGCATTGCTGACACAGCTGAGTGCTGCTGCCAGGCAGCATCCCAACATGTGTATTCTGAAATATTTCATTTTTTAGTTTTGCACAGGATTACACTTCCACAAACTCACTTCTGCCAAAGTGGTTTGTCCCATGCTTAACAATAGTAATACTCAGCCAACACTGGCAGTGACTTCACTGCCTGTGTCCCCAGAAGCAAACAACCCAAACCTGTATTGAGCCAGGAAGCTAAACTAGGGTTTAAAAGTGAGAATTGCAACCAACAATGTACCCAGAGAATTAGACTTCAGAAAGTTGTGTAGCCTTGAGCCTTCAGAACAAATTTTACAAGGCTCAAGAATTAAAGAATTTTAAGTACTAGAATATACAGGAAACTTCTCTAAGATTTGTTTGCTAGTAATAAAACTTAGACATATAATCCCAAAATTTAACTGATCCTACTGAGGGTATTTGGAACTTTTCCTTTCATATTCAACTGCAAACTTTCTATATATATATAAATACAATATTTTACATTCCATCTAGGATAGGAACTGAGTATTGATACTCATATTAAACTAAACAACAAGAGAGAGTCCTATGTAGTTAATCATGAACCTTACACGTGTCCACATGACTACATAGTGAATTTCCAGGTGGTAAAATACAGCATTTCTGTCTCCAAAACTAAGTGTCCACATTAATATATATCTAGTTTACAAGGACTGAAAAATATCTCTTGCTACCCTGATGAAGTAAAATAATTAAAGGAATACAAACACATACATTTTTAATCTGAATCATCTTTGAGGTAACACACAGATATTTTTGTAATTGCTGTACTATTGGACTTATGAAAAAAATTATCCCCAGATATGTGAGAATAAGAATTTATACTTATTGGTTTGGTGGTGACCGAATTTTAGTAGATACCATCTAGTATGTAATTGTTTTAAATCTCTGAATTTACCTTACAAGCTGATGGCTCATTTCTTCTTGAATCCTCTCCTCCTTTTTGTATTCACTGTTCTGTGAAAGAAGTTACAATATTTATGAGTCAGAAATGCTGGGAGGGAATATGTATATGACCCTGTATTAGTAGTACTCTCATCAAACAGCAAAAAAGGTTGCTAATGAATTTTTTCAATTACAGACTATTTTTTATTTCAGTCATTGCTTGTAAGATGCTCTGAAAAACTGGCAGGGCCTAAGGGCTGACCTTGGAAGGCTGTGGCCAGCCTGTTTCAAAAAAATGAGACTTTAACAGTATGTACTACAATTCACACACTGGATGGAGGGACAGTCTCAGGCACTTTTAATCCCCAGTAGAGGGACTTGAATCTCAGATTCTGTATTATGAAGGTTTGCTAAAGTTTGGAAATGTATTCAATAGGTTCTTCAGATAAAGGTCTTTGTCTCTATCAGACCAGAAACAGAAAACAAAATATAACTCTGCTTCTGGGACAGAAGCATCAGTGTGTGTGTTCTCTAACAGGTACCTGAGTACATTTCAAAGGAAGTCAAACATTGAGCAAGCCCCTGTTAGTTTTTAGTTGTCTGCTGCAGTCAGTTACAGGAATCATTCATGGAGGAGCCCTACACTGAAAATTACTCATATTGTCACTAGAAAATATATTTCTGAACTTCTATTTCAGAAGCTTGTACATCTTCACTCTTTAGGCAGCAGAAGAAACTACCCTAGACCATCTTAACTATTGTATGTCTCATAAAATTTATTTGATTTTAAGAGTTATAAATTACTAGAGATTCCTTCTCTCAGTCTTGAATAAATACTTATAAAAATCAGTAAAAATGACAAATTATTGATTAAGTCTCTAGGATATAACATCATGCTCCATATTAGAAACATAGAAGATATTCTATGGCTTCAGAAGTAGAGGCAAACCCAATAAATACAAAGAGTCTATATTCACACACCTACTTAGCAGTTGGATAGCTGTGCTCTCTTCATAGACAACATAAAAGTAGCTTCTATTAAAATCTTTTTTGCAATAAAGGCAGCCAATAAACTTTAATGGACCTCAAGCCTTATGACATCTCCACTTCAAAGTGTTTGCAAAAATTTCAAAAGTCATCGCAAGAAAGAATTGTATGAATAAAAGATGTTCTAACATATAGGCATTTTTTTTAATTTTATGGAAGGAATCAATTCTGAATTGGCATACTTAAATGCAGATGTAGTGTTTTCATCTACCACTTTAGCCTGAAATTTCAGAAAATGTAAACTTAAAACCCTAGCATTTTTTATCATTCCCCTATTGACAATATACTAATAATTAAATTAAGTAATAAGGTAATGTTTCAACAAAACCTACCCTTAGATCATATTTTTTTCTTTCCTTTTCTCTACTTTTTACTCTCTCATTAGCTTCTGCTGCTGGCCCTTCTCTGTCTCCATGAGAAGATTTTTCCTTAGATCTCTTTGATTTATGTTTTTCTTCTTCTCCCTTTCCATAATGTTTATGACTTTTCTCTTTAGAAAGCCTCTCTTTTTCTGTCCCAACAGAATGTTCTTTTTTTTCTCTGTGTTTTCTTTCTCTCTCTTTATCCAGCTCTTGATGTTTCTCTAACTTGTGTACACGTTCACCTCCTTCAACTTTGTAGGCTAAAAATTTTTCAATTTTCTTTCTTAAATCATTATCCTGCAGAGAAGAAAATAACATAAAATGATTAAAAAGTTCTCCAAGACTGTTCTATCTTCACAAATATATCCATATTTGACCATTACAATGATTGAATTTTAGATACTTAATCTTTCTCTCACATGAATCTTCCAGCCATTTTTTTCATTTCCTATGATAACAAATTTCAAATTATGACTGCATTTGAGATTCTGGTGTTTCTTCTAGGACACTGCACACTTTGCTACAGAAAATTCTTTGAATTATATGTTCTTCACACAAAAAATTAATTCTTGTCTACTAGGTAGTCTAAAGTAGGATGTGCACTCATCAATTACCCTTGTAATAAAGGTATAAATAGTAGATGGAAACTTTTGATGTAGTTATACAGAAATGAAACATTTTTTGCTATGAAAATTTCATTTCACGTTTACTTAAAAAAAGAGAACAGAATATGTCCTTAAAATCAGGTAGCTGAGATATATTTTGTTTGTGTTTGTACACTTGTCATCACCTTACTATCTATGCATCTCTTGGATTTCTTGGGAAATACAGTCTGATCCTGTTTCTTCATTAGTCTTGAATTTTATCTTACTCTGTTATGGAAACACTTCACTAATTTCCTTTACCTTCTCTGCTTTATGTCTTCTTTCTCGCTCTTCAGTTCTTGCTTTCTCCTCCTCTGGAAAACAGATGCATAAATTAGGGAACAGATTTTATAATATTCAAACTCTGTGCATAATTAACTCTAGCATATAGAAAATAGTATTTTAGCAATGTGTTTTCTCTAACATAAGAGCTTTCTAAAAAGGAATTATGTTGGAATTCTCTCTCCAAAGCTGGTTATTCCTTCTTCTCTCCTAATGAATCCCTCCAGCCTTGTGTCATGGTAAGAGTAATGACACATGCTACTGATTTCAGCAATCTCACTGCAAGTGAAGGGATCACTCAGAGTGTCTAGGCACTGACCAACAAAACCAGTGACATCCATCCTCCCTTCAGATGAAGGGAAACAAACATCAATTTTTTTAAAAGCATTAAAATAAAACTAGGCTAAAACAACATTCCATAAAATACACATGCCAGTAGGTACTCACACCTGCCTGTTTTATCCTCTCTGCACAGATGGGGTATGGTTTCAGAGTATTCCTATATAAATACCAAATATTTACAACTACAACAGCAACCCAAAGTTACTTACCCAAACGATGCCTGATTTCTCTTCTTCTGTGATGTTCTGTATCTCCTCCTTCAAATGATTTCAGATAATTTTGTGGATCTATTTGCTTTATCTCATATGTCTTGTGCTTTTTGTCTCGTTCTCTATCAGTCTCCCTGTCTCTATGTTTTAGTACACTGTGTCTCTCCTCCAGCCATGACTCTTGAACCTTATATTTGTGTCTCTCTTGATCTTCACTCTGGTGTTCTTTTTCCCTTCCTCTCTCTCTCCTTTTATCCCTGTCCCTTTCACTGGATTTAATCCTCTCTCTCTCTCTTGTTCTTTCCTTGCTCCTCTCTCTCTGCAGTTTCTTTTCTCTGTGTTTTTGGTCTTCATTTTGACTATCTGGTAGCAATGCCTGAAATAAAATAAAAAATCTATCACTATAACTTAGCAATCTATTTTGATAGGAGTATATTCATGTAAAAAAAAAAAATACTGGATTACTAAATATGTATTTCATTTCCCAAACTGTATTAAAATGCTGATATAGTTCTAGGCTTACTTTGTAAATGTCGGTGCTTATTTTAAAAAACTAATACATTGAATAATAATAAGACATACTGGAAAACAGCTTTCAAAAACTACAACAGAAACCTAATATAAAAATCAATGATGTAACTGACTGCAGCCTGAATGCCTATTTGACCAGGGGATAATGTAATTAATCAGCTTAAAAACACAAGACAAACACGATAGATGATGATAATAAATACAATAGATAATACACATTTTAGAAAAGAGAATAATATATATAAAGCAGAGCTGTCACTTGGACTTGGGTGACCAGCAAATCAGACCCCATTGACTGCTGTGTGATTACTGTAACAATGCATTATTTCCATTTACCTAATTTAGAACAGAGTCAACTCTTTATGTTTAGACCATCAATAAATTCTAATGCTGTAAGGCAGCTTAACATTAAGACTAGCAGAAATAAAATAAATCCACCTTTAGATGCTTCCTAAGTTCTTCTGCTTTCCAAGTATCTTCTTTGGTCCTTTTCTAGAACAGAAAATGCAGAAAAGACTGAGTAACCAATTTGCAGAGAGAAGTAAGTCATTTAACAATGAATCATATTTATAAGGAAAGGATCGAGGTACATATGGCAAGTCCCATTGAAAGGATCATGCAAACAGTAATTTGATTTAGCTCTAACACCTATTTACAGTAAATCTCACCTTACTGGACCTGGAAGAAGCCTGAAGCCCAGACTACATGTGTAAGTTGACTGCACATGAAATATTTGTATGTAGCTCTGGAGGTAAAAACCAAAAAGATAATGAAACTAATCAAAGTACACATGATTGTTTCACTAGAGTGCTCCCTACTAAAATAAGTTATACTTCTTCTATCTGCATTTGCACGTGGCTGCTCAACTGCTGTTACAAAGACTAAACAAAAATTCATATTGTTTGAGATCACCAAGGGAAAGGAGGAATTTTAATCTCTTGAATATTTTAACTAGTTCATTGGAGGATGATGACCATATCCAAAGCGACATGATCAGTCTATCCTTATTCTCAAATTTAGACTTGGCAAAAGCTACTGAAGATTAACAAAATAATCACTGATAAATACTGTAATGATGAGCTGCTCTGGTGGAAGAAAATAAACATATGGGTTTTTTTCATTAGTTCAATATATGGAGGCAGTATTTTAACTCTCTCTATATATATATAATTATTCTACATGAAAAAAATCTTGTCTTTTCAAACTTGGATTTTATAGAAGATTGCAGTAGACTGGTAAACTTCTAAAGTCACTGAGAAGTCCCAAGAAGGGAGTATTTGTACCAAACAGAAAGTGCCCTTTCAGTTTTATTTTCTTCTGATACTTAAAAAAGGCAAAAAACCAAAGAATGCAAATATTTACTACTGCAGAAAGACAGATGAGAAAGTATAAACAAAGCTGATAATTTTCTTAAGTCAAGCTTTAACAAAGCCTAAGAAACTCAACAGAACTTGTATGAATGTAAGCTGGAAGGAAGGATATGGATGGGAAGAGAGCAGAATGCAGTATTATAGTCTCAAACAGTAACCTATTTAAAATCATGTTTTGGATTTAGACAATATGTAGGTATGTACCAGCAAACAAAGAAAGAATGCTAATGATGTTAAGAGCATAAAATCAGCATAACCAACAGACAACATCAGATGAGGCAGCTTCAGATTTATTTCAAAGCTGAGGCAAAAAGCACACAGCACACATTCACAGGTGGTTCTCTGGCACCCCATAATGTGAATCTGTCAGTTTTCTGGGTCTGCAGTTTTCACCTCCCCACCACAACCAGAAGCTGTTGCTTTTGTGTATGATGATTTTCCACTTAAATCTCTGCTTTTGCAGAAGTATAATGAACAAACAGGGAAAATGAGATATTTTATAAAGGACTGAGACCACTGTCCCTCTGTAAGTTAATGTCCACACAATAATGTTTCAAACAAACTTTCAAAGGATTTACTGAACTTTCTCACCTGTCTGCTAATTTAGAAGTATTTATACACTCATTTAAATCCAGACTAAGATTAGTTACTTAAATGACACTGGGGTTTAATTTAATTCATCTACCTGAGAGCATTCAGTTCACAAGAAATGCCACAGATTTAGTGAACTCAAAATATCTATGAACGTTTTTACCAGTTAAGAATCTGTCCTTTAATCTAAAGATAAAGCAGCCAGTGGAAAAAGAAAATCTTGTTGCTTTAGATAAACTTTGAAAGAGATCAACAGGGTTTGTTTCTTCACTCACAACTAGAAAGCTAAGAGGTTTTCAGAACATACTGTTTTTAATTTAAGAACTCAGTTAAATGTGATCCTGAAGAAACAGAAGAACAGTAAAACAAAATTCTGTCTTTAATTTTTAAGCCAGAGAAAAGCACTTTATTTTTTGCATGTAAACATTTATGGTTTTTATTTCCAATATGAGCTGCCAATTTGAGAGCCCTCAAATAGGTAAGAGCACGACTGGCAGAAGCAGCAAAGGGAGGATTCCTCACTCAGCGCGGCTGTTCCTGCCTCTGGCTCTTTGGCACTCCCACAGCGACACACCTGAGGTATTTCAGATCAAAGTTTAACTTTTCCATCACGGCTCACTCGCTCACCGCTTTGGCGCGTCTGCTTTTCCAAGCGAAAACGTCACAGAGTGATTGATGCTGGCACGCGCGTGTGGTTTTGTTTCCTTTATTCCGGAGTTCTACAAACGTTCAATAATTTAACACCTTAATGCAAAGGTTGCGTGTGTTCCCGAGGAACTAAAGCTCGACAATTAGCGGTTACAGGAGCATCAATTATTAAACACACTTTTATGCAGAACGTGAAACAAGGGGTGTTTCCTAAGCTATCCCCTCCTGCAGGAGGATGTGCGGGCGGTACAGCCTCCCCCCTCTGCCCGGGATAAGATTTCCTCGCTACGGCTCTTGCGGGGGAGATTCAAAACAAAGCGACCCGGCCGGCCCCAGCAGAGCCGCGGNTGTCCGTGTGGCCCAGGACAAAGCAGTCCTGGGGTGCAGCAAGTCAGGGAGGTGATCCTGCTCCTCTCGTCAGCCCTACTGAGGGACAGCTGGAGTCTGTGTCCAGTTCTGGGCTCCTCAGTACAAGAGAGACAAGGAGGTCCCGGAGCGGGTCCAGCGGAAGGCAGCGAAGGAGATGAAGGAGCCTCCTTTGAGGGAAGGCTGAGGGAGCTGGTTCTGTTCGGCCTCAAGAAGATACAAGTGACAGGAGACCTCGTAAATGTGTGTAGATATCTATGGGTGGGTGCCAAAAGGATGGACCAGGCTCTGCTCGGTGGCGCCCAGCAACAGGAGATGAGGCAATGGGCAGAAACTGAGGCACAGAAGCTCCACCTGAACATGAGGGAGAACTTCTTTACTGTGCAGGTGACCGTGCACTGGAACAGAGTGCCCAGAGAAGCTGTAGGGTCTCCCTCACTGGAGATATTCCAGAACCACCTGAACACAATCCTGTGCCTGTGCTTTGGGATGACCCTGCTCGAGCAGGAGGTTAGACCAGATGACCGCTGGTCGTATTCTAATTTCAATCACTGTAGTACATCAATCACCTCTTTGCTGGAAAGAGGTGAGTTAATGAATTGTGATGGAAAGACCAGGTGACTCACTGTGCTCCCTTCCAGCCTGACCCATTCTGTCGTTCTGGGTTTCTGCAGTGAGGGCTCAGACTCTGTGAGTTGGGGATGGGGGACACATCCCCACAGCCCTCAAGCACTGTTGCTCTCTTCTGCAGCACTGACCTATTCCAGGTGTATCATGTGTATCATGAAACCATCCCTCATCGTGGCTGACTCACTTTTAATAAAGTTGTGCACAATTACTGCAGGGCAAAAAAACTGTGAAAGGGTGCTATGCTTAATCTGCCACTTACCCAGATGCTGGGTAGAGGTGGGTGTGAAGAACAGTTGTATAAATAAATTAAAATGCTAATAATCTTCCCCCAGTGACAAGTACCAGAGCTGAATTCTGCAACAAAGCTCAAGTGTCAGCTCACCAAACACACTTGGAATGAGCTCGATGGTTGCCTGAAGGAAAGGTGTGTGCCCCTTCACAACAAATATTTACAACCCGTTAACACGTGCAATTTAAAAGACCAAGTGAAAATTCCTCTGGGTTCTTTTAACTTTGTTCCCTATTTTCAGAGTGTGTAACAAAAAAGTTAATATGTAACTGCCCCTGCTAATTTTGATGATTGTAGAAAACTGACTACTGGGCGGGTGGGGGGAAAGCAAAGGAAGAGGCATTTTTGCGTTTTAGAAACATTCTTGCCATTGTTCAATGGGAGTTTGTGGCTGATTTCAGAATAAAATTTAACCCCTTATACTTGGCCTTAAATAGTCAGTTGACAAGTACATACAAACCCATTGTACCTTGCCTCGTGTTCATATTTCCAGGGTAAATTAAGAATGATGTAAAAGTTTCCGCTTGTCCAAACTGTGAAATATTTTCCTTTATCCTATAGCATAAAAGTAAATCAAGCATGCAATTATGAGCAAAAAAACTCCATCTTGATATTTTCTTAGAAAAAACATAAACACACAAACAAAACAGGCACAAAACCCCAACCCCCCCCCAAAAAAAAAGAAAAAAAGAAAAAAAGAAAAAAAGAAAAAAAAAGCACCCGAATACACCATTAAATGTAAATATGACTTTTTAAGGGCTAAATTCCATTCACTAAATATAAACATCTATGGATACTAAAATATTTATAAGCCTTCTTATGTATTATTTGTCTGGTTTTGGCTGAACAATAATAATCTATAAGCACCTGTTTTGGGGAAATCCCCAATATCAATCCAGGCTGTGGGATGAGCAGATTGAGAGCAGCCCTGCCCAGAAGGAGTTGGGGGTGCTGGTGGGTGAGGCTGGACATGAGCCAGCCATGGGCACTCACAGCCCAGAAATCCAAATGCCCTGGGCTGCATCCAAAGCCTNGCAGCAGGGAAGGGAGGGGATTCTGTCCCTCTTCTCCTTTCTAGTGAGACCCCAAATGGAATATTGCATCCAATTCTGGGTGCCCAGCAGAAGAAAGACATGGACCTCTTTTAGTGAGTCCAAAGGAGGCCACCAAGATGATAAGAGGGTAGAGCACCTCTCCTACAAGGAAAGGCTGAGAGAATTGAAATTGTTCAGCCTGGAGAAGAGAAGGCTTTGGGACGACCTTATTGTGGCCTTCCAATACCTGAGGGAGCCTGCAGGAAAGCTGGAGAGGGAATTTTTATAAGGTCATGTGTTGACAGGACAGGGAAACTAAATGCAAACTAAAAGAAAGTAAGATTAGATTAGATTTAGATTAGATTAGATATTGGGAAAAAATTCTTTTCAGTGAGGGTGGTGAGGCACTGGAACAGGTTGCCCTGAGAAGCTGTGGACATCCCATCCCTGGCAGTGTTCAAGGCCAGGCTGGATGGAGCTCTGAGCAACCTGGACAAGGGGAAGATGTCCCTGCCCATGGCAAGAGAGTTGAAACTAGATGATCTTAAAGGTCCCTTCCAACCCAAACTTTCCTATAATTCTGTGATTTTATATTTTCTTCCCTGAACAAAAAAAACAAAACCAAACAAACATAAAACAAAAAAACAAAAAACAAAAAACAAAAACACACACACACACACACAAAAAAAAAACAACCAAAAAACCACAGCCCCCCAAAAACAAACAAACAAACAAAAAAACAACACCCCAAAAAAACCCCACAAAAACAAAACCAAAACAAAATAAAACAAAAAAGGCCATAAAAGCCACCTTGAATTTACTTAAAGAGCTCTTTAGCCATAGTGGTGACAGTGCATAAACACATGGAATTAGGCATCTCCTTAGGAAGGAAATTCTGTCCTATGTATAGAGATTGAAGGACAAAACAACCTTTTAACTGAATTTTATTTTTAACAACAATATAGCAAATACATATAACTAAATAAGCAAATGTGACAGTGATGTCAAAAACTGGAGAGAAGAAGCAGCTCTTTTTCAAGTTCTGTTTCTCTTGTCTACTCTTTAGAACATGCATATGTATTTACTGAAAAAAAAAATTAAAATACCAGTTTTGGCTTCTAATAGCTTTTCTTCTTAGCCCTATGATAGTATACTAGTCAGGCATCTCTAAGACAAGAGAAAAAAATACAGATATGGGAAAGTGCCACTAGAGGGTTTGAGAAGAACTTTTCAAATCTTAAACCTAGGGATCGAACTGAAGTTTAACTGCTGCATGAGAATACAAGGTCAAATAGCACCTTTGGAATAACAATACTGAAATTTGTGCATGTATACCATGTATTAAAATAAACTCCAATGTGTCACCAATGTAGTGGAGAAAATGAATACACCAGTGGTTTGACTGCTTTTATAAAATGTGTGTCTTAGACTCAAATGAATACAGGCAATAAAATGACACATATCTGTTCTGTAAAGCCAGCATAAAAGGATGCCCTAGATTTTCTTTCCAAGAAAAGTGTTGTAAAGAAGGGGTTTGGTAGCCCTGAGAATTTTATTGCAATTTTAGCATCTACAGGTTTTTCTCTTCTCTGGCTTGGTATATTTATCTCCTCCACCTGCACTGTTACCTGAAAAACAGGAAGATAAAATAGCACAGCTTTTTATATTCTGTAGTAATAAACATTTTTGCTTGTTTGTTTTTATCTTCTGATGTTCCTCTAAGCCTGTGAGGCAATATTGCATTTTTTTTCACCTCTGTGGAATGACACATCACAGTATTATACCAAAAAGTTAGTGGAAATATTACCAGGCTTAAAAATCAAGACTCTTCTATTATTAGGAAAAAACCCACCTTTTAATTTTTTTTTTTAATTTTTATGAAGAAAGGAACTTAGGATCCAGGCTTTGTAGGGTTTTTTTTTTCTCTCTTTTTTAACCACTTTTTGCTGAGGCCTTTTCAAGATGAGAAGAAATAAAAAAAATAAATATTTCTATCAGCAGACATGCATAAATGATCTGCAAAGTGTCAAAATGCTTTTGTTAGTCTTCCAGGTTCATAAATAGAAACAGCAAAAATGTGGATCTCTGCAGTAAGGTTTGTGTCTTTAGTTTTGAACGTGTAAGAATCCAATGAGGGGGGAAAAAAGGGACTATAATTATTGTGAAAACTTATTAAGAAACAAATCTTAGTGGAAAGTATTTCTGTCTTCAGGAACAATAAATATTTGAGGATCTTGTCATGAGAGTACAATTTATGCATTCAGTGAAACTGAAGCCAGCCTGGGTGATAGCAGGGATCAGACATACATAGTTTTTCTCCAAACAGCAGAAGCTCAGGTATGTTAGAGTCTTTTGACTTTTTTTTGTGCTATATATTAGATAATTTGAAGCAGGCAAAAAATATTCGTGGTCTATGCTAGATAACCTAGAGCAGGTTGTGACAGCTGCATAAAATCAAACACAGAAGTAGAGAGTATTCCATCTTGAGAATCTACTAGGATAAAATTTCATGTAAATTATATTTTCATTAATAATTCAACTTTTTTAAGGATGAAGTTCCTCAGCAAAAATTCTCAGATTTCTATTTAATAAAGATTTCTCTTCAATAGCAAAAAAGTCTGGAAAGAACCATTAGACTGAAATAACGCTGTTGGGTAGAATTAGGTGTAATACCACATATTGTCCTTCAGGGAAATGAACTGTTACTGAAAATGGTCATGAAATGACAATTAAAATTGCTTCCAAAACATGTTTTCTTGTGTGAAATCCAAAGAAGTTGGTAAAACTTAGGTTTTCTTTTTTACCACATAAACTGAATTTTCCAAATTTTTCTCACGGTCAAAAATGATGTACAAACAAGATCTTTCAGGAAGTTATTTGGGAGAGTAGTGTTGGTATTTACTGGAAAACAAATCATCATGGGAAACTGATGGTGATGCAATGTAAAGGTAAACATAGGATGGCACTACTTTGGAATGAAAGCTGTAGCATTTGAAAGAGCATAAAGGAGAAGCAAACACATATGGCTAAGAATAGATATAAAGGAATGTTACAAACAAAAAGTATTAATTAAAATTCTAATAATGCAACAGGCCTAAAAAAGGCAGGATGTGGAAAGAATAAATGTTATCTAAATGAAATAAATATAATCAGTTGTGTAGCTGATACAATTGATTAGAGGATACTTAATAAGAAACCGGAGCAGTCTCTGGGCCATAAATTATTATATTCAGGAGTTCCTGATGCACAAAAGTCTACCTTTTTAAATAACACATTTTTTAATTTTACTTTTTTTTCACATTTTTAAATATTAAAGTATAGGATCAGGAAATATGTGAATTAACATTTCCAAGATTCTTGAGCAAATTATTAAACTCTTTATCTTCACCAAAAGATTAGAATAAACAAATAACTAGTGTTTATCTAGAACATTTAATTAAAAATTTTATAATGGATGAACTAACCCTAATTTATCCCCTAGGAGCAGATTTTATATCTTGATTTTAACAAGTCTCTTTTGTCTCTATTATAACAATGGCTATGCTAATTTCATACCACCCAGATTTTTCATCAAAATATTGTGTGGGCCCAAATCAGTTATCTACAAAAGTTCTTAGAAGTCAGTGGTAAACTCTTTATCAGAACTTCCTCTTGATGTTAAAGATAAAAGTTATCAAATTCATGCTACAAGATCTTACTTCTGTTTCCCTATTTGATTGGCACATAATCACCCACTTTTAGTTCTGATTAATCAAACTTCCACATTGATTAATGAATTACTCTGTGTAGGATCAGTGCTAGGCTGCCTGGTCTACAATTATATTATGTTTGTCATCCTAAATGCTACTACAAGATCAATTTTTATTTCCTGTTGTGTTTCTCCATTGTATTAAATTTGACAGTATGAGGAACTTCTCTAAATTCTGTATCCAGCTCATTTTCAAAATACATGCTGGACACACATGAGAGCAGAACAATATGTAGCTTATGGTAATGTTTTACTTGCCAAATACCACATTAATTAATTGCAAACCTTTTTTCCTCTAATTTTGAATTTTCATTTTAATTTGTGGTGCAGATGTATTCTGACTCAGACACTGTGAGGCCGGATAGGGAAATAAAATGGACAATGGACTCCAAGGCTGAGAACAAAAGACTTGAAAAAATGAGAGAGTATTAATAGTGTTGATTGTAATGGACGGAGCCAACATACAAAATGTGGCCATTTGTACTAGGTGTTACTGGAACTCAGGAGTGAGTGACATTAAAGTCACATTATGAGCAGAGTAAGTAATTAGAAGAGGAATTCAATAAATGCAAAAAATCACTCAAATTTACTGTAGTTAATTTCACTGGTGTCCAAAGGGTTCACACATTATGCTTGATACCCTCAGTTTAAGGTCACTAGCTTTCCTAGGGTCTTATGGTGCTCTTCAGTTCCTTCACAGTCACACCCTGTAGGTGTTTGAATTCTCTAGAAGACCCAAAGTAAATTATAATTTCAAAGCTTAATTACCACATAGTTGTGGTAATCAGTAAATTCAATTCAATTCATAGTTGTGGTAATCAGTAAATCACTGATTTTGCTACATCTTTTTGTATCATTTGGTTGTTCTGAATATTCTTCCTGAGTAATCTAAATACACAGATGGGGAACATACAGTGTCAGTGCTAAAGAGGAAGTAAAGAAGAGCAGGAGTCTATGGCCAGAATTTGTTTTAACTTAGAGTGGTCCACTGAGTCTGATGGCAGGCATGGAGGGATTTTTGAAAGATGAGAAAACAAAATACCATATTCAGTTGTCAAAACATGGATTCTTTTTCCAACTCTGCTGTGCCACACTAAGCAAACAACTTTTCCTTTGATGCCATTGCCAAAGTCAAAAGACTTTCCCTTTCTCTGGATAATTGAGATGAGGTTACTCTCACTTCCTAAGAAAATGAAGATTTTATAGCTTTCCTATTTGTTCACTTGTGTGTGTTTTCATAACTTTTCAGCCTATTGGCTAAAGTGCTTCTCCCCTCTTCACTGCCTGCAAATATGAAGTCTTAGTCCTACACATTTTGTGAAAATTGGCATCTGAAGAGAGGAGAAAGGATCCTTATTCCCACTAAGTGAAAGGTTAGCTATTTAAAGCAGAAAACAAAAACAAAAACAAGAAAAAAAACCCCCACAACCAAACAGAATTAAAAAAAAAAACACCAAAAAAAAAAAAAACAACAACAAAAAAAACACCCCAAAACAAATAAAAAAACCCAAACTCCTGGTAATGCTGAGTTTAATCTGTGAGTCTGTACCAGAAAACTGATTAGGACCTGATAGCTAAGGACAAGCAACAGCTGCCTCTTACGAAATTCGTGGCTACATTAAAGTTATTTGGAAACGTAAAGAAATTAAAGAAATGATAGGAGGAATGGAGTGAGAAACCAGGTGATAAAGGGATACCGGACACAACAAACCTGTTGTAAAAATCAGCTTTTTCGGTTTAAAAAATGCCAAGACAGTGCGTGCCACCCTCGGTACTCGCGTGTGTTAACAAGATGACAGAGGAGGCAGCGTTATGTGAGGATGTGTGAGCAAAACTTCAGGAGACACCTGTTGTAACTAAGGCGCGGAGTGACCAGAGTCTGGCTGCTCTGCGGCATTGATCAGTCTCTCCTTTAGTAATACCCATCAACGGGGAACAAAGCAAGACACGAAGGTTGTTAACGAAGGGCTTAACAAGTAGAAACCATCCAGCCGCGTAAGTGACTGAAGAGAACGGGAGACGGTGTGGTTTGCCCCTGAGGAAGCGCACACAGCCTTAGCACGCTTCGTCTGCTCCTGCCTCTCAGCAAGAGCCCCTTTCCTGACAGTGGCCCCCAGAGCCGCGCTCCTCTTCCCGCATTCCCGACGGTCTCGCAGCGATGGCCGTGGCCCCGAGCGCAGCCGGGCAGGGGCTGGAGGGGACGCGGTCCCGGTGGCAGCGCGAACCCGCGTTTCCCGGGCAGGCCTGCGAGGGAGGGATGAGCGAGCGGCGGAGGGGAGGGGAAGAGGCTGCCCGGGGCGGGGGAGGCGGCGAGCAGAGGCGTTCGTGCGGCGGCCGGGCGCCAATAGCGGCGGC
>WBNO01001125.1:0-24336 GCA_013400575.1 Peucedramus taeniatus | reverse complement strand
TGCGGGCTCTTCTGGATCCGCAGGCACCGCGGCGGCAAGAGCTCCCGCCTGGGCCGGGCGCTCGCCTTCCTGGAGGACGAGGAGGAGGCGGTGCGGCTCAGCGTCTCCTCCGCGGATCTGCCTGCGTGGGTGAGTGGCCAACACCCTTCGGCGCTGCCGAGAGCACCCGCGCCCGGCGGGCCGGGGCCTGTTACCTCCCCGGGACCTGCGTGACACCCAGCCCGCCGCGCTGCCCCCCGCCCCGCCACGCGGGGCTGCGCCACAGGCCGGAGCCCCAGAGCCGGCCTGACGGGAGGGGTGAGGGCACTGCATCTCCCGCGCCCCATGGCTGCTTGTCCCGGTTCGCCAGCCCCTTCCCAGACGGTGCAGCGGGGGGAGCGGGCGGACAGCGTGTCCCTTCCCTGCCGTTCTCCTTCCGCCGGGGTGGCCTGTCCGTGTCCCCGCCGCCCGCTCCGCTGCGCCCGAGGCGCTGGCGGCGGTGACAGCCTGAGCCTGCCGTGGCTGGGGTTCCCCTGGCAGAAATAAACTTTACCGCAGGGTTTGGGTTTCTTTCCCCTCAGGTGCCAGTGGCGCGCACGGCTTGGTTCTAGCGCGGTATCTGCAGAGCGCGGATGTCGCGGCTTGGGCCGTTCCTTACAAAGTTGAGATGAGAGGGAAATAGAATCGGACTCTTAATGCTGTTAGGTCTTTCAGTAGTGTGTTGTTGCCAAACAGGGGATGAACCACAAGTGAGGTGGTGTTTCTGAGTGCTTTCAGGGCTGTGACATGAGGAGTAAGGTACAGGGGCTGTGGTGGCTTTATTGGTGCATTGATGTGGTAGGTTTTTTAAAAGGCTTTCTCCAAATCTTCCTTTGAAAGTTTTAGGTTTTCTACTAGATCTTCAGAGCTAACATTACTTACTTTTCTTTTTTTGTTTTAGCTTCAATCCGGGTTCAGAGTTGAATACCTTTTGTTTGTAATTTCGCCTTTAGAGGATTAATGATGTTTTTGATGCGGCTGCCAGCTGCCAGTGCCAGTGTGCATCCAGGCCTGCCTGTGCCCTGCTCTGCCCCCGTGATGTGCCGTGCAGAGCTTGGTGCTCTCTTAGTGCCCATACCCAAAGCCTTAAGGGTTTCTGCTGATTCTTTCAGTGTGATTCCTTTATTGACCACTCTCTGCTCCTAACCTGCAGTCACCCACACCTCTCTTAGAGACTCTTCGCAGTGACTGTGCATCCAGCAGTGTGGGGATGATAAGAGTCCAAGTAGCTGTTTTCATGTGATCAGATTGCAATACCTGATGTGACCTGTTCTAGCTCTACTAAGGAAATTATAGGAGAGAATAGAGTGGGTAGGTGTGAGACTGGAGTCTTTTACTCCTCTTCCATCATATCTTTTGCCAAAGTTTTGGTGGAAGATCATGATAAAAATGAGTGCAGTGTACGGGAGAGATTAAATGTTTTTACCTCTTGAAGCAGAGGTGAGAGTCTCAAATAACGTAGTTAATAGCCCTTACATTACCTCTGTGTTGTGTTTGGTTTTTCGTGTAATCACGCAGCAGTGTAATGGAAATGTTCTGACGCTGCATTTAAAATTAATTAATTGAAGCTAGATTTGTAGTGGAGGCTTGTATATAGTAACAATCTGCTGGTAACTAGGCTGTAGATATTCAGGCTTAGTGCTGTGTGTGAAGTTTTATTTTAAGTCGCAATTCGTTACCTTTGATAAAATGGCAATTAATTTCTGTGTGGAGTTGTCCAAATAACTAAAGATTTAAAAAGGGGCCTCCTGATTGAAGTCAGAGGCCAAAAAATAATCGAGTGCTGGCTGCAAGCACCTGCATATATCCTATGGCATTGTGAGAAAGAAACTGATCAATATGCAGGGTGTCCCAAAAGTGTGACCCTCTCACACACCATTTGGCAAATAGATGTATTTTTTTTTTTGTTTTTTTTTTCTCTCTTTATCCATGTTCTTAAATTTTAAAGGTCTTTTTAAAGGTTCTTTTCTTTCTGCTGATGTATTTGCTATGTTCTGGAAGCATCCTTCTTTCAAATAAAAGTAGCTTCCAGAATAAATGTAATGTAGAAACCAGAAGACTTCTGAAAACTGAAGACGTGCTTAAAAGTGGTCTTCAATGTCTGCTGTCATAGTCCTTAAGGTTTCTTATGTCTTAGTCCTTAAGGTTCTTCTTAGACTCTTATATGAGTCTTCTGCTGCTTCCATAATGCATCTTGAAAAACTGCTGGTGTTCTTCCTTCTGCATTATGTGTATTTTCCTGGAGATATGTAAATTTCAGTCATAGTTGAAATAACAGCTACTCGGTGGAACCTGACATCTCTAATAGGGATCAGCTTTATCCATCTCATTGTGAACTCCAAACTGAAGTATTTTCCATTGGTTTCTGTTATGCAAATAAATTTTAAATTGCTTGATTAGGACAGTGCTATGTTTTCAATATAGGAAACTTTGTACTCTTCTGGGACTGATACTGAGGTGTAATAAACCATTTTTCAACTAAAATTATGTGGTATCTCAAAGATTTATTTGATATGTGGTATCTTTCTATGCCCTTGATTGGAGAAGAGCTTTAGCTTTGTGTGTTAGGTATGATTCCCTTTCCCCACACACCTTGTACTGTCTGTTGCTTTAGTGGTTCATACTAAGTACTCAGTAATACTGCATTGAGTTATTTATTTTTATGAAAGTGATTATTTCAGGAGAATGTTTTTCTCCTGGCAATATGCTCAGTTGCAGTTTGAAAATGATACAGTTGTGCCAGCACACTAGACAGAGTTTGTAATGTTAATTATTAGTTTCCTAAATTAGATTTACTTCTTCCACGAGCAGGTGGTTATATATCAGGAATATTCTGTACTGTGCATGTAAAATGAATTAATTCAACATGAATACAAGTTATGTTGCTTAAAATGTCAACACAGAATTAACTACAAATAAGTATGCACTGAAAAATACCACATTTACTGTCTTAAAAAAATAAGATCTGTACTCATCGACTTGCTAACATGTAGTTTTAGCTGTGCTGCATGTTTGAAAGGTGTCATGGATTTTATGGGGTAGGAGGGAGCAGAGGTGGGTGCTTTTCCAAATAATTTAGAACTAGGCAGCAGAACTTACAATGAGAAAGAACTGGAGATCAAAATTGTCTTTAAATAGAGACATTTTAAGACATGAAAAGGTCTTTTGAGAAAGACATTTCTCCTTTATTTGCAGCATTTTTGTGCACCAGATGTATTTTGGTACTGGAATGGATGTAATTTAGACACAAATGTATATATAAGGGAAATGGCAATTTAAGTATCACTACATGGAGGAGCAAAGGTAGGAAACTTAAAGGCAGGACTCTTAAGTTCTTAAAGGCCAGGTATCATTTTGCCTTTTATTTTTAAAATGATAATGGAATTTAATAATCTAAGGAGTATAACAAATTTACTTTGTTCTTTCTCGAATCAGCCAAAAAAGCTAATCTAATTTTTCCATTTTAGCTGTGGTTCTTGTTGCTTGGTGCCACTTTCATAACATGCCAACATATCATGTTCAACATGTTTTTGAATTAGTGAAACTTTGGCTCCTGTTTCCTTCAATATACAGATAAAAAGCCATGCTGAATTTGTTTTTCCCAGAATAAATGTAAATTTGGCCTGGTACCAGGAGCTATATCTATGTGCAGTCTGTCAACAATCAGCAGGTGACCAAAACAGGAACAAATCTTAGCATTTTTAAAGAATTTGTTCTGAAGACAGATTTAGACAATTTTTTAAAATCCTAAATATGTATTATACACAAACTGAAATACTGTATGGGATTGTAGTAAAAGTAGTGACATGCTAGAGCGTTAATTACAAGTCTGCTTTGCCATTTTGGGTCTTACACGCTTGCTTTAGTTTTCACTCTAGTTTGGAGTGATTTTTATGTTCTTTTTTATTTTTTTTTCCCCCTCTTGTTTTATTTTCTCATCTACTTAAGAAAAAGGAAAAAGCCTACCTAAATCTAAATAGGTGTCATCACCTTTTTAATTAAATTTACTTGGATTCTATTGTAAAGAAATCTGGTAGGTCTTCTTTCTCATGAGAAGCTGTATGAAGTTTTTGCAGGTTGTGAGTATTGTGGGTCACCACTGAACTGCTGTACCACTGCTGCAAGTAGAGAAGGGAGATAATGTCCAATTATATGGTTAGAACAACAAAGACTTTGGTTTTTACTGGTATTGGAAAGGCGGAGTCAGCGTTTGTGGAAGAGAAGTGGTTTGGTAGCTCTAACTGCAGGATCACACCTGTACTGAGTGACATTTGCAGAGAAGGTTAAGGTGGTTCTGCTCTTTTGTGTATTTGATATGAAGATTTCTTGATGATACAGAATCAAACTTGCCATCTAGATCTTAGATAGATGGTTCAGGATAGGAATCTCCAAAGAATCCCTGCTGATGGATGTTATGTAGCTCAGTAAACCTGGTAAACAGTGGACTTCTGCAATACAATGTGTGTTATTTGCTCTAGAAGAAAAAGATATTCCTCTTCTCCTTATACTTTTGGTTACTGCTGCTATTGCTGCAGCTGTAGGAACTGTAGGAGGGTTTTTCTGCAGCATATAAAATTTGAAGACACCGACACATTGTGACACATTCTTCTGATCTGTTCTCAAACTTAGTTGAGCATGTTAGATGGAATTTACCAAGGAGTGACTTATAAGAAAAATTAATCCCATGTACAGTAACTTAGTGTTAAGCAGGATCTCATCACTTTGGGTGGTGAGTACTGCAGGTGGCCATTGCTCTGGGCTGCCAGCCTGCATCTGGAAAGGGTGAAGAGGTGTGAGTAAGAATAGAGTAGTAACTTGTGAGTACTTAACAACTGAACTCTTTGTCCTTCTTCTGCCTGATTATTTTTCATTTTAAACTGCATTCTGTTCTAGCTGATTCACAGAACATGAATATGCACATATGTGTATTGAGGGTTGTGTGTGTTTTTGTGGTTGGGCTTTCTTCCTAAATGAAGAAGTTTAATTTGTTTCAGTATTACTTCTTGAAATTTAGGTAACCTGAGTGACATCCGAGGAGTACCCCATATTTAGGAGAAATGTAAATGATGGGTTTGGGAATGGAGAACCAAAGGGGAAAAAAAAAAATATGTACTACACAATTTATCCAATCTCCCTGTTTCTCAGAGTTTTCAAGTTGAGTGTGTTAAAGCTATGCTGAGACAATGTCTGTCCCAAAACACCTTCTCTCATGTAGTAATGTGGTGAGCCTCACTATGTGATTCATATATAAAGATCCCTTTCCAAAATATTTATGGTAGGAACCCACATGTTGAGTTGATGTTAAGAACATGATATCAAACTACTAAAGAAAAACATCAGCCTGAAAGTATTAGTGCACTTTTTGAACTCTTTTTAGGTGACACAGGCTTTCTAAATATGCACTTATAATACATTCTTTTTTCATCTAACAAATTATTATTATGTAGAAATTACTTCTGAGTTTTGGGACTACTGTAAATGGTCTTTAAATATGCAGTTTCTCTAAATATCTAAGGAAGATGTGTACAGGTCTCTTTAGTTTGATTTGTTTGCTCATTTGGTATATTTTAATTTTGCATTTTAGTCTGCTAGTGTTGTTTCCATGCCTAAGTGCCTTTGCATATAAGGACTGGCCCATCTTTAATCATATTTGAAAATGCAGGTGTCAGAAAGATCTTGTCTGTAGAGACTGAGGTTTTGTGGAAGAAAAAGAAATCTAGGATAACAGTCAACCTTTTCTGCCTCCTCTACAAGATTTTTGTCAGTTTAGCTTAAAACTGCTTTTTGAGATTGTTGGCATATCATAGGGTGGTGGGGTATGTAACATAAGATTTTTTATTTATTTTTTTAACATGAGAACTTTCTGGGAAATAGAGTTGAATCAGGCTTATTGTCAAAACATTTTCATTGCAGTTTATAGTCATGAAAGCCTGTTTTATACATTTGAAGTGTTCAATACAATTCTTTGGTGTTCTGTTCTTTTTCTTCAAAATGAAAGAAGAGGTGGCATGTTGTTTCTGGTAAGATAAATTTCTTTCACTTAAACTTTAATATAAACCAAGTTATCTCCCATTTATCAATTCATCACTAATTCTCTAGTTGCTGAAATTGCCTTTGGCAAAGCTTCTTTTGAGCTTTGCTGGCCGTATACCCATACTGACTCTCTGAAATGAGTTTGTCAGAGTCTTATAACTCTATATAAGGTTCTAAAAGCAAAAGTTTATGAATTAATCTATATCACTGATTTGTTATGTTCTTACATAACAAGATATGTTATGTTCTTATGTTCTTATGTTCTTTGTTATGTTCTTACATGTAGATAAAAGGAAATCAGTAAAAGAGTATGATTCTTCTGGACATACTACAGAAATGATAGATTTGGTATGAGACATTGCTAGTTTAGATAGAGTTGTTTGACCTGTGGTATCTTATCTTTGTCTTTGCTTTTCTCTACTCTTGGACAGTATAAATTAAATCTGATACTACCCTTTCCTAAGGAAGAATGGACACCCCACCAGCACCTCTGGAACTTTCCTGTGGCCTGGCAGGGGCCAGCTTCTAAGGGTTATGTACCAAGCTTGAAAGGGCAGCAGAATTTCAAGTGTAGGATGTGTAGGGCTGCTTTTGCACGTTCAGGGTAAATACTGTGCCACTTCAAAGAAGAAAATTAAGTCCTTATCTTTCACTGCTGTTTGTGAACCCTTAATGAAAATAATGGCTATACAGAGTTGGTGTGTTCAACATAGAATGAAATGTGAATAACACTGGGGAAACAGTGTTTTGATAAGAATAGGGGGAGAGTGTTTTTATTTGAAACAGCTGTTTGAATTCAGTAAATTCTGAAACTGAACTGTTTAGAGAAATCTGACACTTTATCATTTGTATAGCTTTTAGATCATATGGCACTTTGATTCTGGGTAAGACTTTTTTCAGTTGAATGAGGAGAGAGTTCTGTGAAGTTGAGAAAGAAAATGATATGATAAGAAAAGGTTTCTTATGAAAGAAAATGTTTCTTATGAAAGAAAATGTTTAATAAGAAACAAGAGGGAGGAATTTGCTAAAAGTGTGTGAAATGGTGAAACCCAGTTGCCAGATATATGTGGTTTTTTTCTGGCATATGCCATGTTCTCTCTGTTTCTTAACTGGCAATAATGGATCATCAGGAGTGGAAAGGGGGTTGTACAAACTTGCCCCATCAGTTAGGGACATCTCTGATAGTAGGCTTCTACTCCATTGACTGGAATTAATTCAGATTTAGCTTGCTTTGTAAGGACCTCATTACCAAAGTGAGGTTCAAGAATTAAGAGTCATTTCCTGGCTTTAGGGGCCTGTGTTAAACCAGCACACTAGCCTTGGGAAGTCTGTTCCATTTACCTCAGCTTTGCAAGATACTTTTTGATCCCTTGTTCCTTTATAAAGGCCTTAAAATTTCCATCCTAATGTCAGGGTTCAGGTAAGAAGCTGTGTCCCATCTCTTCTTGAATCCCATTAATAGGGTGGCTGCGAGAGGGAGGAAAAGAGGTGTTCCTAAGCCTTCTTGCACATCATTTGACCCCCATCCCCAACCTACTTCTAGTGTTTTATTCCCAATAGCTTTACAAAGCTTCATGTACCAGTCTTTTAGTCTTTGTTAGATTGGTGGAGTTTTTATTTCCTTTCATTTTAAATGGCACGGGATGTTGGTTGGTTAGTTTGATTTTGTTCTCTCTGTGTGCTTTCTGTGATACAGTTAAAAGTTAGAGCAACAGTGAGAATGTTAAAGCTTTTTTCTACTTGGTCCTTATTTAGGATAATTTAAATTTTATTTGTAGGCTCTGCTCTGCATTCCTGCATTCATGCTTGTGGCAGAGAGGATCAGTGGGGTTAGTAAAGGGACTGATTCTGCAGTTTCAGAATGAAGTAAATGTGCGCTCCTGACAAAAAGGATGTTCTGCATCCAACTGCACTTTCCCAGTGCCACCTTGTGCCAACATTAGAATTTACTTGGCCAACTAATTGTGAGTTTTCTGCCAAGTTGGGTGTTCAGCTGGATGTGTTTCATGAGTTTACTATGAGACCACAAAAGTGCCAGTGCCTACAGAAGGGAAGTGGCGGAAGCCTGTGCTCAGGTTTAAAGTGAGATGGAGCAATGGCCTGCACAAAGAGGCTGTTCTTAGAAAAAGGGTGGAAAATAATGCTGCTGAGGTATCTTTGTGGGGAAGCAAAGTTTGAATGGGAGCTGTTTATAATGTCAATTTGCATATCTAACTTCTTTTATAACATTTATAACATTTTTTAACTTTTTATCTAATTACAGGCATATAAACTCTCAGTATTTTGATTCAGCTCAAAAGTTGACTGTGTTTTTAGTGTGTGATTAGATTGGATCAACTCCAGACATCTCTTCTTACCTGAATTCTGTCATTTTCCTTTTTGTTTTAATCTGTCATTTAAATTAGCTTTCAGTCTCCAGTTATGGTTTACAAACGGTGAGAAATCTTTTCTGCATAAAATAAAAGTATTTGCCTAAATATTAAGTGTGCTAGCTAGAAAAAAAATTAAAAAGAGGCTGTCTTTAGAAGGGTGTTTTGTTGGATCTTGTTACACCTTTTAAATCATTCGGATGCCTGTCAGCTAAATAGATAGTATTAAAAATTCTGTGCAGCAAATGTTAAAACACACTATTTTTCAAATGGAACTCCTGTTATATAAATAACCTTTGTGAGACCAACGTTTCTATATAATGAGTCATTGCACAAAGTTTTGTCTGCTACACCCTGATGTGACTACCGAATTTTCCTTAAGACCTGAAAATCTGAAACAGCACTAACAGTCTTCAGCTGAAGCAGTCTGGATTTGTGTACCATGAAGTTGTTACTATACTAGAAACACGAAACTAGTTTTACTTGGCTGAAAATAACTGTCATATGACAGACAAGAATTCCATTGTCATTTGGCTGTCCTTATCGTATAGCAGCATGGGTTGAGTTTACATTAGTTCAGTTGCAGCACTTTTACCTGAGAGATTGATGTTTGCAGTGCAAATTGCATAACTTTTGGCATCTGTTTATGTGAAAACTTCAGTTGGAGTCTAGTACAGACTACACTATTGTTTTCATAACCTTTGTTTGCATTCCTTTAGTTAGATACTGGCTCAGTGAATTATCCAAGCAGACTGAAATAGTTTCCTCTGAGAAAATTTTGAAAGATGAAACAAAGAATGTAAAATTAAATGTATTGACAACCCATTGTGTTGAGTTCTGTCATTGTCAGTCCTTAGGGGGAAGGTGGGAAGAAGGTGAATGTCTAAGAATGCAGTGCCTTCCTGTTTCATTTTTAGAAGTAAACAGCATATGCTGAAGCATGAAGGTAGCTGTAAAACCTTCCTTGCTCAGATTTGGATTAATTATAGTGTGTTACAATCCGCAATTCTGCTCTTAAAGTTTGTAGGTGATCTTTTTAAAAATAGCTACTAAAAACAAATTAATTGTATGGAGGAGAACTTTGTGGGGAGAGCTGAAATGGAACTTCACAGCTCAGGGAACTCAGAGCTTGCTTTATATTTAAGCATTATTACTGCATCTTTGTACTACGTGGTTCTTCATGCCTTATTTCAGATCTGCATAGCTTGATAGAAAAAAACCCCATGTGTCTGTGCTTTCTGACATGCCCTTCTTCACTTAGCATACTCTGTAGACTAGTGAATAAGTTTACAGCGTCATATCCAAAAGCTCGACAAGAACTCCTGTGGTTTGTTTTATTTCTGCAGGGAAGAGTATGAGAAGACATGCTCTGAGCTGTGAGTTTTTGTGCAGACTTAGAGGGCAAACTCTCAGGACTTTTTGGTATTCAGCATGTTTGAGCTCTCTGCATGCTGAGAGCATGTTTCAATCTGACTGTTAAAGTAATGAATGTAATGATACAAATTATTCAAATGAGGAAATGTCTTCTCGTCATTTGTTAGTATTTCCTAATGCAGTAAGCTTGCTGGTCCAGAATTTTGCAAAATTGTAATTTGTTTTGAGGCAAGTCTTCCCTCCTCCCCCAGGCTGTTGATTCATCTTGCTAATTGTTGAACTAGAATGCTAAATTCTCTCTTGTGTGTGGCTTGGAAGTTGCCTTAGTCTAGTAATAAATTTTATGATGCAACTAAATTTGTATCCTAAAATGTGGTGTTCCTCACTCAATGGCTTTCTCCTAAAATACTTGAACTAGAAAAAGAATGCTTGTCCACCCACCCACCCTCTGCCAGTTAAATATCAAATGGCAGCCAGGAAATGATAAGAGAGAGTGTTTCATGGGGGGAACAGAAAACCAGTGCTCAGTCATCTGACTTGTATGTGTTAAAAGAATATTCAATAGAGATTGATATATTAGATTAAACTGCAGTAATTTCTTCTTCTCTATTTGTTCATGCTAATCTTTATATTGGTTTATATTTTAGGGAAGGGCTTTTGGGCTTTTGAAAGTGTTTGGGTTTCTTTTTTCTCTTAAGAGTGTGCTAGGTATGAGTACCGTGTTGATGTGAATGTGCCTAAACTGTCCATGTTCATTTGATAAAATCACTTATTTCTGTCATGTTCTTGTAAGTGTTTATAATGGGAATTAATTTTCTGCTACATTTGGCTATGTATAAAGCTTTATAAGAAGTTGCATATAATATACACGTGTTGTTTTCAGGTCTTAATATAGATGTCTAATAACAGAAAACATATTTGCCAACAATTGTTTTTCAAGTCCTTTGTGTTTTGAAAGTTGTGCAATTGTAGTTGTCATGTCTTTCCCTTGTGTCCTATCTTTCATGTATTCAAGTCAATAATCAAAATGTTACCAATCTGTTAATTTTGTTACTTTTGATTTACCAAAAGAAAAGCCCTAATGAAGTTTTTTCTTGTTAGTTCATTAAAGTAATCCATTACACAGAACCATAGTGACAGCCTGACAGTAGATCTGATTTGGAGGTTGCTTAGTTTACAAATAAAGTTTTCATATAAGACTATGTACTTTAATTTTGCTATTTGAGAGCTGAGGAATTACAAAAGTGTTCTTTTAAACAATATTGCAGTGTTCTGTGATTTGCTTGCAGTGCACACAAGTTGTTACTGGTCTGCCTGCTACCTGCTCCCTTTATGCTGAACTCTTTGGTTTTCTGGCACAGCCGGTGAGGAAGTCTGACAAAGTAAATCTGACCAAGTGCTTGAACCTCTGTTGGGTTTGGGGAGAGGGTCTGCACAGTGGTGTTCTGGATACGATGCAGGAGTGGCAGATGATTGTAGGTGGCAGTTCTTGTTTGGGAATAAGGTTAGACAGGACCATCAAGGACTAATGGATAATTTTAGATGATGTTAAAACATTTACCAAGGGAAATGGACAATAGGGAAACTTGAAGGGATACTGGAAGGCAGTCTATATTGGCTCTAGTGGGAGACACCTAAACTTTCAACCTCATTCACTTCAAGTAAGTTTGGTATTTGGGATGTAGAATATCTAGCAGATATTTTGTAAAACTGTTTTTAGTGTAAGAAGTGGATGTATTTGTGCTTGAAGTGAACTCTGCTGAAGGGGTGGAAGTGATTGCAGGTTTAAAGCATTTATCCTTGACTGAAATAAGATTGATTCACATCTCTGTCCTCAGGGAGCAAGCTGATAAACTGTAGGTTCAATGTATTGGAGAGCAGTAGAATGTATTCACTTGCCAGAGAGAGAAGATTAGTTCATCAGTGTTCCTAAAATTAATGGGTTTCAAGCTCTGACAAATCACTCTGGAATTTCCTTTGCTGTAAAGTTCTGATTCTTGATTCCCATGTAACACATAAGATTCTAGTTTAGTTTTAATGTGTAAGAACTTACAAGGTCATTTGCTTTCTTGCTGGTGACTTGCAGTGCTTGGGGAAATGGTTTTTCATTTTGTTAACCCCAGTTGTCTGGAGGGTTTTCATTTGTTCTAGTTTTCTTTTCCAGCAAAGTTATGAACTCCAGCTCTGCTTTCTGCTGCTGTGGTTGTTTGCATTGTCAGCCACATGGAAATAACATTCCTGCCTGTCACGTTCCAGTGTAGAAGGCAATGTATAAGTAAAGCTCTTACGTTGTGATCTCCCACTGAGTAAGTAAAATAGAAAAAACTCTTGACTTGAAGCAGTCCATGTTAGTCAATGACAAGAAACTAACTATATGAGCTTGTGACAATTGAAATAAATACACTTCCCAACATAGTTTACAAGTTAATTTCAGTTGTTGTGGTTTGACGCTGGCTGGATGCCAAATGCCCACCAAAGTTGTTCTGTCACTCCCCTCCTCAGCTGCATGGGGAGAAAAGTGCAATGGAAAAGTTTCAGGGTTGAGATAAGGACAGGGAGAGACATCATTCACCAGTTACCAACACGGGCAAAACAGACTTGAACTGGAGAAATCAGTGGAGATTTTTAGCAGTCAAATCAGAGTAGGATAATGAAAAGTAAACAAATATTAGAAACACCTTCCACCTACCCCTCCCTCCTCCCTGAGCTTCATTTTCTTCCTGATTCACTACCTCCTCCTCTGTGGACTGCAGGGGAATCTCAGCTCTGGCACCTGGAGCACCTCTTCCCCTCCTTCTTCACTGACTTTGGTGTCTGCAGAGTTGTTTCTCTCATGCTCTCACTCTTCCCTAAACAGAATTACTTTTGTGAAATAATTTTTTTTTTTCTTCTGAAGTAAGTTATCCCAGAGGTGCTGCCACTGTTGCTGCTGGGCTGTGTCTTTTCCAGCAGCAGATCCATCTTGCAGCTGGCTGGCATTGGCTCTGTTGGGAGGGAAATAGGGAAATAACTCTGTAGGGAAAGCTTCTGGCAACTTCCCACACAAGCCACCCCAGTGGCCCTCACCCTCCACCTGCTCTGAAAACCTTGCCACACATACCCAATAAAATCTTAAACTGTTCAGTTAAAAGAGACTTCTTTAATGTATTTTTAAAGAATGAGAAGTTTGGCAGCTGAGTATCCATGTTGTAATGATTTCTCAAATACTTTGAGCAGTCAGGACTGTCTCAGATAAGACAAATCATATATGGCAACAAGGGCGGTGGACTTGACTTCAGCATCCCTTGATGCTGAAAAGAAATAAAATATTTGTTTTTTTTTTTCTCAGAGCCTAGTTGTACATGGAGAAGACTTTACCAAATTCTTGAAAATACTTTTTTGAGCTGGGAAGATATAGTTGCAAATTAGCTGCTATTTATGCAGATCTCTGAAAATAACTGTGGCATTTTACTCAAGGGGGTTGATTTCATTTTAACTGTCATCACTGCATTCTTCTAACTCAAGTGATGTCTTTTGCAAGAAAGTTATTACATGTGATTAAAAGCTGAGTACAGATCTAAGACTGCTGAAAATATCTGGTAGCTGTACAGGGCTGGGCTTCAGGCCTGGAACAGCACAATAAACAGTAAAACCTGTAAGAGAATCTGTTGCCAGTTAGCACACACAGTCATGTTTCCTGTAGCAACCTGAAATTTAGATACCATACTTGGGCACCTCATTCCAGAGAAGAAGGTCTCTCCCTGGCACCTGCCTTTGATGAATGGGAAGGGGTGAACAGAACTCTTTGCAGGAGGTCCCTTTTCTCTGTATAAGAACCTACAGTAACGAGGTCCTAACTACTGCTACTTTTTACATGCTTAAATTTATCAAGGAATAATTTGGGCCACAACTGTTAGATTTTAATTAATACACGTAGTAAATATTCTGTGGTAGAACTTCTAAAAAAATTACTAGCATCTGTTATAAAATCTGCTGAGAGTTTCAGAGCTGACAGTGACTTGGCTGCACATATTTTTCCCTGCATGGGCACAAAGATTAACCTCTCCGAGAGAAATTCAGCTTAAGGAAGGCTCTCCTTAGGAGCAGTCAAATAAATTGGCATTGCCATGAGTAATATTTCTTGGAGCTAGATTTTAGACAACTGACTTAGTAGGGGGTTGTTGGCAATTCAGGCAGTTGTCTTAAAATTGACAGATACTTATTTTCATTTACAGAATTATTATTAAGTTGGGTTTTAGGCACTAGGTGTTTGGTTTCCCCTTAGAGCTAGAATCTGCTGAACTTAAATTTAAACATATAGGTGCAAATTAGTTGGAGTTCAGGGTCAGTTTGCACATCGCCAGAGGGCTGTATTTGGCAATAAATAAATCTTCAAGATGTCAGATAGATCTCTCCAGAGGCCTTTATTTCTCTTTTATTGATGATAAAGCAGGTGTAGAGTGAATTCTTTATTCTTGGACATATAAAAAACACAATTTTGAGAATTAGAGAAAAGTAATTCATCAGTTGCAATTGCCTACTGATTAACAATATTTGAATCTTAAAAACTGGAAATCATTGAAATTGCTGTGAAACCATATGTAGGTAAAAGGGTTGCTGAGATGCAGAAAGTTCTTTCATCTTTTAATTGTCATAAACTACAATCAAGATCTAGTGGGTATGATCTGATTATCACAGTTCCAGCTATGGGCTGTACAAATACACAAAGTGGGACAGTAGATGCAGATTAAAATACAGAAATTGTGAGCTTAGGTATCAGTTATAAACTCCTCAGTCTTAAAAGACTTCTGGATGTGTAATGTTATGATTAATTGTAGGCAGTATCTCTATAATGTGACACGGCCTACTGCTGTCATGAATTAACATGGTATTGATTTATGATGGCTGTTTTTGCTGCTAAATGGTGAAATGAAAGAACAGGGTATGTTTGTAATAGTTGAGCTAGGGGTAAAGAATATTCAAGAGATCCCCAAATGCTTGGCTTATCTTCAGCATTGATGATTATCAGTAACAGGAGAGGTGACAGTTCTGTGTTGCATTTATAAGAGGGATAATGTATCCAGTTCCTCTTTTTCACTCTTGCTACCTCTCTGTCCTGTCAAACACCCAGCAATTCTAATGCTGGAACATTCCTCCTCCTAGCCAAAAAGATATTGAATCTAAATCACTCAGCTGCTTGCTACCCATTGTTTGTTTGAAGGGCAGAGGCTGCTTTTAGGTAAGGGCTGGTTTCAGGTGTGGGTAAAACATCTTCATGCAAGTGGTGCTGAGCATAAGCAGGGGCTGTGATAGAAGCAAGGTTATGTCATTCAGGTCAGTGCTGCACACTTGATTGGCCATTCTAGAGGTGAACTGATGGTATTATTGAAAATCTATGGTATAGACTCAAGATAGTAGTTTGTCCACAGTCTGTGCTTCCACTGAAGGGCTGGTTTTGTAACTGCTTCTGTGAAAACTAGAGTATATTCTCTAAAAAATACACAGGAACTCCTCTCCAAACATATGCAAGTAAAATAAGCGAATTTATATTAGAAGCAGAAAAATTGAAATGGAGTATCATTTAAGGCATATATAGCCAAATGTTAAACTTCCCAAAACACAGGACAAAACAGATTCTTTAATTTCCAGTATTGTTTTAAAAATAGCTTAATTTAGAAAGAGGATTTACATATTTTAGAATTTATGATCACGTACTTTGCTTGCTTTTTTAAGATGGAAAAACTTGTTAACAGAGTCTGAAAAATGTTTTGATACAGAGCATTGCAAGACAGCTACGTCAAAAGACTGTATCAGTGATGGTTTGCAGTCATGACATGAGAGAAAGTGCCTGTGTCTGCAGGAAGCTGGAATCTTAGGAGGTGTTTCCTGGAAGCAAGACCTGGAGGAATTTTGGTAGGGTGAAGGGGAACATTGCCAATTGACTGGACTTTTAATTTCTGTTTAGTATTTTGTATTTTTGTATTTACTACTGATGTCTTAAAAGGCATCAACATCTTGAAACCTCATCACTAGTTTTCCTTTTTTTTTCCCAAAGATGAAATGATGGTTTTAAACTCCAGATTTCCTACATATTAGCAGCATTTCTTTTCCCTTATCTTTGAGTTGTAAAAACTTGTGTGTTGGGACAAGTGACTGAACAAATATTGCTGTGTATGCAAATCAAAGGACCAACAGGACTGTCAAATATCCAGGTGTGTTTTAACTATAATTTTAAAACATGTAATACTGTGTTGTTAAAAAAAAGGTACAGGCCAGCCTTGGGTGCTCATTTACTCATTTGCTGCAGTTCCACTTGAGGGGCTTTATCTTGCTTTTTTGTATGTGTGGACTTCAATATGTTGCAGACTGTGATGTGTCTGCCAGGCAGTGTCCATCTGTTTGTGGATGAACATAGATCTCTTAGTGCTGTGGATGGTGTACTTTGGTATTAAATTCATTTTCTGATAAAAATTATTGTACAGTTCTAGAGACATTGCAAGCCCAGGAGATTTGCAGCTTGCTGGATGTTCCACTGTGCAGATGCTGTATGTGCCAGCCCAGTAACACAAGCACATGAATTTTCCTCAGAGGATGATGCAGTTTCAGTATTGGCCTGTCCTTCTGCAGGTTTCATTTAAGTACACTTTGCTTTTTCTAAAATAGCTTCTTGGATAAGAGGCGCTAAGCTCAGTCATGGGATAGATACTCTGGCTGGAAGATAGGCTGTCCAAACGTGATTTGTGTGAATACAAGAATTAAAGGCTGTGGGTGCAAATCTAAAAATCTTTCTATGTGTTTGTAAATATTTTCAATAAATAGTGAAAATACTTCTTCTATTTCAAAACAAAGTGATATTACTGGGTGGGGATTCTTGTTTATGTTGAACATTAATTTCTGTCATTTTTGAGGATTTTTTTTCCTCTAAAGTACCTTTTGTTAGCATATAGAGTCAAAATAGTAAGGCTGATATTTAAGGATAAGGATAATAGTTAATTTAGCTGGGGAGGCAGTCTGGGTTTTGATTCCACCTTGTAGCTCAAACATATGATGTAGCATTCCTAAGTTTAGAAACTTGATTTAGCAGGGAGTGCTTTCAATGTCTTTCCTTAGCAACCCAGCCTACCAAAACACACCAGAGCTGCCCTTCCTGCTCTGTACTAAGGAACAGTAGCAAACTCCGTGGTCTTAAGGTGGAGTTTATAAACAAAAATAGGATAATGAGTCCTGCAATTGTAGGGGATTGGAATTCAGTGGTCAGAGTATTTTCCAATTATGTTGGTCTTGCATTTTCAGTATGATCCTATATGAGGTTAAGGGCTGCATTAAAACTCTAATGCATCAATTTTGTTTTAAGTAAACTTACCTGATGAGTATTCATTAAATGAAATTGCTTGTGGGGTTTTTTTGCTTGTTTTCTTTGGTAGGGGCTAAGCATGCCTCAAGATAGAAGGAATGCTGGAGGATGCCAGCAGCTGCCAAGAGTTACAGCCATCCTTTGCAGAAGCTGAGAGGGCATTTAGGGAAGGATAACTCCATAGTACTGTTTTAGTTTTGACTTTTCCTCAGACATCACTTCTGATTGCTGTGTTAGCTGGACCTTTGATCTTTCTTAGTGCAGAAGTTGCTATGTGTTGCAGTGAAATGTATGACATTCTTTGCATATATTCTTCTAAAAAATAACACTGTTCTGTATTCGGTGCTCATGCACAGCCCATTGAGGGGGACAGAATTGTTCTGGAGATGAGAGAACAAATCTTAAAAACCTTCAAATTTTTAGTGTCTACCTAATTATTAGAAATACTGAGCTTTGTAGATGGACCTGGTATAAGAATTAAATGCTTGAATGAAAGAACCAGAAGGAGTTACACATGTAAGGTTGTCACCCGATACCGGATGCTGTCAGGTTAACTGGGGCTTTCCTCCCCACCATTTGTCACTGCATTAACTGAGACCCGATTTAAACATTGCAGCTCTTCTTGCTTTCACTTTGTTAGAATGCTCTGCTTTCTGTTACTTTGTCAGCAGAGTTTTAGAGTTTCAGAGACGGCTAATCACTGATTATTTACAGGTTCCATGAAACTCCCAGACTGTTGATGTGCATTCTTTATACTCTCTGGATTTTATGCAGTGAGTTTCTAGTCTTGCAACTTGAAATGAAATGGGGGTTTTATAATGCCTGTTACATCTTGCATGATTTCTGATTATATTTCAAAAGTGTTTTAGTGTTAAGAATAAGCTCTGGCTGGATAGTACTGGATGCAGTGCAGTATATGCAAGTTAAACACTTTTGCTGGTGTTGGGTCAGAGTCAGTCAAAACAAGCATTAAGTTTTAACTACTGAGTGTGTTCTACAGACTTGTTTGACTTCTTAGGATGCAGATAAGCTAGCTTGAATTTTTATGTTGTGATGCTGTGTTTTTTTGAATACCATAAAAAAAAATCCAAGTTCTCTATTTTGCTCTTTTGTATTTTTAAATACAAATTTGCAGTTTGCTCATTCCCAACCAATACAAAATTAATGATACTTGTCATAGTTCACATAGATTTGTTTCAAATGTATTGTGAATTATAGATTACATTAAAAAGAAGAGAAGGTTGGGCTTCAGTGCATGGAGATGTTTCAGGCTGAAGACAGGGAAGATGATTTAATCTGCCTGAGAAGGAGGAGTCTTGCAGAAGGTGATCATTGCTTCTTAAAACTTGCCTTTTCTGAAAGCTGATGCCCATTTTAGCTCTCACAGAACACCTGCCTGGTTCCCTTAGAGAGATGAACTGTGCAATCTAGTGAAAGCTAAAGGAATGAGCTGTCCCTGCTGCAGGAACCTCAGACTCTGGATCAGAGCTGACTGCAGAGTGAGGGAATCGGGCAGCAGGTCAGTGGAGTAAAAGGCAAAGAAACCTTCAATGTTTTCTTGTAGATACCAGCAGCAAGAGTGGCTGGCAATCTGGTGCAGAGCCCAGCACTTCTTTTCACAGCTGTAGACAGTTCAAAGAATAGTAAGTTGTGCTGTGACACTGCTTGTATAAGCTGTCTTGAAAGCTAATGTTTAGCAGTCCAGAGAGGAAAATTTGTCTTCTGTTGACTGTCAAGAGAATAAGACACTCTGGCATGCAGTGGGGTGGGAACATGCCTGGATTCTCAAGGGAACTGAAAAGGAATTTGTTATAGAGACTTGAAAGTACAAAAGGGGTCATGTTTTTGAAATGTGACAAATTGAAAATATTGTGCTAATGCTTTTGAAATTTTATTTTAAAAACCGAAAGCTGGAATTTCAAGGTATTAAGACTTTATTTGTAGAAGGAGAAGAAGAAATTAAATTACTCCTGGGAATAAAAGGGTAAAGTCAATAATGTCCAAAAAGAATAGTGTGGTAAAATTTGGTGAGTCCTGAGATCTATGGTTCATCCTATGCCTTTTAACAGTTTAAACATTTAAAATCTGGGTCTTTTTTTTCAGTAATTGCAATGCTTGTGGGAGTTTGGAGATGTACTAATGCAGACTTATGAAACATTAAATGTTTCATTTTGTAAACCTTGGTTGCACTACTCCTCTGTAATGTGGTGTGAGAGCAAGACTTAGGTCAGTATAAATCCAATTTTTGATATTTTGCTTGTATAGAGTCTTATGCTACTTTTTTTTTTATTTTTTAACTGTGCTTGTCCTGGCTCTTTGTTGGACATCAGCATTTAAAAAATATAACTGTTACTGCTGTAAATACCTGTAGAGGTGAGATTGGAAAAGGGCATCCTCTTGTCCTAAGAGTTCATGTTGGGTTCTGGTCTTCTGAATGAGGAAGTGGTACAGACAAAAACACTATTGTAAATGTGGATATGAAACATTTAAAATGTTATACCTAAATTCTTATGTTTTCTCACTTTAAGATGTGCTCAACAGATGAGCTACATGTGAAAAATGTCTCTTCCTGTGTCAGGTTATCAGTCTTCTGTCAGAGGTTCTGGATGTCAGTCCCTCAGAAGTGGAAACCATTAAAAGGTTCCTGTAACTTAATGCCTCCATATACCTTCTACTTCTTTATTATTATTTTTACTGTCCTGTCTCACTCCAAACTGAGCACTGAAAACTTGCTTTTGTCCTTTTTGAGATGGAAAGTGACAAATGTCAACGTGGCAATCCAGGAAAAATTACAAGATATTAAACTGCAGTGAAAATAAAGCAGTTTGGCTACAGAGTTGATGTCATCTCTACATTGAAGCCTGAGTTATGATATGTATTACTATTATATGAGTACTTGAAGATAATTCTGAAGTTAGGCTGTGCTAGAAGATGAATCTGGGGTAGTGGACTAAAAGCTTTAAGGTTTCTGTTCAGAAAGAGGTAACAGCTGAGCAGGGCAAACCCATGGTTCCTCTGGCAGACATCCTGTGCTGTGTTTAGGGTTGATTCTGCACCCAGATACCAGAGAAAACCATGCCAATGTACTTCCACATATTTGGAAGGAAACTCTAACCTTTACTGGTGGAGAAAGGGATTTTTGTTTCATGTTGTTTGTGAGGTGATGAAGCCTGGATGCTTCTGGAAGTTAATGATGATCGGTTTTTAATTTCTAACCTGAAGGTCTTTCCTCCAGTTGGGGCTGCAGAGGCTGAGAGTCAGGCTAGAAGCAGGATTTTCCAGTTCCCTTACTAGCAGACTACTGTTCTGTCATTCTTCCAGAGCAGCTGCTTATAATGCCTATCCCGGAGGATTTTGTTAGAGCAAGCTGCTGCTAAGTAGGAGGTCTCTGGGTAACTTTCTATTATGGCATACTTGCTCCATCTCTGCAAAAATAGCAGCACTTAGGCAAATTTTATCTAGTTTCGGTACTGGTGAGTTAAATTGCTGAAAAGTAATGCAGCTTTTGACAAATCACACTGCTACTATGAGTGAGGCATATTTAATAGATGTTGAAGTGAAAGATGTGCATGAAAAAATGAAACTGCTGTGCTTTGAAATGGCTCAGCATCCTTCACTTCTGAGTTGCAGAACTTAGTTCTGGCCTACTTTTTTGGTCATATCAGAACACTGGAGCCTCTTTTTAAGCAGGGTTTATCTTTTTCAAATGCAGCATTATTTTGCATTGCCAAAGACATTGTTTGCCATAGAAATTGGGGAGAATATCCAGGTGAGAATATTCTGGTAGTGTTGCAGGGCTGCAAAAGGATGGATTCTGAAACCTCAGCTGCCAAAACTGTAAGCTGATTAGGCTTTTGATGGGCTGCTAGCAAAAATTGGAGGATTGTTGATTTTCTAAATGCTGCTCCAATGAATTCTGCAATGAGAGGGAAAACAGAGGGTCAAATTACAGTCCTGTATATATATTTAATATATAATATATTAAAAAAATCTTAGCCAAGTAGCATGTTTGTATTATTTAAATGAGAATTATAGATACATTTATGGTTATTGGTAAAATGTAAAAAAGGCATTCTATAGTTTGAATTAATGTCATGCTTTAATTTTAGCACAGCAGAAAGGTTGGATATGGGATCCCTCAGTGGAGTTTGGGCTCTAGTGAGGTTCAAAGGGTATGTGTATGGGCAATGGTGGCTCTTGGCAGCATTCTGGGAAGGTCTGGTTTGTGCTAGTTTAGCCTGACTTTGCAAGACACAGCCTATGTGCTGATAGTTGTTTTCCTTGTCTCATGGTACTTATGAATATATATTAAGAAATAATGTCCTTCAGGCCATACCAAGATGCTGAAATGTCCTGTGTATGTGAACTGCTGTTTATTCCAGGTCTGAACTACTTGGTATGTTAGGCTTTTCTTTAGACCTTTAAGAAAGGGAAGAGAACAGAGGTAACAAGGAAGGTTGCAAGGAAATTAAAATTTCTATACCTTATAAAGAATGTCAGTTTTATTACTTGAGGTGTATGAATTCTATTGTAATAGCTTTCCTGTGTTAGCATTGAACCCTGGAGGTGTTGAAAAGCTGTTTGTTTCAATTTCTCCAAGCACCAGCTTGTTTTGTCTTTAATTGCTGTGTTGTTTAAGAAATTACTTTTCACCCTAGTGCTCACAGTGACTGAAGCTGATAGCTCAGGATAGTGGGGAATACAGAGATCATCCTGGAAAACTCGTGCTGAACAGCTGTCTGTAATTTGTTGTGGCACCTCACAGGACTTGAACTGATAGAGGCAGCTCACGTGGGGTGGCAGTGTTTGTGCTGCTGGAGTGTTTTGGGAACATTTGGTGGGGTACCAAGTATGTGTTTCTAAAGCCACTCTTGTCTTATAGGTGCAAATCTGACTCAAAGGGCATGTAATTGCTTTTTTCATAAAGGTTTATTTTGTTTTCCAGTGTGTTGTCCAAGCACTTAAATGGCTTATGTTCCAGTTTATAAATAAATAGTCCTTTACCTTGCTTGGCATTACAGCTGTTTCTTTCATTTGTTTCCACTTTTTCCAATATTTCCATTTTACTTTGAGGTTTTATCACGATCATAGAGGCATGGCAAAAATTCTACGGCCCTTCCCCACCTTCTTTATCTCTGTATCTTACTCTGTGTGTATGTACTCTCTGTGTGGAGGGGGGTAATTTTATTTTTTCCCCTACCCTTAATTCTTTGATGTTTAATTTTTTTAAAACTTTTGTTTGTTTGTTTGTTTATGGGCAATTACTGTCAAAACCTGTACTACTTATTTTGTAACACTTTTAGGTTAGTTGATACTGATTTATATGGGTCTTTCTAACTGTTCTGTGAAGTACCCTATGGACATAAATAGTGTGTTTGAAAAAACTGATTTTCTTTATTCAGTCTGCTTCTGGACCTTGCAGATGTTTCTGTTGAAAGATGGGGCACATGCAGCTCATCTGTAATGATTCTCAGGGAAAGTGTTTCGAGAGTCCTGGCCTGATTCTCATACTGCAAACACACCACATTTGTGGTCCTGAGCATGAATTTTGCTGTGCAAAGGCTAATCATTTCAATGTACTTAAAACTGCAAACACAAAATCCATCCCAAGGCATGCTAGACAGAAACTGTATCAGAAGTAATGGAAATAGCAGTTGATTTTTAGTTTAGTAACACAGGCCTGCAGGATTTCTAAGGAACCCTCACTATTAGCATTTAACCTTTTCTTTCAGAAATACTGAATCCTGCAGTTCTGCAACAATAACTATTTTGTGGGATTTTCTTAGAAGAGGAGAGAGCCAGGATATTTCTGGTATTGATAGAAGATGGGAAAATTGCTTGCCTAACCCTGGAGGTGAATTACTGAAGTGACAGATCATTGCTGCTCTGCTTTCCCTCCCAGCCCCCCTTCTTTAGCTCCTGTCAGAAAGGAGGGGTCCTCCCTTCAGCCTGCGTTTGAGGAGAAGCCTCTTCAGGCTGTGTCAAGTAGCAGAAGACTCTGGGTCAGTTCCTCCATGGAAAGGAACGAATAGTTCACATATTGCTGCTCCTTGTTGCTTCAGAGACTGAGAGGGGATTGCTGGCTGGAATACATGGATTAAGCTATTAGCCCTGCTCAGCTCTGTTTTACCTAAAATGTCCTTAGGCCAGCCTGCTTTACCAACCGGAAAACACTGGAGTGAATTGCTGTTAAATTGAGCTTGAATATCACTATATGACATGATTTATTCTATCCATGCTGGGCTTCTTCTTTTAGTAACTTTCTCTGGCCTTTTTGAGCTACAAGTGCAGTGAGTTTAGACAAACTGACAGCTATAATTCAAAGGAAAATTTAATTTTACCATATTTTGGTTTTTTGCCACACCACTGGCTTTAGGCTTAATGGTTAAATAACTGCTTATGCTGTACATTCAGAAGGTTTTAGAACACCTAATTTGGGCTTCTGTCCTGAATTTCCTTCTGTGTTATGGTCTGTCCCTATCCACTGATTATACATGAAGAGACTATGAAAACCTACTGTGATACCCTTACACATTTTTACATTAAACTGGACAAATATACTTTTGATAGAGAGGAAGATTTTTATATGTAATTTTAGCTTTCCAAAATAAGCAGAAGGGATAGGTATCTAATAGAAGAGATATTTGTGAAATAGCTGGAAAAGTGCTGAAGAATATTTTGCTGCATTGTAACCATATCAAAAAACTTGATTGTATTGTGTGACCTTCAAGTGACTGGTATAGTTTCTTTAAGATTTACATCTGGAGCAACAAATAATCAGTGCAAATGAAAGGAACTAAGCTTAAGTAATGCTGACTCAGATAAGTATCTGTTAAACATAGCTATGATAATACATTCTTTTTAATGTAGAATATTCTGAGTTGGAAGTGACTCATCAGGATTGTTGAGTCCAACTCCTCCCCCTGTGGAGGGCACCCCAGAAATCACATTGTGGGCCTGAGAGCATTGGAATTCTTATCTTTAATCTTTGAATGTAAAATGGAAGACCCCCAAAAATTTGGGGGGTTTTGTTTGGGGCTTTTTATTTGTTGGTTTTTTTTTTTTTCCCCTTTAAATCTCATCTGCTTTTGTTGCCTCCATTTCTTCCATTGCTTTAATACACAATTCATTAGAAAGAGGCTGGTTTGTAGCAAATTACGTTTTCAATTTTTCGAAAGTTCTGATCAATACCTGTAATTTTGTACTTTT
>WBNO01001123.1:3600-73503 GCA_013400575.1 Peucedramus taeniatus | reverse complement strand
TATATATATATATATATTCATTCATTCACATGCATGAATTAGTGTAGTGATAAAAGGTCATATAAGTATCACTGAAGCTCCCAGGCAGAAAAGAAACTATTTCAATGAAACCTATTCATCTGTTAAACATTTATTCTGGTCTTACTTCATTGCTAAGGGTTAATTCAGGAAAACTCAGCTCAGTGACACTTAAATACCATTATTTAATTTAAGAAGGTTAAGGTTAAAATGTCAGAACCTTTTAGTGCTTGCATATGATCTGAGCTTGAAGAGAATGAAGTCCATCTGATTAACTGTATATGAACATAAGACTTGTAGTAAGATTAGTGACAGGGATCTCAATACATCCAAAATGTAGAGCCCAACACTGTTTGCATGGCACTAGCCATGCTCTCTTGGGGATATCACTGCAGATGACTGTTTGGTGGAAAGCAACAGAAATTCTTGTGGACTGTCTGGCTTTTGATTGTCACCCAAAAGACCAAGCCAAAGTGAGACAGAGTTAACACGTGCAGCTGCCAAACCCAAATATTCTTAACACTATGAGTTAAAACTGGCTTCAAGTAGAGCTTGTCCTGTAAAGATGAAGGGAAAGAATCAGCTGGAATATTCTGTGCTGCTCTGGGTTTAACAGAAAAATTTGTGACCAGATATGATATGCTGCAGCCTGTGGAAGCAATTATGTGCTACCTAAATTTCAGTGGTTTTGCTAACTACAGTTAATCTTTTAGGACATCTGCAATATGTTATAAAAATATGGAGAACAAAGTGACCCAACCAAAAAAGTCCACTATGGTACTATTATTTTGTCCCTACAATACCACCTGAAATTAAATGCCCCAGAAGAAGGCATAAGGGCAAAAGTAATGTTGTCAAAAAGTGCTGAAAGAAACAAGCAGTATGATTGCTATCAGGACTTCACTAGAGCTATCTTTTCTGATTATGGATTCAGATAGTGATCTTGGCAAATTCACAGATAATTCCTGGATTTGTTAGGATTTATTCATTGTCAACACAGAAAATAAGCTTGCCTTGCTTAGACACCACCCTTTGGTACTAATAGATTCCAAAATATTCTCCCCGTGTTTTGTCAGAGCTTAGTTATTAAAAATTCAGTGGGACTTATTCTTTTCTAAGGACCGTAACAAATGTTGATATAACATTTCAATGTCTAAAGCAACATAATTTATTAAATTCCATCTACAGGACAGTAAGATTGTTAAGACCTTCCAAAAACTTTTTCCTTTATTTTGCTCTCAATAGGGAACATTTCTGCTGCAAATGGAGGACCTGACTCACATCATGTAATGAATAACTTTGGATTTCAGCCATCAGTCTGTACTACATTGTTATATGGCCACAAGATCTTACAAACACTGCAACTATCCAGTTAAGGACACTGCTGATGAAGTCTGCTGTCAAATTCTGTCCCCTGTTTAAGCTTTCCAGAAGACCTTATATAATTAAACTTGCTGAACAAGTAAAAAAATTTCCCTGGCCTTCCGTGATTGCATTTTATCCAACTTCATTATGACTTTTATCATGATGCACCTGTGTTCAAACTTGCAATTAACAGCAAAATTAAAAGGATCGCAAACACAGGCAAAGAGAATGGGTGCTAAAAATAACCTGGGAAAATAAGATGCAGATAGACCATGTTCAATGAAAATAGAGTCAGTAAATATGTGGCTGTTCTATTAAAATATAATCAAGTAGCTCAAATATCTGTGTGAAACTAAGTTTTTATTGAATTAGTTCTCATTTCAAGGTCCTAATGCCACTGTCTGTAAGAGAGTGAAGCACTGAATTCTGCTTGAATCAAATCTGGAAGAAGGAGGCCCAAAAGGAAAGCAGTCACAAATAGACAAAAAATTACCCACAATATGAAAGAACTTGAGAATTACTTTGATGAATAATTACTTGGAAGAGTGTAGCAACAAACACATTAGTTTTTTAAGGCTTGTTTTGTGCATGTTTCTTGGTTAGGAGGGTATACTTATCTCTGAACAGAATTCCCTGAGTTTCAAAGATTAAGAAGTCCAGAAAGCAACATTAGGATCATCCTAGTCGATATTCTGTAATATTGATCAATAATCAATATTTTGTAATGGAGAGGACAAAACTGCTCTGGATTTGCATCTAAAATAATTTTTTTATTATAAATTTTATCTGTAAGTGTAAAGATAATATGATCAGAAACTATAAGTGCTGATGAAATAAAAGACAGTCAAGGACATGGTGCAGGACAGCAAAAACTTCCTTAGTATTTTCTGGAGAGGAAGATAAAAACATCATGTTATGCCAATTCCTAAAGCCCAGTCTCTTAGCAAGTCATAAACAGTCTTCACACAACACCGTGAATTTTACTCTGGTAGCTTAATTTTATTTTCAGGTTGGTCAGGAATTTCTAAATGTCACTGTAGAATATTGATCATTTTTCAAAACAAAAAAGAAAGTGATTTTACTTTTTTTTGACTGCTAAACTCCAAGAGAAAGACCTGAGAATGGCATGGAAGGAATGCTTCAAATCTTGCTGAGAACACCTAAAATGTTGTTACATTCTTCTGCCAAACTGATTGTTTCTGTTAATGAATACCTCTCACTGTCCCATGTACACAAGTACTTTTGTTTTTTTATTTTTTTTGTTTGATTGTTTTGTTGTTGTTGTTTTTTTGTGGTTTTTTTGTTTGTTTGTTTGTTTGTTTTGTTTTGTTTTGGGTTCTTTGAGGTTTTTTTTGTTTGTTTGTTTTATTTTGTTTTGGCTTTTGTTTGACTATTATTATTATTAGTTGTTTTTTTATCTCTTCTATTAATTTTCCAGTGTTTGTAGGTTTACATATTACTGATAAATCTTTTTGCCTGAAGTTGTATATTTCAAATATAAAGAGAGTATTCTTTTTATTCTCTTTTCCAGTGAAGAACACTTGATGAGCCTGATTTGATTTGAATGGTTTATCAGTTAGAGTAATCAGTATAAGTAATCTCTTATCTATTAGACCACATGTTCCTTCTTTCTTGTGAAGTACAATTTCTCTATGTTAAGACTGCAGGTTTGGGAAAGAATTTGTGATTTTTGTCAAGGACATTAATATTCATTGATTTATTTATGTTGTTGTGTACACTACAGAAAATTTTGTGTTATTTTATGTTTCAGAGAAACGTCTTACCTACATGAGGACTCATACCAATTTAAAGCTGGCACTTTCAGAAATAGTTTGGCATTGCTAACAGATTTAATAAATAAGTTGTTGAATTTTTTTTGGTCCTATTGGAAACTTTGGTCAATTTTGTAAAAAACCCCAAGCTTGTTGGTAGTTCCTGCAGTCCCATATACGAAATTTTGTTTATTTCTTAATTAAAATATATTAATGAATCCATGTAGTTATTACTGAATAACATCCTAGCTTGATTCTTGTTCTGAAATTAATCCCATGCATGGATTTAGTGTAATCCAGCTGTATTTAACTTAACTCTAGGATGATGTTCTCATTCTAATAAGGGTAATTAATTAAAAATCACTAAGTTTTTTTACTAATAGCAAAAAAATCACATGATCATGAATTCCCCAAGGAAACCTAGTAAAAAGGATTAGGAAGAATCTTGTAGTTCTCCTCCTAGAAAAGTATATTTCTTTGAACTATGTCAACATATGAATTGGATAAATTGAAAGTTAAATTTACCAATAAGTTCATAGTATATTTTCTTATGTCTCACCTGTCAAAAGCTAATGCATAACAAACTTTATAAAAATGTGAACAACATGAGTATGAGTATTGCTTACAGCAAATGTAACACTTGAAAACAAATTTGTAAATTATTTTGCTGTATGCACAGATAAGAGCACAAATACATGCTCCAAGTACCCTTATAGTAAGAAGCAACACAAACACTTAACATGAATAACCTACAATTAAGGTTTTAAAGTGAATTTCTTCTTATGATTCCTATTTTTTTACCTTCTAAAGATATAATTATGGAGCCAACTATTGTAACTGTTCAACAATGGGATGTATCATATATTTACAGCTCCACTTTAATTTTTAGGGAAGATATGTGACATCAAAAAGGCAAAATTTTAAAAGAAGAAACCAAAAACTGTGTTAGCTCATTTAGGTATTGTCGACCAACTGGGAATTTCTGACTAGAGATAGGTTACCAAAATTATTAAGTCAAAAGAGGTAATTTAATGGCAACATTAAAAAAAAAGAAGAAAAGAAAAAGCTAGTGGCCAAAAAGTTATTTTTTCTAGGTTAGTATGAGTATATGCAAGAAACAAAAATAAATTGTGATGTCTTATATTATATAATAATGAGATTAATAAAAGCATAGAAAGCACTGAGAGTTTCACTGATAGCTCATAACCATTGACTGTACTTTACAGATCTTACATTTTATACTAACAGGAAGAATTGTCAATTGTACATTTAGAATCTGTAATACCTGTAGCATATTTTTCATTTGGAAAAAAAAAAAAAAACCAGCTCATTCACAAAAGAAATAATATCATTAAATTATCTGCTGCAATAAGTATTAGAGATGTCTTGCAGTCCTCAGTGTAAAATGTCCTCTGTTAAAGATAATCCTTATGATTATTTAGCTCCTCTAAAGTAAACAACAAACAAGCAAATAAACACACATGTATTGGATCTATTTTGAAATTATTTATCATCACAGCAAAGGCCCTAAGGTACAAGAACAATGAACTATTTTTTAAGGAGAGCGAAGAACTAAAATAGAGGGTAAGTTTAAGGACTGAAATAAAAATTTAAATTCCATTCTAATAATACATTTAACGGATGCAGTGTAGTTTTGGATTCAGATAATGATATTTCAATTTTTATGAGAAATCACAATTTTATGAACTTGGAAAGGAGAGAACTTGTATATAAGCCATGATATACGAACTTAAAACAACAGCAGCTGATTTTAGAGTTAATAATTTATTTATTTATTTAATTTATTTTAGATTGTAAAGCTCAGCAATGGTGAAAGACGTAAGGATGTAAGCAATGTCCCAGGGCAGACCAATTTTTCATCATCAGGTATACACTCCCTCCCACAGTAACAGGGAAAAGGTCAGGAGTTCACAGAAATCTGGGCAATGTGGAGCTACAGATGTCAGCTTGTGGCCAGCAGGACCAGGGCAGTGATCATCTGCTGTGCTGGGCACTGATGAGGCCAAACCTCAAATCTTGTGTTCAGTTTTGAACCCCTCACTGAAAGAACATTGAGGGGCTGCAGCATGTCCAGAGTAGCAAACAGAGCTGGGGAAGGGAAGAACACAAATCTGATGAGGAGCAGCTGAGGGAGCTGGGGGCACTTAGCCTGGAGAAAAGAAGGTTCAGGGGGGAATCTTATCACTCTCCACAATTCCCTGAAATGAGGGTAGAACCTGGTGAGGGTCAGTTTCTTCTCCCAAGTAAAAAGTCTCAAAACATGAGGAAATGGCCTCAAATTGTGCCAGAGGAGGTTTAGACTGGATTGTAAGAATAATCTTTTCATTAAAAGGATTGTTAAGCACTGGAACAGGCTGTCTGGAGAAGCGGTGAAGTCACCATTCCTGGAAGTGTTCAACAAAAGGTGTGGATATGGCACTTGAGAACATGCTTATGTGGTGAACATGGTGGTGGTGATAGATTAATTGTTGGACTTGAGGATTTTCAGTGTTCTTTTCCAACCTTAATAATTCTATGATCCTGTGATTCTATATCACTACCAAGACAGTTTTCACATGTGTTAGAGTGTTTCCTGGGAATGTTCCCAGGTCCTTTCTGCCCCTGCTGCTATGACTCTGTCTGGTATCAACAGGTCCCAAGAGTTTGCAACTGGCTACATAAGTGACTTCTTTTTATAAAAGACAGCTGCTTTAGCATACATGGATTTTCCCCAGCACAAAAATACAGTATAAATAAAGTCCTTTTCTTTAGAGACATCAGCCAGGCATAGCACTAAAAGGGAGAAGATCTTATAATGATCCCTAGAGGAAAAACTATAAGCTGTGAAACTTCAAAAAAAGATCAGATGAATGTATGGTTAAATACATACCACTGGACTACAACTCCTGCTTTCATGGGACACATTTTTCTCAAAAATTCCTGTTCTCTTCAACAGGGGCACATTGCAGATAATGATTAAGGAATATCAAACACAAGCAAACCTAAAGTCAAGGAAAGTAGAGGAAAATCCTGGCTACTGATGCTAGAGCTCAGCCAACCTCTTGCTAATCCATGTACAGCCCTACCACTTTTTGTGGGGAGGGCAAGACTTTATCCAGGTTGACAATGAAGAACACATCAGTGCACTGAGTGTTTACATAGACAATTGGACTATTGGCAAAAAACTACATCAGAGGATTTGGGTCAAGTTTGTATGGAACACGAAATAATGAAAGATTTGTTGACAAGAGATTATTATATAACTGTCGCCAAGTCATCTGAGTGATAATGACAATCATAATTGCTTACAGGCACAACATGCTTTCATAAATATAATTGTCTGATTATTATTGATCTGCTAATATACAAGTATGAATACTGCTCTGAAATAATTTATTTTAAAACAAATAGGATTTACAAAGCTACTGACAGGGAAATGACAACATTAATTTGTATTTCTTTATTCTAGCTATTTCAGAGAGCTCTTTAATTGTCCTTCTCTCCTACTGACTAAATTTGCTAATTTTTCCTTTTTCCATTCCTCTTTCCTTATCTGTTTTGGCTCCCTCTCCACTATATATTTTATCCAAGGCCATTTAATTTTCCTTTCATTGTTTTTTGTCATTCCTGCCCCATTCACTATCTACTGATAAGAGAGATAATAAACAACCACAGAAGAGGGTTGGAAGCAGCAGGGAACTGGGCATGTGGTGAACAGGCAGACAAAAAGATGAATACCAAGGGAATGTAAATTTATGTATCTGGAAGTGACCAGAAGGACTCTGTGACTCAGGCTTTTAAAGGAAACATTCTGCCCTCTCCTCTGTCATGTGCTATTCTGAAATCTGTCTGTCTGTGTCTCTCATTTAAACCAGAAATTTCCATGCTTAGGGTAACATTACTGATCAAAAGTTAATTGAAGCTCTCAGTGAAAGTGTCAAGACATTTCAAGCTTTCCTCAGTGAAAGCTCTTAGTGAAAAATTTCTCAGCGTCTTGATTGCAAATGTACAAGTTGTTGCACTTCATGTTTGATAAAGAATGCAGCAAATTATTTAGGCACAGGGATGGAGAACAAAAAGGTTAATGACAGACTTGGTTTTGAAGATGAACTATGAATTAATGGATTCAGCTCAGATCCTGTTGGTCATGGTCCAATGGTAATTTGTTTATAAAGACAGTTATTTTAAAATCAGCTTTAAACGTGGGAAGAGCAGGAAATGGCTTCTTTAAATTAAAATCTGGGTACATTGTATTAAGATTAAATTATTGTTTAAAAATCATCATAAACTTAATGAAAATATGACAGGAGACATCGTAATTTATGCAAATAAAGCCTCTTGCAAGCAGTGACTACAGTACACTTTCTGAGGCTTTCATTTTTTGCATTCTGCATTACTCATAGAAACCATTTTCACATCATGTTGGTCAAGAATCCTAATCGTAGAGGTGGAGAAGACAGTAGTAGATAAGAAATCACTAGAAGATTAAAAAAATATGTTATACTTAGCTTTACTAGGTTGGCAGGTTGAATGTGAATGTCTGCATCCAGAGTCCTACTCACAGTAGGTTTCCCACCCTGCCACTCTTGCACTGTATCATGGTAAAGTGAAAGTGGGACAAAAAGGAATATAAAACCCTTAAAGAATCAATAAAATAGAATGCATGTTAAAGGCAAACATGACAATTTTCTGAAATTCATGTAGATGAAGTCTCAGGTACACTCAGCAAAGGATAAAAAATATGTAGTAAAAAAAATCAGTTCATAGGTTTGGTAATATTCTCATTATTTTTCTATGATTTTTTTGACTTGTTTGCTATAAAAAGTATTTCCCATTCTTAATAACTCATCCCCACTGGATGTTTTTTCATTACAATATACACTACACCACTGCATGCCATGTCCTGTCCTCCTTCCTAGAAATATGTTTTCATATTCTTTAGGAAATAGGAGACGTGTTGTTTTGAGCGAGGTTTCTGATGAGAGGTTATTTCCATGTCCAGTCCCTCCTACTCAGGTTGGTAGTGAAAGCATCTGCAGACAGGAGAGCTCCTTGAGGAAATGGGCTCCTCATCCTCTGCTCTTGCTTTGGAACCTCTGCACAAACTCTAGCTGGCTCTGTTGTGCAAACAACTTTCACTAAGACGTATATTTAGCAGAAATACTAATACTTCCCTCTCTCTGTAATTGATGTGCACGTGCTAATGGTTACACAGGAAATGCAGTTTTAAAATTGTGCACAACAGCTTTGTGATTTAAATACTGGTCTGTCACTTGGAGCTCCATAATTTGATTGGTGTGGATGAGCAGAGGCAGGCAGGGCTCGCCGTACCCTCAGGGCCCTGCCAAAGGAGGCAAAAGGTCCAAAAAGGCCATTGGACAAAGCAAGTGACAATTTGGAAAAAGTGACTTCCTCTTCCATCCTCAAACTCTTGTCCCATGTCATTATGCATTGTTACAAAGAGGTAAAAACTCTGCTGGTTTTCCCCTGGCACTCAGCAGAGCCATATTTCTCCTCACGGTGGCAGTCTGGTCCTCGCGTCTCAGCGAGCGTTTAGGCAGGATGCCACAGTTTCCCTGGAGAAGGAAAGTGTGTAAGAGGAGCAGCAGCATTGAGGGCAGTGTGTGCCAGCAGCAGCTGAGTGCACTGGGGCAGCGACAAGGCAGCCCAAGAGTGTCAGCTGAGGTTGCAACTAATGAAGATGTCACCAAAAGAATTATTTTGTTCAAGAAAAGGTTACAGGAATTTTTCATAAGACAGGCTGATAGGTAATTTGATAATGATATCTTTCAACTGCACTGACAAGACACAAGTTTTATTTCATTTTTTTTCTGTCAGTAACAGCACTTTGGTAACAGCAAGACCATAATATTCTACATTTTACTTTTGACCTATGGTAGCAAAATCTGTTTTCTGAATTGCCACCAAACTGAGCTGCCCCACTCTGACAGCAGTTTTTTCAGTATGGATCCAAGTAAGCTATCAGCAGCACAAAGTGTATTTGGATCTGCAAAACACACAGAGATAACAGAGGAGTTTATTTATTTATTTTTTTTTTTTAACTAAATTTTGCTCAGCAATTCTCAATAAATTATGCCTGAGATATTTCCTCCAGATATTAGCAGCATAGGTAATCTGCTGCAACATATCAAGTACCACATTGAACTTGAAGGGCATGCATTACTTAATGGTTAAACATTGTAAATTAAGATTCAATTAAGTTGAAATAAAACTATGAGTCTATCAAAAAACAACAAACAAAAAAGTATATAGATATTTATTCTCTTCTAGAGACTAAAACTTTCTTACAATTATCTGACATTATATACATAAAATACTATAATGAACAAAATTGAATTAAATTTAAAAAAACTCATCTATTGACAAAGCAAAAAAGCCTGCCTAGAGCCTGTGACAAACATTTAGAGTCAAGCTCTGCTTTTCCTCTAGAGAAAAATGCACAAGCATTTTTTGTGCATAACATGCACAAGCAACAAAATTAGATTCAAATGTAAGTTGTTCTAACAACCTAATGCAGTGACCAGATTCTACAGGTCCTAAAAAAGAAACACATGTGCATGTTATGTCACACTTAAAATTTCTGAAGTTGCAACAATTTCACTGTTATCAGAACTGCAGTCAAAACATAAATTAATTAAGATTATGCCGTTTATCTCTTCTTAAAACAGCACTGTAAGCACACGTAAATGTAAGTCATGTACAGTTTTCCGAGACGGTTTCAAAGAACAAAGGGATACATAAATGTAGATATTGGCTGTGTGTGAAAGGGTGATAACTGTGTGTAACAGACCACCATCACCCTTACAGGGAAGAATTTCTTCCTTTGATCCAATCTAAACCTACTCTCACTCAGTTTGAAGCCATTCCCACTTGTGCTATCACTCCATGTCTCTGTAAATAGTCTCCATGTTTCCTGTGGGCTCCCCTGTACTGGAAGGCCACAATCAGGTCACCCCAAAGCCTTCTCTTCTCCAGGCTGAACAATCCCAATTCTCTCAGCCTTTCCTCATAGGAGAGGTGCTCCATCCCTCTGATTATCTTGATGTGCTTTTCTAAATTTGCTCCAGCAGGTGGATGTAACATCTAGGACATGGTGGGGAAATTCCTTTTGTGTTCATTCTCCATTCTGTTTTGTAAGGCCGTATCTATTATCATAAGGAAATGCACTTCGTAAAACAGGTGTTATATCTCCCTGCTTTTTACAGAAGGAATAACATCTCCAGGTGAACTAAGCACTTGTATTTAAATATAACTGAATAGTTCCCAAGTTGCAATCTCCTGGACTGAAACAATCAAAACCAATAAATACTTAAAATTATTTATCTTACCCAAGAGCAAATGTGAAAATAACACTATACCTCAGAAATACCTGTTTTTCTGCAGAGACTGTAAAGCTATGAAAAAAAAAAATTCTTTGCAGAACTAAATCCTATCCTAGGTAATAATAGAAATTTCACCTCAAATAGACAGCCAAGTGCTTTTCTTATTACTGTAATTCCCTCTATCATCAGTGGCCTTCACCGAGTATAAGATTTTAGAGGATAAACTGCAAGATGTTTACCCAGACTTCACTCAGCAAACCAACAACTGAGCAAACAGATTCAAACACTCCAGCTCTCTTTCCCCTTTACAATTAATTTTTAATAAACTAGGAACACTTGCCTAAGTAGAGATATCCTTGGAGGATGTGGGAAAGTCTGTTTGCAACGTGCTGAGAGACCTATTTGTGTTTGGTTGTTCTGACCAAATGACAGAAATCTTCAGCTAATACCACATGCACCAACAGAGCTTTTTGGCTTCAGACACAAATTGATAATAACAACAATAATAAAATGGGTTTTAGCATCTTAACACTTTCAGTCTTTTAAAATGTATTTTAAATTTCAAAGAATAATTCAGATACTGAAACAAGAAAAGCATCCATATTGTCTTTTTTCATTTTCCCTCCTCTTTTTATTATAAATGGGGGATCAAAATTTTAGCATGAATGGTGACAAATCAATTGCTTTCTGACAGCTGTTTTGTTCAAATTTCATTTTTTGCACCGTTTGCTGAAAACTTTGTTCCCTTGTCACCACATCTTAACTGTATCCCTAAACAGATTAACATCATGGCAGGATATCATGTCATGTAATGATTTTAATAACATTTATTCATAAGATTGTTACTCCTCCCAGCTTCTGCCTCAGGATCTGCCACAATGCTATGTAGTTCATTAGCAGACACACTGAGAAGTCAATGAGGCAGACACAATGTGTAGATTAAAAAACCCACAACATTAAGTTTAACTCTTCTGTAACCTTTTAAACCTCATTTATAGGCTTATTTAATACTAAAATTCAATAATGGTGCATATTGTTTCAAATTATACATATTTAGGAAGAGCAAAATATATACAAGTTCTGGCTCACACAAGGTTATTCTGGGACTGGGAAATTTAGCAAAGAAAAAAAACAAAAAAACAGCAACAAAAAATTAAGAAGAAAAAAAGAAGGAAATATATGACATTATTATTCATAGAAAAGTTATTGAAATTTCTCATAAGATTTTATCAAAATATTAATATAAAAATGAACAGATAAATATTTATCCAGAATAATTAAAGCATATTTTTGAGCTATTACATATTTTATATTATCTTTATATAACAAAAGAGATATTTTCTTAAAAGTTAATTTGGGTAGCAAAAGTACCAAAAAAAAAAAAAAAAAAAAAAAAAATGGGCTTATGTTGCCTACTATAGAGAAATATGTATTTATCTGTAAGAATTGCTTCCTTTTCTGAAGACAGCTAATATTACACTGTAGATGCATAACTGAGCTGTCCCATATAAACGGAAATGTGGTTTATATAAACAAATACACCTCATGCATATATTATAACAAATATTATTTTACTGTAGTAATGTATTTTCCAAACTAAGGAGCAAGAAAATATCTCCAAGATGTACGCCTGTCTATGTCTTCAAAACAAACTTCTCAGAAGGCGAAAACATGATTCCGTATCGGCCCATTTGATCTGGTGAAGGATTTTTTCCTAGGAGTTATGCAAAGGAGCCTTCCATACATTTACAGAAATACTGTTCAGTTCTCATTTCTTGGGAGAACAGATCTTTCTGTAAAATCAACTTTTGGGGATCTAAATTAGAAAGAGAATCAAAGAAATTGTCACACTTCTCTGACAACCTAGTTTCTTCATCTAGCATGAAACAAATTAGCTGCCCAGGTTTTAAATAATAATTTAACCATGCTTTATTTTTCACAGGCTTAGGCACCTTGCAAATTAGGAAGTTGTTCATAGAACTCTATTTTTTTGAGGTTTGTTCAAAATAATTTTTCCATGTATGTTGTTTCCTTTTTCCTTGGCTCAGATTGGTTTACAGTTGTTAGAGTTTCATTTTCAGGAATTGGAAACAAAGGATTCCTATGTTTCTGTTCATGAGAATAGCAAAGTGACCAGATTCTAGAATTACTTAATGAAAAAGAATCTGATTCTCCAGGGAATGGTCCATGGGTGGTAATTTCTGAACAGGCAAAATGCTGAAGAATATTTCACCTCCACTACAAAGACAGGCTGAGAAAGTGGAGGCTGATCAGCCAGGGGAAGAAAAGATTGCATGGAGACCTCAGAGTACCTTCCATATCTGAAGGGGCTACAGGTAACCTGGAGAGGGACTCCTTGTCATGAACTGTGGTGATAGGACAAGGAGGAATGGCTTCAGACTGAAAGAGGAATATCTCTCATTTCTGTTAGAGATAAAGAAGAAATTATTTACTGTGGGGATGATGAGGCACAGGTTGCCCATAGAAGCTGTGGCTGCCCCATGGCTGAAGGCATTCAAGGACAAGTTGGATGGAGCTCTGAGCAACCTGGTCTAGTGAAAGGTTCCCTGCCCATGGCAAAGGAGTCAGAATGAGATGATTTTTAAGGTCCCCTTCAGCTCAAGCCATTCTATGATTCTCACCCTGAATACTGAAAAGTCTAATGGCAGTGCTTGGATGTGAGAGACAGAAGCTGATGCCATCTGGTGTGCAATGTTATGGCGACCTTGTCTATCTGAATGAGTAGACCATGTTGTTGTACCAACCATTCTATGAAACAAGGCTTGTGTCAAAACAAACCAGGTGTAGTGATTGCTACCCACAGCCATATTTGAATTATTTAAATAAAGACAACAAAATCTAAAATTAAAATAAACCAAGGAACCAGAAAAGGGCTCCAGCATTGGATGTAGCCTTATTTTCAAAGTTTTCATGTGCCAAAAGTTGAATTTGTCAAATCTATGAACAACAGCATAAATGAAAATGCATAACTTTTGGCAAATACAGTTTAGGTTTTAAATGGGCCAGGACAACAGTGGCAAAATATAAAAATAGAGAACAAAGACTGAAAAAGAGCCAGTGTGGCATCTGCCCAAGTAAAACATTAACTCTTATGGTTAGCATACACCATTACCATGCTTTAGTGGAAACTAGCTGGAATATTTTGGACTCTAGTAGTAGAAATGTGTAACCAAACACATGTCAAGACATTTGTGAGATACATTGCTATGAACTATGCACAACATGATAGATCCTCTCAGGGAAAGTGTGATCTGTCTTGCCAACAATCTTGCTGAGGGCATCTCACAAACATTCTTCAGAAAAAAATGTAGATTTATAAAGCAGATAAATAAGACAGTTTGATGTAATAATATGGGGAGAAAAAAAAAAAAGTCCTAAACATATCCAGGTGGTATAAGCTTGATAGAAGATCTCAAATTGTTAAATCAAATTTATTTTACTGGTTATGACTACAATGCCACATTTTTGTGTGGGTTCACAGCAAGTTGTGGCAGTGGGGTTAAAAGGTTTTAACTGTTTAGAAATGTGTTTAAAATGTTACAATGGTTTGCTCCCCTAGTTCACCCCTGTTCAGTCCCTCATAATGCTCTCTCCCAAAAAGCCTTCTCTATTTTTCCATGTCCATAGCTCAAACCCAGTCCAGCAAAACTGTCTGTCTATGCCAGGTCACACCCATAACCAAGAATGCTCTATGTCAGTTATGATATTCCCCCTCCATTACTGGTTTCACCCCCCAAAATCCTCCTCCTAGCTAGCCCCGATTCGCTGCCAGGCAGCCCCACGGGGTAGGGGGAGCCTCCCACGGGGCAGGCAGCCTGGGTTTTAAAAGGGGTTCACTCCTCTTTGTCCTTGGCTTTCCTGCGTGTTCATTCAGGCTGCAGACTTCCCCTCCCCTGCTCCAGCCAGTGGCGGCGCGCTGCCGACCCGGTGTTACAGCACCTGCTGGCCTGGGCCCGCCCCGCTCCGAGTCAGCGCCGGTGCTGCTGTCTCCCCTGCCGCGTTGGCAAACCGCGTTGCACTGCCGGAGACGGCACGAGCCCAAGCCCACTGCATCTGCCTGCTCCATCGCCGCGGTGATGCCGGAGCCGATCCACCCCACTCTGCGGTGGTCCCGGCGGGCTACGCCGAGCCCCGCGTGGCACTCACCGCTCCTGCCGGGCTCCCGCTGCTCCTTCAGACAGTGTGCGTCCCCGCTCCACCCCGACGCCATCTTGGACAGCTGGAGCCCGCTCATCCCACTCCTTCATGATCCCGGTGAGGCGGCAGTGAGCCAAGCAAGCAGCGGTGACCTCCCACTGCTGCCCTGACACCAGACCACAGCGCAGCTCTTCCTGCAACAATCCCGGACCATCCCGTGCCACCCGGACTGCTCCCACCACTTCCCGCCGCTACCCCGGTGGTTGCCACTGTTACAAATCACACAGGGGGCTTCCCTTCATGGCAGCGCTGCCCATCAACGCCTGCCAGGTCAGTGCAACCCCTCTCTGAGTGTGGGGAATAAAGCAGCTCAGAAAACTACATAAGAGAGCCCTCCCTCCTTTCCTTTATCCCTATCTTTGGCATGAGTCCACGGACTGGCCATATTGGCTGGTCTCGACTCCGTCAAGCCTGACCAAAACTACCACCTCTTTCGCCTGCGAAGGCAGAGGCTTTGGGGGATGGCTATACTTGACATTCGCTGAGGGGATGTGGGGGTTGGAGCTAGCCAGCATCTAGATTCACTCCCCCATCCCAAGATCAAGATGAGGTGTCAGCAAGTAAAAAAAAAAACCCACAACAACCAGTGGACAAACCTTTCCCCTGTATTCCCCAATTAATATGATGCTAAAGTACTTTAGAGCGACTGGATCACATAAGCACTCTTTTGTGTCAGTATCATATTTGTTGCTTCATTTGGTTAGCATTTTTATGAACACAAAACTCCCGTATTTCTTCATATACATGTCATAATCCAGAATGCAGCAATGAGAGGAAAAAAAAAAAAACCCTTATTACTCTCTTGTGTTAGCCTAAGAAGGTTAGATGTAGATACAGACAACATTTAGAGCTGGTCTTACTAAGCACAGCAATAAATGCACAAATAAACAAAAAAATGCCAGACTATTCCTCTATTAAATATAACTCAACAAAAGCAATAAAGAGCCAAAGTAGCCAGCATCCATCCAAAGGCTTGAAGCTTTTCATCCGGGAGACTTCTGACCTAGTGTCAACTGTTTGTCTGAGAAATGACAAACTTTCCCTTCTCTTTGTACAAAGCCAGATGATGATACTAAAAATTTCCTCCTACCCATCTGTTCATTCAGCTGGTATGTGGCACCCTTCTCCCCATTTTTTTTGGTATTTTTATACAAAATGCAAATTTTCAAGTCAGGAAACCGCAATATTTAGAAAAAAAAATCCCTTAGGCTTGACATAAACTCCTGACTCTCAGAAAAAGAGTGTTCTTCATTTAGGTTCTCAGAGATATAAGCAGAGTAAATTATTTTGCCATCCATTATGAATTACTGAAAACATCAGCAAAGAGCAATTACTGTATGTCTGATCTTAATTTGGCTTCCAGTTAGAAATATGATACCTTATGTAAGCTGCCTCAGGGAACAGATGCCATCAAAGAGCAATGAAAAATGTTAAATATTCTGTGGATAGAATTCATTGCTATAGTAGCTTCCCATGAGAGCAGATGCAAGTTTTTAGGCATTTTCTGAACATTAAGGACTTGGCAGTATTTTAAAACTCCACCATGAGGATGCTTATCTTCCCCATCATTAGCTTAACATCATGTTATATTGCAGTCTCCATCTCCACAAAGTGGAGAAGTCTGGCTGCTTCCTTGGACTGAAATAAACATGGTTTTATTGTGCATCCTGATTATTGTATGGAAAGAATCTTTCTTCAACCAAGCTATTAGAAACATACTTAAAATATTCATAACTGCAGCAAAACAGGCAGCAGGGAATTTGATAAAAATATGCAGTTCTCTTGAGCTGTGAAAGTGGTTGTTTTGGGAAATGCTTGGTTATGTGAGAACTAATGTATAAAATGAAAACATTGCTTCAAGTCAGTAGAGCTTCTGAGCTCTACAATTTTTTATATATTTTATTTTTTCCAGCATATGCTACATTTTTAGCAATGATGAGCACTTGTCGTGTGTGATTTGGACAGATAATAAGAAAAAAGGTGGAAGGACCTTAATGTTTGTCTTGTCAGTCTGAGTTTGATTATTTTTTAAAAGTTTCAATTTTTCAGAAAAAAACCTTGCAACAACAAAAAAAAAAACAGAACTCTAAATTTATCTTGCAGTAACAGAGGTTTGGCCAAAGGCTGCAATTATTTTGAAAGAGTCAGAATTCAGTGGTTTACAATGTATCATAAACTGTATTTACTAATTAAAAGGAAATAAATCCTATATTCTCTATAACATTGTTACTTCCTTTTCTTCTTCCAAAAACATCTTTGGAAAAAGGGTCTCACTTTTGTTTCCATGAAACAATTCACCTTTTTAGATCTTCCCTACACTAAGCCCAAGATCAAATAAAACCCAAACATAGCGAAGTGTGCTGTGTTGTGAGGGCTGGTGTTGTGCTCTGATGTTGGCAAATTACAACTGATACATCTGGTGCTCCACTTCAAAGGCGAGATTGGTCATGCTCTGTGTGTTGGGTAATTGCATGCTCTGCTGTACATAATAATGTTTTTCAATTGGGCTTGTTCTGCATAACATAGATTCAATTATTATATAATTCCTACCTCAGCAATGAGTATATTTCTATTTTCTGGTTGATTTAGGAACAAAACTTCTTGCAAGTTACACAGAAAATTTGGAATAACTTGAGTATCCATTTCTGTCTCATGGATTACTCGGACATCTAGAGGATCTGTTTTATGTACAATCTGCAGATGAAGAGACCAAGTTGCTGAATTTTCTCACAGAACTTCTTCCAAACACTTCCCTGGAACTAGATGTGGAACTGGTCACCATTTCTAATGGAAAAGTTCTTTTTTGACTAAAATATCCCATATGTTTTTTGTTGTTTTGTTTCCCCCTCACCACCCCACCATCTGGATAAAATCTGGAGAAATTGAAGTAGATAATTATTATTGTTTTAAAAACTATTAAAACAAATTTTGTAAATTAAAAGCATCTGTGAAAGCTTTTTACTTAATCCATTGCCTAACTAAAAGTCCATTACCCTGCAACATATACACGCAGTCAAGTAAAAACGTGTACACTTCATCCATTAAAGAATTATTTTTTATAGTTACCAGTCTCTTCCACTTAAACACCCTACATCTAGTAGAATACAATTCAGCTGAAATACACTGAAAGCTTTTAGTGAAATATCTTCTTATGTTGCAAACTGCAAATACTTCTTCCTCTTATTTTAAAAATCTCATTTAGACAAAGAAGCAATTTTTAACTATCGGAAGATACAATCTTGACCTAATATTTCCTTAGACATGTCAATTGAACATTGTGATGATAGGCTCTATTAACTCTGTGCATCGGAGTGGGAATGCATTGATCAAGCATTCATTGATTATAGCATTCAAAAGTTATTAGATTTCCTTGGGAAAGAAGGTTGTTCATATGATGAATTAAGGAGAAAAAGCAGTTTAACCTAATTAGTAAAGCACAATTGAATAAAATATCTATAGCTCTATGTCTTCTATTATTGGGTTTTCTGGAATACCACAACACATCTTTCCTACAAAGTATTTACTAATCTATTAAATTTTTATTTTACAGAAAGCAGAACATTTTTTGTGCAGCCTAGAAAATGGAAGGACAAACCTATTGTTCATAATGGATATAATGAATGAGGACTGCAAGAAAGAAGCTAGTCTTTTTATAGTGTGAAGATACTATTTAAGAGTAAATGCTTTGGTCCTTTTAATGGTATTGAAGACAAATATGGTTGCTATAGAACAGATCTTGGCAATGAAGATGAATATTTTACTTAGTATAATTTTGTTCCACTAGACAAATGAATCGCGATGAAATTAAAGAGTTCCACTCGTCTGTTTAAAATAAGCCACTAAAAATCAACATGGCTAATCATATTAGATAGGAAGCATTTGAAAAATTAAAATTTACAAGATGACAGGAATTTATTGAAATAAGCAGAACATAGGACACATACAAGTCTTGTTACTGCCATCTGTATTTGAAAGTTCAGCATTTTTAACTGTACATGTGGGAAATAAAAGAAAGGTTGACAGGAAAGTCCTGGAAGGGAAGAAAAATCTAAAAAATCATTTAACAGCAAATGCTATTTCTAAAAGAATCTGTCAAGAAATAAAATGCTGTGGCAGACAATCCAAATGATACATCAAGTACTCGGGGCTAGTCTTAAGACTCCAACTTCATGATCAAACACCTCAGGAGGAAAAACTTTCTTTCACTACAAAAATAAAATATAATCAATTCTCACACTGTGTGCTTCAAGAAGGTTCACTTAATGGAATTTGGCAAATAAAACTAATTTTAACAAGGTCGACTTCTCTATGATTAGATTGTGCTGGTTAATTAGGATGTACTGAACTGGGAAATCCACACACAGATGAAGCATTCCCCTAACATCTGATTACACACAGTAGTTTTCAAGATCAGTGTCTGGTCCTTAGTAAGGCTGGCAGCAGACAGAACTAAAATCTGATAGAACAGAAGAGATCCTTGGAGATGCAGAGATACATTGCAAACAAAATATAACAGGAAATCACAGGAAAACCACCATAAAGGCTGTAGAGCCACATGAAGGATGGAGAGAGACTGTTTACAGAGCATGGAGTGACAGGGCAAGGGAAATGGCTTCAAACTGACAGAGAGGAGGTTTAGATCAGATATTAGGAAAAAATTCTTTACTGTGAGGGTGGTGAGGCACTGGAACAGGTTTCCTTGAGAGGCCATTGCTGCCCCATCCCTCGAGGTGTTCAAGGCCAGTTTGGATGGAACTCTGCGCAACCTGGTCTAGTGGAAGGTGTTGCCACCCATGGCAGGGGGCTGGAACAAGATGGTCTTTACTGTCTCTTCCAACACAAACCATTCTCTGATTCTGTGTCCTTCTAAAGATAAAAAATATTATGGAGTGTTTTCATTTTTTCCTGTGGATTTGCTCTGTAGGCCATTCCTGTACCACAGGCTGTGAAGTGTGATGAGTATCTCATTGGGCCCGTGCTTAATACAGGGCAGTGTCTCCCTCTCTGAACCAGGCCAGGCACATCAACCCTATCTTCAAGGAGAAGACATTAATTAACAACATAATTAGGACTAAAAAGTTCTTCTGAGCAGGAATTTTGGATAATTCAACTGAACAGCCATCTTGATCAACAAAACTCTACAGTATATAAAATAAAAGAAACCATTAAAGAAAAGATAAAGGAAAGCAATAGCAATGTAGGATATCAGCTGACTTCAGCATTTTTGCTGAAAGCTTGTATTGCTGGTGTCCAAATTCTGGGCTCACTTAACAGATTCAAACAAGTGCAATGCCTCTAAAAGCTGTGACTTTTGAAAGTGTAGTGTAGGCAGAAGAGGGAAAATGTTTCTTAATGTTATTATATGACTATTTGAATGTTAACATTATCTTCACATCAGAGACTTTCACATATGAATTTGACTTTATGAAATTAGTGTGCCAGATTTCCCTATCTGATTTCTGGCAGGTAGAGATTTAGCAGAAATTGATGATAAGTTACACATTAGATTAAGATATATACACTGTGTTTTAAAATCTTAGTGGGGAGGGCTTCATCTGCTGAAACTAACATGTAAAAGACATGTTAGAAGTTAATATATAAGTAAATATAATTTACAGGATAAAAAAATGAAATAAAATATCAAGTTATTAAATACCGTGCTTTCTGCAGTGGCTTTACTGGTGGAAATGCAAATGATGAAGTCTGGATTTTTCCACATGTAATCCTTTTCCTCTTAATAATATGAACTGAGATGGAGTTGAATAAATTACACAATGTGGGCATAGGCAGAGCAAAACACATCTCTTCCTTCTACCCCATGTTATGGATTTCCAGCCAGGCTTGCTAGATGATCTATTATTTGCATGAGGGGAGAAAGGATTCAAATGAAACAAATATTAGACAAGAATACTTGATAAATGGCAGCAATATGTTCAGTAAAATGTACCTGACACAGTTATTTCTACACAAGCACCTCAATAGTCTTAAAACATTATTGGTAAAAAAGTTTAAGAGGAAACAATGCATTCATTTTAAGCAAAGAAGAATGAAGTGACACAAATATTTCCTTAAATCTTCAACAACAAGTGTTTCAACTGAGGCAAAACCATGGTGCAGGTACTCAGCTCAGTCCTCTTCCCCTTTTGTGTGGATTGGGCTTTGCATTTGCACTCCTACCCTTAAAAATGTAATAACTAAAAGATGTGTATATTCCTAGAAGTATTGTATTAAACTTTAATTTAAAAATGGCATAGATATTGTAGTCCCTGTGACCTCCTTTTCTACAGCTTGAAAGCCAAGCTGGCTCTTTACAGGCCGGGTAATTCTGCTCCTCTCAGAGCAGTATTGACAGTGAAAAGCAATAAATTTAGAAATTAAGTCAGTCATTCAAACACCAGCAAGGGAAATCCAACTAATTAGTTTTCATTAATTTCCCTGTGGAACACCTGAAATCTAGGTGGATGATAAGTACACCTCTTGCTGTTTTGGAAAGTCCACCTTTTCTTCAACTGCAGCCAAAAGAGCAGATTCCCAACTCTATCACTACTGATGAAGACCATCTGCAGTAGAAAATTTGTTGTAAATTCTCATCATTTCTTTACAACTTGGTGTAGATAGTAATCACAGGAGTTTCTCAATTCCCTAGAATTTTCCTCATTCTCATCAGCTGCAAAACACTGTGACTGCTTAAATCTCTGTTAACGTCGTTGGTGGTTACTCAGAAGACAAGGAGTTACTGTGTTAAAATTGGAAGATTCAGTAGGAGAGACAAAAATCTCAGAGCAGTAGGTGATATTAACAAAATGTACATATTTTGAGGGTTTTTTCTTTGCCCTGATGAGGATCATGCCCAGAATGAGCACACTTCTAACAGAGAAACCCAACCTTTAAGTGTGATTATCATACTTTTAGCCTGTAATTGCATCAGGCAGAAGAGAAGTAATGTCAGCTTTGAGAATCCAGTTTCAGGTGACACTAGAAGAATTGAGGAATCATTTTGACTTGTGCTATACAGCCCTTGACCATGGTTCCAGTCAGTGTTTCTGTTAGCTTTGGAATCACTTCTGTCTTCCTCATCATTGGCACTAAAGCTAAATATAGGTATTCTATTGTGTAACAAATAGTAAATTTTATGAAAAATGAAGTTTGGCTCATTCCAAATCTATTAAGGATTTCATAAAAAGGTCAAATACTTGAGCTGATAAAGAGAAGAAATGGGAAGATAACATAGAGAGAAAAGGCTGTAATAGCTCTCTTCTATCAGCCAACTAAATGTTACAACATACAGTCTACCTTAGGTCCCTGCTTGAGAAAGTGAGCCTACACTTTCCACTTCCTGTGAAAGGGAAGTACAAGGATACATGTTTATAACAGAAAACATAATATCATTATAAAGAAAAAGAGGAAATTTCTCTATTTAATTCTATTTGACTGAAACAATTCAAATTTTGCATGTTTGATTCCAAATGTATTTTTCCAGTTCAGCACTAAACAACCAAATAGGAAGGTTAATACAGAAACAAATATTATAACACCTTACAGAGAATGATGAAGAACATTTAACTTCTCTGTTGGAAAGACTGTTCATTGCTCTCACAGATGGAATAATTTCCTCCTTTTTTGTTTTTTTTTCTTCTTTTTAATTAAAGTAAGGTCTGTGGAGTCATGCCAGTAATTCTTGCTTTTGTCCAAACAAGTAGCTGATTTTTTAATTTTCAGATTCAGTAGGCACAGTGCCTCAACCCCCAACTAGGCAAGCTTCCTTTTAACCTCAAGGATGCAAAAGGAATATGGCAAGCCACCTCTTTCAGAGGTAGAACTGATAAATCTATCAAGCCAGTGAGTGTTGTGCCATCTGCCCCTTATAGAGCAGTAGCATTAATCACAGCAGATTTCTCAGCTGGGTCCATCTCCTGTTCTTAACCAGATCCATGAATCAGCAGGGTAGGGAGTGGGGGAAGCATTAGACTGGACCAATGGTACAAGTTTGCTAGTTTTGACCTGGGTGGGGTTCCTGCATGTGAAGTCCCCCAAAATCAGAGATGAAATCTGACTCTTCCTGTTTGTTTCATCAGTGCACTTTGCAGTAAGGGTTAATGCTACTCTTAAATTCACCCCAACCAAGGGCAAGAACCATTCATATATTCATGGTAAAGTTTGGGCAATGAAATAGTTTCATGGAATTCTTTTCATTATATCATTCATTTTCCAGACAGAAATTCATGAGTAAATGCATCCACAAGTCCAAATTAAATGCATGAATGGTTTCCTAAAATGTTCCACAGCACTATGATGTGATAAGTCTTTTCCAACAGAATGAGAAACAGGTATTTTTTTATTGCTTTGTCACTTCATCATCCTCCTAGTTACCTCAAGCTAGTCACTCACAGATGTTTTCTATTCCTCTCTCTCTCTCTCTCTTTAAAAATCAGTGTTAGACTAAATAAGCCTTATAAAAGACAGTAAGTCCCTTAGGCAAAGAAGAGATATATTACCAGCTGAAATATCACTAACCTTACTTTGTAAGTTTTTCAGGAATACTAACGCTCTTTCCTCAGTCCTTCTCTTTGAAAATGCATGGCATTGTCCTTTGGTAATCTAAGTGCAACAGAGCCAGATAGAAAAAAATCATCTGATAACTGTAGGGCTTATCAGGTAATTAGTATGCAAAAGCAGTAAATTCGTAAAGAACATTGTTTACAAAATCAAAGTTATTTCATGTTTCATTCTGATAAAATTTACTCGGAGAAATAAAAAATACTTTACTTTAACCTTATCACTTTGTTGGTCTTTTAGAAAACATCAAAATGATTTATAGGCTGGACTGCAAACCTCTCTTCTTGAACCTCAGCAAAATTGTTTTGGAAGGCTTCTATGGATCATATGGCTTGATGGCACTTCTTGTACCCCTTTTAAAGCATCTGGCAAATATTGCAGTATTTGTATATCCCTAGTTTTCTTATATTTCTGGCTATTTCTGTCCAACTGATCACAGTTACTAGGGAAATGTTTTAATATGGATGTTTGGAGTTTTCAAAGTAGCATTTTAGCATTTCAAAATTTCAAATGAGAGTTTGAAATTTTGCTGAGTTACAGCATGGGACTTTCAAGAATACTATAAATCAAAATTTATTAGCTAAAAGTATGCACCAAGGTAGGGAAAATAGATGCTCAATGGCACATAAATCCTGCCTGATGTTCAGTGACAAAGGAAAATAGAGATACAGGGAAGTTCATTTCCCTTTTTTCATGACCACAGCTGATGAGCAGTGCATTCTCACATGCACTATGACAGCCAGTAACACCTAATATTTTTTTATTGTCTATGCAGTTCTTATTCATATGCAGTTTATAAATCTCTTCTTCTTTCTGCTCAGCTATTTGCATCAATAATATAATTTAACAGTAAATTTCACAGTCAAATTATTCATTACATTAAAAACATTTCCATTTATTAATTTGAAATTGTTTGCCTGGTAATTTTAAGAAATGTCTTTGTGCTTATTTTATGAGCCAGCCTTATTTGCATTCTTTTGAACAATAATTTTAATTATTTTCCCTTTTCCCCCTAAGACAAAACAGAACAATCTGGAGTTCCAGATCTCCACTAACGTGGGATAAGCAGATGCCTGACTTCAGTGGGGGTTAGTCACATGGCTGCATTTGCAAGGTTACAGCCTTAGTGAATGATATCTGTCATTCCTACAGTGAAGCTTTTGCACCTGTAACTGCAAAGTCTTTAGACAATTAGCTGAAAGAACTCCTCCTTCTTCTACTTTTGAAATTTCTGACCATAGGTTTCAGGTTTTAATTGTCACCAGTATGTTCTCCACATTTCTTTATATAACTATTTTTTATATGGTCCATTGGTTATTTGTGCTTATTTAATTGTCAATTAATTTTTTATTGAAAAACGAATTATATCAGACCCTAGCTTTTCCCCTTCATATTGCAATCCAAATTGAAGGAAACTTCTGCTTTTTGATAATAGAATATTTATTTTCACACTCTGCAAAATTTTTACTGCTGCTGTGCAACACCCATTTTATTCATGTCAAGTCTGGGTCTCTGTGGCTTGAAAATGAGGAAGGCAAGGATCAGCCCACTCCCAGAATCTGCAGCCCCAGCCTGGCTGGAAAGGAGTCATACCTGGCCCTGCCATCAATAAATGGCATTTGTGACCTCACATGTTATGAGACACCAGAATTCAAACTCTCTCTGTTGTTATTTTGGGAGGGCTTTTGGCATAAATGTAATTGAGGTAAGTCCCAATCCCTCTACTGTCTTTCATGCAATACATGAGTTATAATTCTTTAGGGAATAAGACAAGCATGTTTTGTACAACACAAGGGCAGCAACCTCAATCGTCCTAAATCCCTCAATCTCTCTTACTCTTCTCTCCACCTTTATTTAAGCATGATACACATTTGTGTTTTGCAACTATTAAGCAGTGATGAGAAGTAACAGTTGATCTGAATAAATGTAGTTGAATTGATTGTTTTAGGCTACTGATTTAGTGGCTAGATCAATTACACATATTAAATAAATAATATTCTTCAGCATGATTAGGAGAAAGGAGAAAAGGTCTCCAGCAGAAGACAAGCATGAAGAATATTCAAATACTTCAAAAGGATGCCAATACATCAGATCCAGAGAGCTTTCAGGCATATATGAAGTATAATAAAATACCTGCATGCTAACACAAGAAGCTTGAAGGACAAACAAGGAGAATTTGGAAGCTGTGACTAACAGGGAAAAATTATGTAGTAGACTTGACAGAAACATGGTGAATGTACGACCTCAGCAGCTCATAAACACGGTGAGTTAAAGCCCAGCATTACTAGCTGAGAAGGAAATACAAATGTATAAATTTGAACAATTGGGAAAACTTGAGTTGTGACATAAGAAACAAAGAATTTCAAAGGATTTGTATGAATCCATTCTAAAAATCCTTTCGTTGGTTGTGACAGATCCCAGAGCTTCTGCTGAAAAGAAGCATTTCCGAAATGAAATCATCAATTAACCCTTCAAACTAAATCATTCTAGGATTCTTCTTCTTATGAAGACTAATTTACAAAGACTAAACAGAAGGGTTGGAATTATAACAAATAAAAAAGAATGGATAACATATGATCTCCCCCTGCCAGGGGGGAAGAGCAGAGAGCAGCAATGAGTGTACAAGGGACAGGAAATGACTGAGACAAGAGACACTTTTCCAAGTCAGCTGCTGAGGATGGACAGAACTACCCTGTCCTTGGTCACCAGAGTGGCCCTGCTCTCTTAGTCCTTTCTTCTAGTGCCACAGCCCTTCCCTCACTCCAGTCCTGGTGACATCTGGGAAGAGGATGCAGGGGGATGAGTCTCCGTCAAGCACAGCATGGAGCTCTCAGGAACCAGGCAAGCAAAACCAGCAGGATCTGCTCATAGATGTAGCGTTGTTCTGCATGGCACGTGGCACTATGGAGAAGGCCTCAGCCCTTTGTGTTTGCCACACATGCACAGCAGCTGCAACTCAAAATGATGGCAGGGAGGACAGGGACCTGCTGGACCCAGGCCAGAGGAGGCCACCAAGGTGATCAGAGGGATGGAGCAGCTCTGCTGTGAGGAAAGGCTGAGAGAACTGGGGTTGTTCAAATTGGAGCAGGGAGGGCTGCAGGGTGACCTGACTGTGAGTTTCCAGTACCTGAAGGGAGCCCACAGGAAAGATGGAAAAGGACTATTTGCAAAGGCCTGGAGTGCCAGGACAAGGGGGGAGCGTCTTCACTCTGAAAGGGTGTAGGGTTAGATTGGATACTATTAATCATTCTTTACTGTGAGGATGGTGAGGCACTGGAACAGAGAAGCTGTGGCTGCACCAGCCTTGAAGAGGTTCCAGGCTAGTTTGGATGGAGCTCTGAGAAACCTGGTCTTGTGGAAGGTATCCCTGCCCACGGCAGAGGGGTTGTAATGAGATGGTCTTTAAGGTCCCTTCCAAGCTAAATCGTTCTAGGATTCTACGATTATGGAGCAGTAGCTACAATATATCCCAGTGTTTTGCCTGAGAAATTTACCCACGGTTGCACTGCTCACGCTCCACTGCCAAGAAGAGCATGACCCATGATCCAGTCAGATTACAAATTCAAGTATGTCTTCATTAGTGGAAATAGGTTTTGTTTTGTCTGAACTGATAAAACACAAGTGAAAAAGAAATCAAAACACATCATTGGGAACCCTTAAGAGGAAAAAAATATTCAGCACAGACCTTTCTGATATAAATTATGACATGATTAAACACAGCTAAATCACAACAAGAAGGAAGAACATCAAACAATTATTGAAACAGTAATAAAAATACTAACAAGCTATTACTGAGATTATAAACCAAGTGAGCAACAGAATAACACACATAGGAAAGGCAGACAGTATAAGAAAATAAAGAGTTTCATAGCAAATGGTTAATAACACCTTTCAACCCAACATACCCAAGCCAATCCCCTCACCATCTGGCCTCAGTGGGGTGTGAGGCTTGGAATGACATCAAAATATGCTATGAAAGAACAAGTTTTTAATTCGTTTTTTGAAATGTTACCTACAGTATTTTGCTCTTTTTCTTAAGAATTTGAAGTTCTGAGCAAGTTTAGAGTTGTAGGAATCATACTTTACTATGCAAAAAAATGGTTTCATGGAGGAGTGCAGTAACAAAAGACTTCTATTTGGTTCATTAGGAAAACTAATCATGACGATTTTAAGAGAATGGAGGCCTGAGTGGATTTAGGGTAGATTGCCTTCTGACATGCTCTTTATCAGATGTGTGCAGTTCTCAGGCAGGCATCACCCAGATCTGGAAAATGGCCAATACTAATCCAGCTGGGAATAGATTAGCAATGACTTAACAGGCAATCAAGAACACCTTGTGCTGAGACAGGAACTTCAGGAAAAACAACTATTAATTTGTGCTACTCTCATAAAAATGTTTTCTGGACTAAATTCTTTTGCAGAAAACAGACTATTTCAATGATTTCTCATCTTCAAATTACCTATTTATTTATTAAAAGAAAATTTCATATGTGTCAATTAAATGAGGAAAAAACCAAAATGCAATGTCAACACCATTTTTCTTCAATTACCAAGATTATATATATTGGCTGTATCTATACCTTCATTCTTCTTTTGAAAAATAATCTCTATCTCACTTTTCACAGCTAAGTTCTGCTTTTTAACCCATATATTTGCATATCCTAATTATTTTTCAAATGTCACATTAAAAATATAGGTGTTAATTCCATACTAAGAGGCAACATACTTTCTCCTACAGTTTACTAATTATTTCTGCCTAAGAAAAATAAGTTTGATAAAATCTTTCTGTTCTTTAATATACTTTATTTTTTAAATGAAAGATTGCAGGAAAAAAATGATATATATGGTAAATCTAATACCATAAAATACATCTATTTGGATATCAGGCTGTGGAATTCAGTGTACATGATTGTCCTGTGGCAAGAGCATTCCCAAAACCAAGAGAATAGGAATTATACTAAAATAAAGGATATTGAACTCAGTCATCAATGGACAACAATTATGGTATGACTTCCCCTAAATTATCCTGCAAACATTTTTAAGTGTCCTTATTAATTATTTGTTTCTGCCCAAACATTTCAGGAAGATATTGGACTATGGAAATTAGTTGTTTGATAAAGAATAAGAGTTTTCTGTTCATAAAATAAAACTAAATGGACTTTCTTTTTCAGTATACTAAAATGCATACTTGGAGGAAGGGAATATAAATACATTTTTTAATGTAAATTGTTTGCTTGTTTTCTTTTTTTTTTTTTGCAAGTAGTACCACTGTTCCTTAAATGGAATCTGGGTTTTTTTCTTCCTTGAGATGATTTCACTGGCTATATGAAAATTATTCTTTGCTGTTGTTCCCTGGTCAACAAAAGTAATAAAAATACACAAATCAGCCACACATAATTGCTTCAGCTAAGATAAAGTTTAATGTTTTTTTTTTTCTCACTTCAATGAAGGATTAGGTTTTTTACAGCAGTTGCAGTGCCATATATTATAAACCCACTGACTGACACATAGAAAAAAAATCCATATAATTGCTTTTCCTATCTAACCATGTAGTGAATTACAGATCCTGTAATTAAGGCCATCAGCTGACTAAAGTACCACATAGACTAAGTGCCACCACAGGGAAATGACATTTACAGGGGATTTGAGCCACAGCAGATCAAACTACAGTGAAAAGCCTGAAATAGCACTTTCACATTCACACTGTTTGGGTTAAAAGTTTTAAGGCAAATTGTTTAACCAATTCTGAAACAAAAGGATTTAGGTAACTCTCAACATAAGGGAGTAGATACTTCCATTTTCCTTCATGGTTGAAACAAAAGCAAATCTAAGGAAGGCAGGGAATTCAGATTTCAATATAGTGTAAATACAATCTAATCTCTGCAGGAAAAGGAAGTGTGCCTTCATCCTTTTATTTTTTACTTGAAAGACATCTTAATGTGTTTCTCTAAGGAGGTGTAGTACATGTAATGAATCTTATATATAGACATGCCTTTGTCTTTCATTTCTTTTTAATTTCTGAGCTTATCACTACTCTGTGTCAAACAGATCTGATGGAGAACACCATTCTCACAAATTTCATGGAAATAGGCTGCTGAAGAGAGCAAACCCTTCTATATTTCATGACTGAATAAAAGACAGCACTATGAGATTGTTTCTTTTTTTAGCATCACAGAACTTTCTGCAAGACATGAATTTTTCAGCTGGATAGGAGTTTACTGGGAGCAGTCATAACACTTTTTTTCCTGCATACATTTTCAGAAGGCTTACTATAATTCAATCAAAAAGATAGTTAAGGACAAGATACAGGAAGAAATATTAAGAGATAGCAATACTTGTGATACGAGGTCATAGGATGATAAGAAGTTGCTATCCATGAAAAATATATGCCCTTAGCCTTTTGGGGAGTACAGACAAAATCCATATTGATCCCTTACATTCCTCCAGAATTGAACTTCATCCCTATCTGCAAGAATTGTTAAATACAAAATGTATTAACATAATTAGATAACAAATTTAAAATGTGCTCATCTAATGATCTCCTAGTCATAATTTTCATAATTCTCAATCACTTGTTCTTCTTCTTCTAAGGCCTTTTCTCCATTCTGTTTTATAAAATTCTTACATCCACTCCTTCACATAACTTCTGGGCACATAATACAATTTATTATACGACTACTATATAAGTGTAGCATGATTTACTAAAGCAGACTGAAAAGAATTCATAAGACCACTCTGAGCACCTATTTCCTTGTCAGCAGCTCAATTAATTTCACCCATGCTAAAGAAATGTCCATCAGTTTCACATTGTTTGGAGTTCTAGAAGAAATTTTGTAACTTAACCGGAAAAAAAAAAAAAAAAAAAAAAAAAAAAGAACCCACACAAAAAAACAAAAACAAAAAAAAAAAAAAAAAGAGCCAACACAAACAAAACAAAACAAAAACAAACAAGCAAACAAAATTATGGAAGGCATTCTTCTACTAATAAGCCCTAAAACTGAGTTTTAATTTGCAGCATTCATATCCACCTACTGACAGCACCTCCTTTCCCCTGAAATCTCAGGGGGCATGGAGCCGCAGGCAATTATTTCTAGAGGTTAGTGTTTGATTCTCCTTCTTCCACCACTCTTAACCTTCTGCCTAAGACTCCTTCTAATGAGCTAGGAAAGCCTAGCAGCATAAACAAAGGAATCTAGGGATTTTTACTAGAACATGCATTTATGGTATCTGGCAGAATGATGTTTTTGTGGGATGGGTCTTTCCTGACCGTTAATAAACAGCTTTATTAGGGTCCACATCTCCTACCTAGAAATAACTGTGCCTATCTTCTCTGTGCATCACTGGTCAAAGTACAGTTTAGAACTGTCTTACAAACATTAAATAGCATCTAAAATGTAATGGTAAACTTTTCTTAAGCTGCTTTATTGCAGAAAAAAAACTTTTTTATTGTTTTGCTTAAAATGTTCACCTAGGAAAAAAAACTCCTAATTTTCTCATTTTTCACCAGACTATACAGCTGGAGTATGTTGGTCAATATTATCTCAAAGATAAGTAATCACAGGATTGATGATTATTTACACCCTCTATTTTAATGAATCCAAAATAAATTTTATGACACTTTATGTCAACATTATTACAAGCATATGAATCAAGAAGTGACCTAGTGATGTTGTTGGTACCAGTGGGCATTACAAGAATTTGCTAATGGTTGCACAAGTTCTGAAACACTCAGAAATAGCCCTTTTTACTTGCCAAAAGATCTTGACAAAATAACGCTTTTTTTTTTTTTTTTTCTCAGAGGAAATAGAATTTTTACAGAAAAATAACTTTCTAGCACTTCTGATTATCAGTGATCTGATGGGTCAATTACCTCCTTTACCCTTAAGAGATAAAGACATTCTTTCTGACCTAATACCCTATAATGAAACATACGTGTATAAAATAGTTTTAGGAATGGTTAAAAGAAAAGAGAAATCTAATCTACCTGTAATCCATGCTAAACTCCAAGGAAGTCAGAGTGAATAACAAAATAAACTGAAAATGAAAGCATGAACTACTTGAAATAATCTATGAAATTTGCAATAATATAAAAAAATCCCACTTCAATATATTTTCAAATGTATTTCATTCTGTATTGAAATATATTTTCCTAAATGAGTGAAGGTTGGAAAAATTGATGGATTAGGTGCTAAAGTTGAGAAGATGGTCAGTTGCCCTTCCTGATGGCCTGGCTGGGGTCACATTGTGTATTTGATGTCAGTCCTTCCTAATGCAATGTGGTTTTGTTATTTCATTGGAATAAACTTCAATTTATATTAGAAGCAAGATGATTACAAGATAAATTTGTGTTACTTGCTGATTTTCTTCCAGTGTCTGGCTGTAAAGACTTCATGTCTCTGCTTGGTTTTGTCCATGTATCTCTGTTGAATCTCCACCATCTTATATTTCTGCAAATTCATGAGCTTTATACTTTCTGCATATATTTTTCAACATTTTATTTCTCAAAGGAACTTCTGTTCTGACAATATGTTTTGATATTCTGCTCTACTGATATGTATCTTTCCAGCTGGGCAAGTCTTTATTTGTGAAATAATGAATTAGTCTTGTTACATTTTCCATGGTAGGATAAAGCTACACAATATATTATTGATAACACTCATAAGCCCACTTATAAAAAAGAAGACAAAAAATGTTGTGAGAAAAGGATGAGCACTTGAAACTGAAAGATATGGGTGCAAAAGGAAAGAAAATAAAAGGAATGATAATAGAAATCAGAGGCCTGAGGATAGAGATGAACATACTTGAATTCTGGTGGGGTTTCATGCTCACACACAATCCACTTGTTGAGACTATTTGATTTGCATTGCACTTTACTGTTATACAAGAGCTTTCTCTATCTGTGTTTTTCTATCCCTACAGTTTTAATGGTTTTTTTCTCATTCTTTTCAACCTTTAGATGTGTTCTTTTGGATGCATTTTATATAGGTATTTTAAACTCCCAGTAAATATTCTAAATTATTTATTTGCTAGAATACTTAACTTATTAGTTGTTACATTTACATTACAGATGAGCTTTTCATTTTTCAGATACCCAACAGTCATGAACATTATTAAGAGTAATGAAACTTCTAAGAGAGGTAAATATTTCCTATGAAAGAATATCTTTTGCTTAATAGTATAAAATGAGGAGAAAATAGTTTAGATGTTTATAAAACAAACTCTGAAGTACACAGGAAAAGTCATTACTCAATTTTTTATGTGTAGAATTTGATATTTATGTGGAAAGTTCCTGAAGATTTGTACATGCAAGAAATCTAATATTGATTTGTTCTCAGATGCAATATTGAAAAAGACATGCTGCTGAAATATGTCAGCCAGTGAAAGAAAAATACTAAGCCTTGATTTTCCTTCTGAGAGAACTGTGAAGTTGACTGTAAACACAGTGGCAACTCATTTGTTCATGGCCATCGACTTATCTGCTGAAAAATAAAAGTAAGAAATTGACAGTCTAAATTATCACGAGAAAAAAATCCTAAGTTTACTCATCCTTAAGTGAGAAAATAACTACATTTTAAACATCTGTGTTTTGTAATCAGATTATATAGACACGTTTCTTCTCTCTCCCACAATACCACAATCCTATAAAAGCCCAAACCAGACGATGAAATAATTCAAATTAAAATGAAACAAAACAAACAAACCATGTTCAAATACACAAAATATAGTAAGCTTAAATGTTTAAGAATCTCAAAGATGCTAACTGATAGAAGCACAATTGCTTCTGAGAGCTTTGAAAGCTTCTGTATCAAGTTTCCTTAGTCTACACGCCAAAAAAAACAAAAAAAAAAACCAAAAAAAACAAAAACAAAAACAAAAAAAAACCACCCAAAATAAAACCAAACCATACCAAACCCCAAGCCAATTCAAACTATGTGAGTGATACTGTGCTCCTGGATTCAAATCAATACCATGACTCTATAAATAGTACCAAAGAGTATTAAATACTTTGAAGAAAATGTGCCTATTCAGTAACGTGTGTAGTATTCCAACAGCCACAGAACAAAACCAGTAAATTATGCAATACAATAAATTTAAGTCTAGACCTGAAAGATTTATAATTCAAAACATCAGTCATTTGCCCAATAATGTACAAATAGAAATGCACATATAAATATTTATATATACAGGTGCTCAGGCCATTCTCTAGATCTACACAGGTACTGAAGAAACAGGAATGACTTTGAGAATACACATTAAATACTTCAGTAAATCCCAGCATGAATACTGGATTATTCCCCTTGTACCAGCTCTGGAATCTGCTTTATTTTAATTATCCTGTGACACAGGAGGATGTTGTGCCATGGAAAGGTCAACAATGCCATTTTTTAGGCAGTTTAAGCAGCATCTATCTGGGAGCCAGCAGAGCTGTAAAAGCTGAACAGAGTAAACAGACTGTACCTTCTGAGTGCTGCTTGTTCTCCAAAGTGTGGGAGGAGATCCAATGTAGTTGATCTTATAGGAGCTGTAAGAGAAGACTCCTATACAGCATCCAGCATCTATTTCCCAAGAAAGCTATAGCAGGTATAGCCCTTAAAAGCCTGTAGTCAAATATCTTATTTAATTCAAGGTCACAGTCACCAGGACACCAGAGCTGTGTTTTGTCACTCTATCAATGAAATGTGACAGGCATAACAATGGAAACTCCTGGTTTCTTGTCTCTCAAGAGCAGGTCCCTTATAGAAAAGTAATCAGAACTCTACCTTAAGTGGCTTTTACCAGGAAAATAGTGAGACTTACTGTAATAGCAATTATAAAAGTTGTGATTATATAAGAGTACACATGCTAAAACAATCACAAAGTAAATTAATGTGTAGCCGAGTCTCCTAATAGATCCATTTGACAAGACAGGATTCAGTACAAGTCATCTGTGTACTGATTTACCTTCTCAAGGCAAGAAGAATTGGCATGTGCTTGCCTGGTTTTATACTTCATCATAGTTCTCTCATATATTTCTTCACTTTCAAAACAAATTTCGATTTTTGATACAAGAATAAGAATTATAACCACTCCATATTTTGTAAGAAGTGAGTTAAGGGCAATAGGAGAAACTATTGTTTATTAAGGAATGGAAACCATTATCTTTCCAGTGTTGTCACAGCTCCTTTCCTGTGTGCCTTGTGATCAGTCTCATCACCATCACAGCAAGCTTGGCACTGATTTTCCTTTTTGCTTTAGTTTTCAGTCACTAATTGCATGATTAAGCAAATGATTCCATGCCAAATCACCATTGCCTGCCACTTTCCAGTTTAAAGTCTGTCTCAACTACTTCTCTATGTTTTCTCTTAAATTTCCTATACTGATATTTCTTCTTTGATCTGTTTTTAAGAAAAGCAGATTTTCTATGATTCTTTGCTCTTTTTTTTCTTATCAAAAACAACCCTGAGAAGCCTATGGCAATGTTAGGTAATGTTCCAAGTTATCTGCGAGAAGGATTAAGTCTTCAAATACACACTATGTCAGTGCTAAAAGCAGTGTAGCTCTCAAGCTTTATACAATTTGGAGTCTCCCAGGAGCAGTATTTGTTCTTTTTCTTGCAAAGAATTAGAGTCATGAGAAGAAGAAAAACATGTCAGTGTAAAGAGCTTCTGACAATTTTTCCTTTAACAGTGGCTTTGTAGCCTTACATTCTCAGAGCTCAGAGTTTGTTCAAAACCCTTTTTCACACTGTGGTGGATTGACCTGGGGTGTGTGCAAGGTGCTCTATCCCTAGATCTCCTGCTCCAGGGGGATCTATATAATATCCCTTTCCTCAGCAGGACAGGGCCTGGGGAAATATAAAAAAAATCTCATGGGTCAAGATAAAGGCAGTTTAATAAAGCAAAAGCAAAGATTATGGGTGCAGAAGCAAAGAAAAAAATATTTTATTTCTCCACTTCCCAACAACAGCCAATATCTGACACATCCCAGGATACAGGGCTTTAGTACAGCAGAGGTTGCCCCAGAAGACAAATGCCAGAAAAAACTGAGTGCCTTCAACTTCTGCCTTAGCTTTTACTACTGAAAAGCTGCTGTATGGAATGGGATTTCCCTTTTGTCTGCCTGGGTCTGCTGTCCTGGCTGTGACCCCTCCCAGGCTCCTGCCCAGACCCAGCCTCATGGCCTTTTGGGGCTGCTGGGTGCTGTTTGGACAGAGATCCTGCTGCTGTGGGACCAGCACCCAAACCCTGGTGGGCTCTCAACACCTTTCTCTCTGCTCAGCACTGTGAGGGCTGCGGTGGGAAAATTAACTCCACCTCAGCCAAACCTTCATATAGGTCTGGTTTCATTTCCCACAGTACAAAGCAGCTGTGCCTAAAGTACAGCCTGTAGAGATTCTCTCACCTAAAGCTCAAACTTTGACTCTACCTTGGAGCATCTAGGGGAGAAGATTTGCCTGCCATTGCTCCAAAGTTATTAAAATTCATTACCCCTCTCCATTAAATTAATGAAGATTTTTTTCCAAGTCCCTCAGGAGACAGTGTTATGCCTGAAATATTAATGTGATGGCAATGCTTTGCTGTGGTGGTTTTTTTTATATTTTTTTATTTTATTTTTTTTGTTAGTTTTCCTTCTTACAGGTGTTGTCTTGACTGCTGTGTTGAGTGAGGAGGAAATTGTGCTAAGTGAGAATGGTAGGGAAGGAGCACATCATGCTCAGAGCTTGATCACTGCCTTTACTGACAGACCATCAGAAGAAATCTAACATCTACCACCACAGAGCTGCAGCAAATACCTTTTGGTTAGAGGAATATTGGAATATTCACACATTCCTATAATGGTAATATTAAAAAAAATATATATATTTGGAAAAGTAAAATATACTTGGAAAGGCACAATCTACATGGCATTAGAGAACAAACATTACAGTTACATCACGTTTTGTCTCTAAATTTGTTTTTACCTCCATACTGCCTAAAAAATAGGAAATAAGGAGAATTTAAACCAGTAAATGATTCACTGATACAAAGATAATACACTGTCATTCAGAAGATAATACAGTAATTTTGCTGATGTCAGATCTGAGCTTGCATTGTTATTTATGAATCACTGGCAAGAGCTGGAAAAAAGCAGTGGTTTCAAGTTTTTTCCTCGGGTGTCAGTCAGTTTTATTGGTGTATTTGAAGGCAATATACTATCTCACAGAGACCACAGGAAACAGAACTCTTAAATATGCAATTTATTGCCAAAGAATGCTGTTTAAACAAGTATCTGCCATGTAATAGAAGAGTAATTTTTATCCATGGTTACAACTTTTAATTTTTTTAACCTATCTGTAAATTTGTTTTGCCTCTGCTTTTTTAGTAAATTCTTCTCCAATTAACATGCATCAGCCTGTGATTGAAATGGCTATGTACTCCAATATGAAGTAGTTAGGACTGCACTGTATAAGGAACAAAGGTTGTTTCTGGGCCTCTGGGCATGGAGAAGGGAGAGCAGGAAGCTGAGCCTTTCTGCTACTCAGTTCTTTCAGAAGAATGCTTAAGAGAATCAAAGTCTCTCAGTTCTACTCACCCACACAGCGTTTTCCAAAATTTCCAGGACTTTCCTGTGATTCCTGGAATCCAACAGGTTGTTTTTCCCAACATCATGTAAACAGGAGCTCTCCTGGTCTGGCACAACATCTGCCTTATGGCTATCACAGATTTAATTATTCTTATAATAGAAAGCTGTCTGTAGTACCACTTGGTTCAGAAAAAAAAAAAAAAAAAGGATTTATTATTAAAAAAAGAACAAAACAACAAAGATCTGTACATAGCTATGCTATTGCTTCTTAGAATAGTAAATTAAAAAAAAAAAAAAGTTCAAAAATACCAAAATGAAAGAAAAACCAGGAAAGCTGTTAACTGTTTTTAACTTTGCCTTTTTCATCCTTGGAAAGAGGCAACTAAATTTCTCCTTTGAAAGTAACAGAAACAGAACCAATGTTATTGCTGATATTACAAGAGATGCTTGTCTTTTTATTTTCTTTGAAATAGCATATTTTTATAAAGGTGATTTTATTAGGTACTGAAGCAAGATGTAAGAAGGTATTTAGCTGCTGTGTGTCTGCCTTGTTACTGTAGTTTCACATTTATTTTCTCTGATATTACTCATATGTGCTTGAACAAGTGGTTTATTATCTAATTTCAGAAAATAAGAATGAATCCCTTCCAGTTTTCTAACCTGTTCTATTGCTGACCTATTTAATATTTTCTGTAAAGGGAAAAGATATTAAAAACATCTAGACTGAACACCCAAAAGTGTAAGTAAGTTTATAAGCTTTGACTATATTCTGCTTTATTGTAAACCTACTGTCATTATTTGATTTTTACATAGTTCAAATTTTGGTCTCCATATCCAACACAAAGCACATTTTAATTGTATATATATTTTTATATATACTTAAATATATATAGCTTGGATAAAAGGTTTCTGTACTTAGATCATCATATTTAGCTGAAAAAAGAAGCAACAGTTTGAAGGTTTTGCTTTTAATACCTGAAACTGCTTTCATAAATGCTCATAAAAGTAACATTTAATCTCTTGCAGTGGCCCAAAAATATTGGAAAGATCGCTGCTACTCTGTAAAATGAAATTTTAGAAGCTCTTCAGAACACTCAGACTGTTAATTGTGTTAAAGTACATGCAGTAAATGGTTATGGTGTGCTATTTTGTTTTTATTGAAGACTAAGTGGAGTTTAAATTACCCCTTCAGACAGATAGCTTTGTTATGTTTATTATGTTTTTATATAAATCTCAGTAATTCTGTTTCTAAGGTGAAGATAAAGAAATTTTTATCTGTTTAGAATGTTACAAAGAACCCAATTCCTGCATATATTTAAATGACAGTAAATGAGGCATTGCAGAATCTCAGCAAAAACTCAAGTGCTTGGTGATTTTGAGTACAGCTGAGCTGGAAATTGTACTCATGCCCTCTAGTATCTGAAAGATGAGGATGTGTAAGAAAGGTGGACACTTGCAAAAGTCTTGCAAGTGACACTGTGTTCGAGGCAGACACCTGTGTAAAAGCCCATTTCTCTTCCTGTTTCAGCTCAGCACTTGATCCCTCACAGCTCATGGCTGGTGACTTTCCAGCCTGTGGTTCTTCTGAAGCAGGTCTCTTCCAGTCTCTTCTCTGGATGATATTTGCCTGTATTTACTGACATTGAAGAGCTGTACTCCAGCCTTTTCTTGCTCAGGTGAATCCCTGAAATACAGAGCTTAAGAGCCAAGAAACTGTCTCTCCTTTTGTCCTTACCTAGCTGCTCAGAAGGGAACAGCTTTAAAGATGATAGAAGAAGAAATATCTCTGTGCTGTAGCCAAGGATGTGGCTACACCTGAAGTGGAGGGCTGGACTCAGTCCAGCTGAGGTGGACTGCCCTCCACCCATTTGTGTTCATGTAACTGTGCTCCAGGGCTGTGTCATAAATAACTGAAAATCAAAAAAAGAAAAAGAAAAAGAAAAACAAAAACAAAACCAAAAAACATTGATAGCATGCTTCCAATTGGCTGGCAAGAGGTCATTCAAGGACCTCCTCCTGGCACTTTCCCACAGTGATGTTGTCCAGCTGGGAGTACAGTCCCAGGATGGCCCCATGTTGTAATCCAGAGTGAGATACCTCTGCCTGAATGAAGGTGCAAACAAGGCCATATACTGAAGTCAATAGTATGGATTTTATTTAACAGGAGAGGGAGGGGGAGAGAGTAAGAGTAAGAAAGAGGAAAAGGAGAAGGGGGCGAGGANAGTATGGATTTTATTTAACAGGAGAGAGAGGGAGGGAGGGAGAAAGGGAGTGGCAGAGAGACTCTCTGGATCCTAATAGTATCTGGCTGGTCCCATTCTTCTGGTCTTCTTGGAGGGTCCTGTGCAACACAAAGTGCAGTGGGTTAATACATCCAGGTATCTGTGGGAATGCCCAGGAACATCCCATGGAAGGCAGGTGAGTTTTACACTGTTTTCTGCAACAGATTCTGGATCTGTTGCAACACTTGTGGATCACCCGCAGTCCTCTGGTGAAAGGCCTCAGGAATGGGCAGGGGGTGGTTCTTTGGGAGTCTGGTGGTTTATGACACCTTCTAAGACATGACAGCTGTCTCTCATGTGCATGTTCAGGGTGAATGTGACCCTCTGGCAGAATTAACAGATTGTGTAAGGGAGAACTCTGCAGGGTCTGCTTCTTTATTTGGCTTTTAGCCCCTGGTGATGGAAGTTCACCCATTCTATACCAGAGGTTTTGCCATCACACCACCAAAAACTCTCTTTCTCTCCCTCAGCTGAGGGGAGACTGTGTGCAAACCTGGCCTCAGCAAATGAGTCTGGGGCCTGTGGCCTCCCCCCCAGTCCCAGACAGAGCTGGTTTTCAGCACAGCTGCTGGGTTGGGCTCTCTTCATGGATACATTCTTCTCCCCCAGCCTTGCTTATGTCTCCCACTGCAAATAGTTGCCAAGCATGAAACATAGGAATTTGGAAAGCATGGCATGGCTCGAGGAAGAGAGAAAGAGGAAAAAGGAAGTGAGCTTTTCATCTTTTCCACAGTAGCAGATTCCTAGCTTTATTTCAGCTGTGGTTTGATTCAGCCATAACATGAAACAGCACAGCTGACGTTTTCCTTCCTAAGAACCAGTTGACTTTTTCTTTCTTTACCATCATTAGGCTGCTCTCCACAAAGGAGGTTTAGAGAAACACAGGCTTCTGATATTCTCCTACATTTTAAGCAGGTGCTCATCATAGATACCTTTTGCAGGAAGTTTGCAATATTATTAAAGAAACTGAAGTTACAGACAAAGCCTCCATCTTGCAATGAACTGCTTGATATTTAAAGAGACTTTAAATAAATTTCACCCCAAATCAGCCTCATTTAGTCAATGGTGTCCAAAGCCAGCCAGCCATAAGCTAAAACATCAGTTCATTTTTGATAGTTTTATAGCTAAACACAGAATTAATTCTTTTTTTTCTCCTGTACTTCTCTTTTCTTTTACTTCTGACGTATTCCAAGGTCTGCCTTGCTGTTATTTCAGGTAAGGTCAAAAAGAAGTGCATAGCAACTTTAAAATCAGAGATTGCATTTGCTGTACTAATCACAAGTGCAATCAAAACCATCACTTATGTTCTGCAGGTACAGACTAGAGAATTCCATGCTACATTCCTTGAATATCAGATTAAAAACTGTTTTTCATTTTACTTATATCAGCCAGATAGGAGGTAAACCAACCACAGATGAAACAATAAACAATTCTGATAAGTGAATTTTGAACATTGTGAATGTCTGGTTAATTCCTTTTGTTATGTTTTAGGAATTAAATTTATGGAAAAGTTAAAATATAAGTATCTACACTGGTTTGCTTATTTTTGAATCTTTTTGTTTTCAATTTTTATGGTCATGGAAACAACTGTAGTAGGTTGAGAACTTGTCTACCTCAGCTGGTGCCATGGACATGACCCAGGGAATAGATATTAAGCAATTTAAACATTTCAAACTATTTTTCACAAAGTGGCATAATAAAAAAACCTTCTTTACTGCATAGACCTGAAAATACAAAATCATGTATCTATACAAGGTTTTTTCTGGATTCTTTTTGTCTGGTTGGTTGGGATTTTTTATGGCCTGAGCTGGAAGGAATCTTTAAGATTATTTTGTTCCAATCCCCCTGCTGTGGGCAGCACCTACCACTAGACCAGGTTGCTCAGAGTCCCATCCAGCCTGACCTTGAACAGTTCCAGGGATGGTGCAGCCACAGCTTCTCTGGGCAACATCTGCCAGGGCCTCACCATCCTCAGAGTAAAGAATGTTTTCCTAGAATCTAATTTAAATCTACTCTCTGTCATTCTGAAACTGTTCACCCTTGTCCTGTCACTCCAGGCCCTTGTAAATAGTTCCTCTCCACTTTTCTTGCAGATACCTGAAGGCCACAATTAGGTCACCCCAAGGCCAATGAAGTGTACAGTTCAAAAAGAAAGATTTTGGTTTCTAAATTTTTTCATTGTCAGAAATATACAAACTCTCCTTTATTAAAACAAAACAAGACCACAAAAAAACAACCAAACCAAACAAAACCAAATCAAAAAGAACCCCAAAACCACAAACAAACAAACACAAATGTGTTTGGCTAAAATTAATATGTGAAAAAAAATTTAGAAAGACACTTCACTGTTAAAGACACTTCACTGAAAAATCCCCTTTATATTACATAGAGATTTTCAGGGACTGAGAAACATCTGCTTGACTCTCCTCTGCTATTTTTGCAGTAGACACAGCAAGAAGCATCATGAGATAGCTGAGCTCCTGTGTGTCTCAGGGGAAAAGGTGTGTACAATTAGCATGGTTACCTTCTCTGAAAGGTAAACTAAGGGTAGGCATCAGGAAAACCCAGCATGTAGCTGGATTGTGAAGACAGTCAGCACTTTGCTGTGATTCTTCAGTCTGCTACAGAATGGTGGAAGGGTCCATCCCTGAACAGAGTGAGTGTGTCTGTGTGTCTGTGTACATGTTTGTGGGGCTCTGCAGTGGTTAATTACACAGGGACACACTTCCCCTCTGTCTGACCAGTAGTCTGGGAGAATTGTTTGCAAAAGCATAGCAATCCTGAAATCATTTGTACTGTTCTACAAAACCCCCTACCTTACAAGCTTCTCCCATGTGTATTTTAATAGCTAATATCTCACAAACGCTGGAGTGAAAGGTTAAAATTTTATGTTACCTGTAAGCTGAAATTCCAAGCTTACTTATGAAATTAAAATGGACTTTTCTAATACTAACACTCCAGGAAATAATGCATCTTCAGGCTGTGATGGTTTTCTAAGTATAGTTAGTTACTACTGTGGGTTTTGAACCACCTAATTCCCAAATAATGCCAGAAAAAGAAGAGAAAGGGTAACAAAACCAGAAAGCAATCATAATACAATTATCTTAAGGTCTGATCTCAAGTCTTTCTGATATAAAAAAAAAATGTTTAAAGCTAAAAATGTCATCCTCACTGGGTAGGAAAAAAAATTCCACTTATTGTAGTTTGCAGGATACTAGATCAGAAAAAAGAACAGCTTTGTGGTTTCTCAGTAATTTTTTTCATTATAAAAGCAGTAAATATAGCATGAACCGTATTTTACATTCAAGAATTTTTCCCATTCCCACAGCGATGAAATAAAATAGAAATGAAAGCACTTTCTATTGAAAACAACCTCTGAGCCTCTGCCTGAAAATCTGAGGGTCCTGCAGGCTGGCTGGCAGTGTCTGGGGAGGCAGGCAGGGCTGCATCCCTCCGAGAGGGAACCAGAATCCCCTCAGCATTCCTCTCTCCCAGCAGCTGTGGACACAGGGACTGGGTGGGCCTGCTGCCTTGTTTGCTGGCAAGCAGTGAGATCCCAACCTGGCTCAGCACAGGAAGCTAATAAGGCAATTTATAGCTTGTCATTTTTCATTGCTTTTAGTAGTATCTTCCAAAAACAAAGTGACGTTTCTTGTTTATCTCTGTATTAGACAGATAAATGCAGCAATATTGCTTTCCCTTGGCATGGAGGGAAGTGCTGCTTTACAAACATTAATGGTATGACAAATGTCTCTAAATAAGGACTGAAAAATGCTATCCAGACATGAAATTCTTCATCTATTTTTTTTCCCTCACCATCAAGGTAGCTTCAGAGTGGCCCAAGCAAATTCTAAATTTTTGTCAAATTCATTGAGTAATTTGCATGAATCACAGAATCATTAAAGTTGGAAACAACCTCCAAGTATAAAGTCCAACATTAGATCACCATTGTCAACTACACCGTGGCAATAAGTGCCACATCCAGTCATTTCTTGAATACCTCCAGGGATGGGGACTCCACCACCTCCCTTGGCAGCCCATCCAAAGCCTAACAACATTTTCTGTGAAGAAATTTCTCCTGGTGTCCAACCTGAACCTCCCCTGGGGCAGCTTGAGGCTGTGTCCTCCTGTCCTGTTGCTGGTTGCCTGGGAGAAGAGGCTGACCCCCACCTGGCTACAGCCCCCTTTCAGCTAGCTGTAGAAAGGTGAGGAGAACATGAAAGCAAGTTTCAGAGCTTTCATGCTGAAATATTCTACTTCAGATTCTACTGACATCTGAAACAAAAGAAATCATAGTAAAAAAAAAAGAGGATGAAACAGATCATTTCTTTTGGCATGAAATATTTTTTGTGGATTCTAAATGATCGTACTGACAAGTTAAAGAAATAATTTCATATTAATAACCAGCTACCCTCCTACTCCAAAATATTCTGTTGTGACAAGGAAGAGGATGGAGATAGAGATCAATATAAGTGAACCCTCACCCTGGTGCATCCCATCTCAGAAGGCCTTGACAGATGCACAGTTTGAGATGTGTAGGCGCTTTAGGTTTTCTGTCTGCTGCTCCTGCCCTGACACAGCTGTGAAATCTAATGGTGCAGGGGAATTTGCCAGCATGGCTTCAACACATCACTGAATTTCACCTGTAAATTATTACTTTCAGGTCATCACAGAAGGAGATATGCTTTGAAGACACCAGCCCTCACTAGGATCCCTGAGGGGAGAGAGGCACCTCAAGCAGCATTTCACCATAGGAGCAGGGTTTTATACTTTCCCCAGAGGGTCCATCTCTTTCTGTAAGCTATAAAAGAAAGCCAGGGAGACTATTTAAGCTGCAGGTAACAATTATAATTTCCCAAAATTTTCTCTTTTCCCACTTGGAAAGTATATTTATACACCATAAATATTTAAAAAATGTTCATATTTTTCAATTCAAGATTTTAAAAAAGCCCCATCAAAACTCAAGAAGCAAAAAATTGCATCCACTGTGGAGACTTACCCTAAGCAAAGAGCAGAAGTGTTACTTTCCAAGTACAATATATTCATGAGAAGAGAGAGGCTGTGCATGTGGAATAACATGATGCATTATTCTTTTCTTTACCTTCTAGCTTGCATCCTGTCCCCCTTTTTTATCATCAGTCCTGAGGTTTTCTCTGGCTGGAAGTGTGGCTGTGTGTCCATTCACTGTGAATATGACAGGACTCCATCACAGCCCTTGACAAGAAATGGGCACAGGAACACCTAATAAATCTCAAGGCAGAATTTTGGCCTTGGCTATCCAGGCATACAGTGAGTTTTATTAATCACTGAAGGTCCAAATTCTCTTTAATATCAGTTGTCCCACCACAGTTTGTTTGAACCAGGAGGGAGGAGTGGCACTGCAGGATTGCTTCCAAGCTCACACTCAGTTGTCCACACACAGTTGGCTCTGGCCTGAGCAATCCTCACATGGCAGAGGTGGAAGGAAACTTTGGAAGAAGTTTCCCTCCTTTTGGCATGAGAGACCTGGCAGCAGCACTCGCTGATATCAGCTGCTGCCCTTTCAGAGCCAGGCAGATGGCATTGGATCCCCTTAACTTCACAGTTGGATCTGATAAGAACTCCAAGCTGAAGAAAAGCTCTGCTGATCATTGTGCTGCATTTGCATAGGTTTTAGGACTCTTCCAGAGCAACAAAATTGGTAACAAAATGCATTTGAGAAAGGCACAAGCAGAACAGTGTTGTGTGAGCATACCCCAAAGAGCTCTTGATTAATGTCAATGAGTCTGACTTGGGTCTGTTACAGCTCACATTGTGAAAGGTAGAATATTGTTTAATCCAAGGCTAAACTTAAAGATACCTGTGTCTTCAGCAGTGATTATGTTTGATTTGTGTCTGTCATTTAATGCACAGGAATAATGAAAAATGGCACCTGTGCCTGTCTCTACATTAGATGATTTGCTAAGGTCAGGCTCTTTTCAGTAGTCATTACCTAATTTGAGACAGAATGGACAAAGGTAGTGTGTGTCTTCAATCTGCAATTCTTAACCTACTAGCTCAGTGAGGCTTTAATTAGAGACAAGGCTATGCAAATTTCTCTTCCTTATTTTCTTGTGTGACCTACAGCTATGTTCTGGAAATGAATGATTGTGCTGGATTCATTGCTGCAGCTCTCAGCACTTCTTACAGCTATCTCCTGGTGACAATGTAGCATTCAATCAGTTCCATGATCCTCTGCTGCTCTCATGACAGGCAGATGTCCCCTTGACTCCGTTAATTCCTTGGACCAGCTCCATTTGCCTCACAAAGCAACCTACAAAAGTATCAAAATGAGCCCCATAAGGGCTCCATGTTATCCATATCCCCAGAAATTTTTCTCTTTCTGAAATATATAGAAAAGGGCTGTCACAAAGCAATGAACAAACTTGTATTTCTAAATTTGACAAGACTATGAATAGACATTAAACAGAATTTTCCTGTTTCTTTCTTTGAGCGCATTTTAACAACACTAGATAAGGGACACCATATAGCAAACAATAGAAGAATCATAAGATGTAATTTTTTCTAAGTTTTAAAGTTTTAGTCTTCTGGAGTGACTAATCTCTCAGGGTGATGGGAAACACATTGTCACTGATGTGTCAGAGAGGTCATCTCAAAGGTCTTTTCCAACTTAGTTAATTCTGTGATTCTGTGAAAATGAAATCATATATTGTAAACATTGAGTCATAAGATATTCTGAGCTGGAAGGGACCCACCAGGATCATGGAGTCCAACTCCTGGTCCTGCACAGGACATCCCAACAATTCCACCCTGTGCCTGAGAGCATTGTCCAAATGCTTTTTGAGCTCTGTCAGTCTTGGTGCTGTGACCACTTCCCTGGGGAGCCTGTTCCAGTGCCCAGCCACCCTCTGGGTGAAAAACCTTTTCCTGATATCCAACCTAAACCTCCTCTGACACAGCTCCAGCCATTCCCCCAGGTCCTGTCGCTGGTCAGCAGAGAGAAGTGTCTGCACTACAGTGTCTGCACCTTCCTCATTCCCTCATGGAGGGGATATGAAAAAATTCTCCTGGGATGCATGAAACAGTTATATATCACCCTTAGTGACTGTGTTTGGGAAGAGATAAGTGGAACAATAAGAAAATAAGAATAAAATATATGAAAAGCATGACAACATTTGTCACTACAGATATCTCTTTGATGAATTGTCCCACTGCCTAAAGATTCAGAGCTCAGAGTCTCAGCTGAGGAGAACAAGCATAGATTTTAGTAGACAAATATATACATCTCATCAGGCACTGTTTCCTGTTAATGCAGGCTTTTTTTTTTTTTTTTCTTAGTTTAATCCTCTATATTTTTCTTCAGTACTGTCAATAAATAGCAAAAAAACCCCAAAACAAACAAAAAACCAAACAATATAAAGATTGCTGCTTTGTTGTTTTACAAAATCCTATGTAAATGTCAAAGTATATTTTCTCTCCTTAAAGAGTTTTGCTGAAATCTAAAATGTAAACCTCTAAACTTTGCTATGGAACTAGTAAAGTAACAGTGCACAGAATATAACTATCTTATAAAGTACCAGAAGAAAGAAATCTCAACCTTCCTGTGTTTGTAATCTAATATTTTATCATAATTAATTGTAAATGTATTAAAGACATTTTCTGGCCCAAGTTTTGTACAGTATTATTATTGCTGGATTTTTACAGTTACAGTGCAGAAATTTCCATTTGTACTGAAGAGAAACTGTCATGGCATCTTTCTTCAGCAACCTGCTTAGAAATTGCTGAAAAGACATAGATAAAATAGGTCTTGCTGCTTTCCCCATTACCTATCAAAATATGTTTTTTGCATAGTGACAAGTGCTTTTAGGCAAAAACATCACAGCACAAGTCAAAGGCTCATTTTTTTTTTTGCTTGCTAATACTAGTAACATGACAAATTTTATTACCTTATTTTTATTTAGAAGTGCCTAAAATTAACTAGGCATTCAGTAATGGTGACAGTGATAAACCACAAAAAGCTCATCTTCTTCTTGTCTTGCTTTATGTTCTGGGATCTGAACTCCTCCCCCTGCAGTTGCTCTGAATTTCACAAACACACAACTTCCTATGTCCTCCTACAGAGCTGTGGCTTCCTATTTGAAGCCTGCTATTGCTCTCTGTCAAGTACCTTGGCCCGTTCTCCACACACCACCCCCAACTAATAATGATTCAACAAAAATAAATAACACCTACTGCAGTACTAGTCACAAAAAACCTGCACATTAATGGCACAGATTCAGGATCAGACCCTGATGATGTCTATGGGGAAAGTCTCTTTCAATTGAGATTCTAGTTGCTGGTTTTTATGGGACTTATTTTTAGATTTCGTTAAACATACATAGTGAGAAATTGTATTTTCTAGTTATAAAACATTAAAACTCATTAGATAGCAAAAACTGACATCAACAGCAGCTGTTCAGCATTTTGGTCATCTGTCACTCATCCTGATTCCTTCTGTCACATTCTGGCAGGTGAAATCACTGAGCTATGCTCAGACCAGGAGGATTAAGTATGATAATGCACAGAAGAGAGAAAACATTCAGGAATATGCTCACCTTAGATTCCATTCCAGGCATGAAAATAAGGAAGACCTCACATTTTCTTGCAGAATTCATAGAAAATTTTGCACTGCTGCACATAGCATAAGAAGATAAATTCTCCATCAAAGTAGTTAGAAAAAAATTAGTGGAACTACTATCAGAGTTTCTCAGGAAATGCTATTTGCATTTAAACATTAAAAATTCTGAAAAAATAATTTATATTATTTAAAGTAAACAACCCTTTAATTTAAAGGGTTGTTTACTTTTTTAAAAAAATGTTCAAGTCCTTGACTATATTAATGACTTTTAAAAAAAAATTGTTTTTAAAATTAGTGAAGAACACTCTTCAAATACTAATTTGCACTTAGATTTAATTTAGATGTAAACAACCGCTAGGAAATACAGGGGAAATTTTTCAGCAGTTGTATATAAAGGATATGAGGTAGCTACCTAAAAAACCAAAAAACCACAAAAGGATGTAATACTCTCTTGTTCTTCATTAGTAGCTTCTGCTTGTTAATAAAAGAGGACAACTTGCTCCAGCTGCATGGAGGCAAGAGGGATAGAGCCCTTTACGTGCATGTTGCTGAAAGACTTAGAGGGTTTTTGCCACCTAAATTTTGTCATGTCACTCTCCTTTGTTACAGACAAGACTTTAATACCCACTAATCTCCTTCTTACATCTGAAATAGGGCCTTTACGTGCAAACATGAATATGAGTTGGCAGTGCCTGGGCAGCCAGGAGGGACATCCATGTCCTGGTGGCCATCAGGCCCAGCATCGCCAGCCGAGCAAGAGGGAGGATTGTCCTGCTCTGCTCTGGGCTGGGGCAGCCTCACCTCGAGTGCTGGGGGCAGTTTTGGGTGTCATAATATAGAAAAAGGTATAAAGATATTAGAGAGCACTCAAGGTAGAGTGAAAAGGATGGTGAAGTGTTGGGAGGGGAAGCCATATGAGGAGCAGCTGAGGTCCCTTGGTCTGTTCAGCCTGGACAAGAGGAGACTGAGGGGAGACCTCACTGCAGTTACAATTTCCTCATGAGGAGAAGGTGAGGGGTAGGCACTGATCTCTTCATTCTTGTGACCAATGACAGAACCTGAGGGAATGACCTGAAGCTGAGCCAGTGGAGGTATAGGCTGGGTATCAGGAAAAGGTTTTTCACCCATAGGGTGGTTGGGCCCTGAACAGGCTCACAGGGCAATGGTCACAGCAACAAGACTGGCAGAGTTCAAGAAGAATTTGGACAATGATCTCAGGCACATAGTGGGATTCTTGGGGTGTCCTGTGGAGGGCCAGGGGTTGAGACTCTCTCATATCCCTTTATCTGTCAGTGTCCATGCCCCACCATTCCAAACGTCCACGAACAGGACTAACTTACATGACCATACAGCTGCAGTCATGCTACAATGCCCTAGTGGACCTTCTCCTCCCATTAAGTAGTACCCAAAAACTCAAAGTAAATGTGAAGGTCTGAGTCTACTCTCTCATGTGTCCTGGCTTGATACACAGCATGGGAAATCTCTAAGGCTTACCTAAAGAAGGGGTTGGAATGGCTCAGTACCTGACCCTCAGAGAATGTACAATTACTAAGTTGTAAAACCTGCTTTCACAGTAATGCACTGAACACAATTTGCACTGACAAGTTAAATATATTTTAGTCTGTGTTAGAAAATTGATAGCTGATTTCAAGAGTGGTTCTTGCTTCCTGTACAAACAGACTCTAGTGGTTGTGGTTAGTGAATCACACATGTGGTGACCAGTGATTCTGGGATGAATCACCATCCTGGATTTTTTGAGGTTGTGGTGCATCATTCTGGGGTTTTGGTAATTTTTTTTTTAATCTTTCTCGAAGAATAATCCTTGGTTTTGAAGACAGAATAATTATTTTATTATAATGTAGTAGAGTGTGAGGAATTGAAATAATTAGTTATTCAACCAGCAAACTTAAGATAATCATATAGTTGTGAATCATTAATAGTTTAAAGTAATGCTAGGTATCCATTTATTGCTAAGAAGGAACAAAAGTGATTTTCTGTTCTGAAAAGGACCTGATTTTGTTTATTTTCCTGTTAAAGTCTTGGTGTTTACATAATTTCAAAATATTTCACACCTCTGTAGTATATTTCATCACAAGTACTTTGTGAAAAAAACCCAAACACACCAAATCCCCAAACCCTACGACTTAATACTCCTGAAAAGTGTGCAAAATATTAAGAAAAACAAGCAAGCAAAGAAACTAAACCTCAAAAAATCCCAAACCCCCTAGTTTTATATGTTTGAACTTGGAGTCAAAAGTAGTGAACAGATTAGAAATGGAAAAGTGAAGGGCTTTTCAGCAATTCTAACATACACTGGAAAGGATTGTCTATGTAGTAAAAGGCCCAACAAGATAAACATATTTCTCCCATGCCATAAATGAAATGTTATTAAAAGTTAGACAGAAAATTGATAATCTGCTAGCTGATATTGAATTCAAATAACTATAATTTTCTCCAGCTTTCATTATAGGTGGTTGGGAGCTCCTAATTATAATGGAAAGAATTGACATAAAATAAATATTTTCCTCAATTTGATAAATTAAGGAAATGTGCTAGGGCATATCAAGGAGAAAATTTAGGAAAAAGATGTCCATTCCCAAAATTGTATCATCCATACACACTAATTTTTCTCATGGTATTTAATGCTGCTGGAGATCAGACATTAGACTATGTTGTCTATTGCAAAATGACTATCACTCTTCATTTCCTTGAGAGAATAATTTGTAAAACTAGTTGTTTATCCCTTTTTATTGGTACATTGTTGACTGATGTCTATCTCCACTTTTAGTTTCCTTCTGTGATGTAAGAGGACATGACACTTTCAACTTGATAAAATGTAATGAATGAATGATCACAACACAGAAGTATTTATAATGTTAGACTCTTGACAAGACCCTGGTAAAAGGTGTAGCCCACATGACAGCTGCTATCATATGCTGTCTGAAACAAAAACCTTTTGACTTCTTAAGCTGCTCCACGTTTCTCCTCATTCTTTTTACAGTCTGATTGCAATGCTCTTGTAAAACTGCAGTGCACTGTTAAGTGTTTCACCAGAAAAAAAGGTTAAGTGTCTATTTGCCACTGCAGCATCACCAGTAAGAAAGGATTGGTCACAGCCTGTTCTGAAGAAGGTCAACAAACAACTCAACCACCCAAAGGAAGTGAAGATCTCCTCAGGGAAGTGTATTTCTGTGAGGAAAAAGACAAAGACAGCTGCCATTTAAAGAAGAATTAACTTTCTGCAATCATGGCAAAGGCTCAGGTAGTGCTACGAAATTAATTTTTCTTTTGGAAGTGCTGTGGGCAAGGTCAAGGAGAGACACTTTGGGATAACATTTGGCTATGCATTTCCAGTCTGAGGGCAGGTATGTGCTCTATGGCTTTGGGCCAGTTGACATTGTCCACATGTCTGTGATTTCTCCAGCCTGCAGTGGGAAGTGGAGCCAAAGGCCAGGGTGCTTTGTTAGCCTGGCAAGGGCAGCATTTGCTGATGCTAAAGCACAGACAGATATTCTTGGCCTGGGGGCCAAAAAATCATTCAGAGGCTTGCAGCAATTTTTTTTTTTTAGCATGGTGGAAAAGAGAGTATTTACCAGAGGAGAGAGTTTCTCCTATCTGCCAGGGAAAAATATATTTACTGCAAATTATAACAGCAGACATTGTAAACTACCAAAATTAGCAAAGAGCTCCCCACAAGAGTGTCAATTGCATTGTAGAACAAAGGCAGATGTTATTTGTGAAAACAGATGCCAACTAAAAATCATTAATAAGAAGCAGTTTTTCTTTTCTAACTTGCCCTTTAGCTTGAGAAATATCTAAGATTGTATTGTTTTCAGCGAGACCACTTGAGAAATAAAGAGTAATTTATGTAATTCATTCTTTAGTGTCATAGATTGTGTAATCAGCAGACCTATATTAAGCAGTAATTTTCAAAATTGTATTTACACACAAATAAAATTAGACAAACTAAAAGAAAGATAAGCAAATAAAAATTAATTAATTTTGTCACTGAATTGATGAAATAGACAACCTTCTTGGTAAAATTGCAGCCGTAGGTGATGTTTTAACAGAATTAAAGGACAATTTGACAAAATTATTTTGCTTTGTCTCAAGAAAAAAGAAAAGTTAACATATTCTCACTTCAATTTTCCACTGCATATCTAGAGGGTGTCTTAAAAAAAAAGAAAGAGAGAAAAAAAACAGCACTTTTTTTTTTTTTTTTTTTTTTTTTGGTAGAGTTGGAAAGGGAGGGTTTTTCCAAATCAAAGAGATTTATTATTGTGATGTTTATGCCTTGAGTGAAAAACTTTTTTTTCCTCAAAAAAAGCCATTTCATGCAATGAAATATATTTTTCTTAAATATAATATCAGAGTTTAAAAAATCCAGAGCAGTTTTTCTCTCACAGACTGAAAAATAAGTTTTGCATGAGTGTGCTTTCTGTCTCTGAAATATAAGTCTGTGAAAATAAGGGAAAATACTGAGGAAGAAAAAGCACTCTCTGAGCAACTATCATCTTCAGGTATAAAAATAAGAAGTGCCTTATAATGTGTTTGAGTGTTTGGGAAAAATTTTATTGTGATTAAATTTAATCTAAGCAAAAAGAAAACATTAAAAAGTGTCTGCAGGCTTTTTTATCTCTTTAAATCTTTGCACACTAATAGGCACACAACTTTACCATTTCCTAATGTGCATTCTGGTTTTGGATACACTTATTTATTCAATATAGCTAAACATCAGTTCATATTAGTTTCAATTGGTGAACACAAATATTATGGCTGAATGTCTGTGCTTCTAGAAACAAGGCTGTGAGACCAGTCATTGCAGTTCCTGTTTTTGGCATATTTCAACTCTCATATGTCAACTCTGTAAATCTTAGAACAGTTTCTTTTCCCTTCTTTTTCCTCTATAAAGTAAGAATATAATTGCCATTTTTATTCCCTGCTCCATAATAACTGTCATTGGATAATGGAAGAATCAATCAAACATCTTTTTTTCATGTCCCTGCAGCAACAGAACTTTATTATTTTTTACTTCACTGACACTTAGAAGCCTGAATCAATATTGACAAAGCATCAAATCATTTTGAAAAGTTTAGCTATGATGTTTTGCTCAACTTAACCATTTCACTTCTGCCACAAATGCACTAAGTCCCAATCTTGCTTTCAGACATGAAACTCCCTAATGCAAGGAATTGTAGGAATTGAAGTCTTCTTGTATGACTCCTGGAATGATGACTTTTTTGATAATTTCTTTATCTGGGACTGGTGTAAAATATTAATTGCCAAAACTCCCAGGCAGTTCTGGTTTTTATTAAACAAGTCACAAAGTTAGAGGAGCATTACACATTCACTAGCCTTGAAAAGTGCAATGCCTTAGCTTACACATGCATTTTCAGGAGTACCCAATATTTTTTCAGTATATTTTGTGGAAGACTCCAGTTATTTCTTACATCACTGCTGATCCACAATAGTGCACATATTTTGGAAGTGCGTAACATTTTGATATCTACTAGCATGTCCTTAATTTTTTTCCATAGGCTCCCAAAGTTGACAACATTAGTTTAAAAAAAAAGATAGTCTTTCCCTCATTTAGAACTATCTAGACAGCAGATGTCCCCCAAACAGGATGGCATATTGTTTCAGGTATATAAAAATGTATACATTGTAAATTAGCATTCAAGGAAAAAGACAAAGATTTCCCTACAAAAACATCCTCTCTCCTTTTACTACACAGAGTGTTCCAACAGATCTTTCTTCTAGTTGCCATATAAATGAAGAGCTGGTCTCATATCATGGGCACCAACCAAGTCTAGTGCAGCATTCAGTTATCTAGAACAACTCCCAAGGGTTTGGAAAGACTATTCCTGAACCTGTCAAACTTTTACATTTCTTTGCTAGGTGTTCTGAATCTATCATGCTTCAGTCTCAAAGGTTAAATAAAGTAGTTTCTGTGAAGCCAGGATTCATTTATTAAAATTAATGCTACAAAGACAGCTTAGTAACCTGCGTTTTATGTTTTATACTGGGTAGCGCAAGAATATGCTTTTAAGCATTCTTTAAATTGCACTCTTGGGTTGTTTTGACTGCTGTGTAGCATACTTGTTCTTGATTGAGGTGATTTCATCCACTGCTCCTCAATTCTCTCTGCTGGTTGTTATCAAACTTATATTTTCTGTGTTAATATAGACATGCATAATTTCACTTGCTTGAAATATAATATCATACTCTATGAGTTACTAAAAGTTACTTTTCCCCTTATCTTGTATGTCCTAAACCAGCAGGAAAATAAGACCAATAGTGACTAAAATTATAGTGATATTTGTCATACTTTTAAAAATACATGAAAGGCTACTGACAAGCAAGACTTTATTCAGAAGTAGCAAATTTTGCTCTGTAAGCCACAAGAACTTTTATGTCACTCCTTTACTGCATTATGATTACAGTATTTAAACATTGCCAAATAATATTTTTAAGCCCTAGGATCATTTAATGCAGATGCCTTGCAGGGAACATTTTACTTTTTCCTTACCACTGAGATAATGGAGCTCATGCAGATGCTTGTGCTGCCTACATACATAGAGTTTATCTAGTAAATTTAAGAAATCTTATAAGTCACTGTTTTTCTAAACATTGTTCAATATATGACATAGATAAAGACTGGTGGCTTAAAATATTTGATTTGATTCTTGCTTTTACATAGGGACTCAGCATCAATGTGCAGAAAAGTGAGCTAGAGAGTTATCACTGTGCTTGAGAGTTATATTCTAGAGTTGCAAAAAGCTTCCTCTGTTTGATGAGGCCACAAGTTTTTCCTGGTAAAGGCAACAAGCTCATATTACAGGTAAAGCATTTAAAGTCAAAGTGGGTCTCAGGAGGGTCATAGGGCCTTAGAGAAGTAACTTAAGAAGCTATGCTCTAGCTTTCCATCTTCAGAAGGAAGGAAGGGAAGAATTTGACTTTATTTCTTCCATCCTTGTCTGTATTCTGGGGTAAAGAACATATTTGATTCATATTTGCAGAAAAAAAAAATACCACCAGATTTTGTTCTTGGCTATATCCCACCAAGGCTACAATCTTTTAATTACTACTCAAGGAAAAAAGTATAAAGCAAGTAATTTTTCAAAGTAACAAGTTAAAACTGCTGTTGCAAACACTAGTTAAAAATATGCTACAATTTGCACTAATGTTTCTGTCTGAAAGGTCAGTCATTAGAAAGGAAACTCTAGAAAGGCATAGCAAACCATGCAATTCACAAGTAATTAACAGTAACAGTGATGTAGATAGGAATCCCTACAATAAATACAGATATAATGTGAAAAAGAGTTTTGAAAGACAATAAAAAAGATTAAACCAAACAGGGATATAAATAAAGAGCATGTAAAAAGATACCACAATTAACAGATTTTGATGCCATTATGTTTGTGTGTCTGAAAACATAAATTGTTTCATAAATGGAGGAAGTAGCATGATTTAAGCACTTCTGAAGCAGAAAACTCATTTAGCTATTTTATGAGGTAAAGACACTTACTGTAAATCATTTCCACACTTGTAGGAGGGCAATATAAATTGCCTTGATAAGATACGACTGATTTAAAATACACTTCTTGAATAGCACTGGCTGAATATAAAGCACCTTATAACTGGATGTGCTCTGAATTCTGAAATTGGGAGTTCATCAACCTGTACAAGTGCTTGAAAACTTTTTATTGGTGAGTCCAAGAGAGAGAAAAAGTGAAGCATGCTTCTAGAACCTCTTTCACATTACTGTAATTATTGGACAAAGCTGCAGAAAATAATTTTAACTAAACCTAAAAACATTCAAAAAAATTCTTCAGTATGGTGTCAATGTATTGCATCTCTTTCCAGCATATATGGATCCAAAACAAACAGCAGTAAATTATATCTACTCATCAGGACAGCTTGCTCTGAACCTGAATATAAAAGTACTGTGGAAATAGAATAAACCATATTGTGCATTTTGTACCTCTGTGATGGCAACATCATTCATAAATGTGTCACATAAGCACATGGGCAGTGTGACCCCTGAAGGAGCAAACAAGGATGGGTGGTGTGGCACAAATGAGGAGTCCAAGGAATCAAAAGCTGCAAGATAGAGAAGAAGATAAGCATGAAGGGCAAATGGGCAGGAAATGCTGCTGAAAGCAGAGGATGACCGGCATCAAAAAAAGAACAGAAGATACTGGGAGCAGATGGCATTTCTTTTGATAGATCAAACTCTAGATATCAGCAATGAAACTCAGGAAAGACAATCCCACCTAAGTTTCAACTTCTCCCACCAAGGAGCTCTCAAACAAACTCAGACTTGGAAAAGAACCAGCAAGGACCCCAGCCACTAGTGACAGCTGTGTGGCATCATGGTGGTGTGTCCTCACAGCTAATTTAAAGTTTAACTGCTAAAGGCAAAAAATTTTTTTCAGATCATGATGATGACTAATAACACAGAGTGACAACTAGCAAGAAAAATGTTGATGAAAAATAATTTAATAACATTTTACTGTTTAAAATACAGTTTTGTCAGTCTTTAAAACATTCCCATGACAGTAATTTCAAATTCTCTTGTGTGTGTATATATATATATATATATATATACATATAAAACACATGAAAATAAATATCTCCCATCTAGGAGCAATTTCATTTTGAACTGGTTTTGTTGTTTTTGATTTTGGTTTTGTGAGTTTAGGTTTTTTTCCCTTACATGAGATCCATACCTCTGATAAAATCTGTCAGGGTTAAATATTTGTTGCACTTTTCAGATGACGTATAGCAATCCGAAGGGTAAGTGTGAGCTGATAGAACAATAAAGATTGTTTATACCTCAAAGTAGAATTATCTTTCAGTCACCCTCTTGACTGAAAACTGTGTTTGGTTTTGTACTCTGATGCTTGAATCTTACCCTCAGTCATAGCTACAAAATTCAGGTACTTTAACTGACTTTGGTAGAACTACATTTATTTATCTCATCTAAAATACTGGCTTATTTTTTCTGATAAGAACAATAGGCTATTCCATTAGAGTTCTAAAAAATCCTTATCAGTCTTCACTATAGAAACCATTTCAGATACAGACCCTTAAGCATTAGGAGAATATTGAAGCTTCAACAAGTCTCAGTAAAACAGGTTTATTAGATAAAATATCATAAAAATATAGAAATTACATTCCTGTTCATTGTACAGTAATGAAAGTAATAGAGTAAAAATGCTGAAGAAAACAGTAAGACTAGATTTAATGAAATGTCTAACAGCAGAAAGGGAGGAAATAGATCATAGAGACTTTTTAAAACAAACAAATACATATTATGTACAAGATTTTTGCAATACTTTTGTACAGACTTTGCTTGCTGAAAGGACACTGACCTTATAAAAAAGTTATTATTTATAGTATGCCTACCCATAAATAAACAAATATGATTGTTCTCATTTTACAAAATGGAATTTATACAAAGGGGAAAGTTCTATTAAAAAAAAAAATTAATGTGCCCTTAAATGATAAAAAGAGAAGAGCCCAACAGCTAAGAACTCTGAGCAGATTTTCTCCCCTCTTTCCAAGCTATTTAAGCACCTATCCATCCCTAACTACCCTCCTCACAGAGCAATGGCTCTTTATAATTAGGTGAGATTTTTCAGGCCTGTTTCTGCAGGTTTCTCAAGCAGCCTGAGTGTGCCACACACAGAATCAGCAGCTGTTTCTCCATTGCATGGTTTATAGAGAATGAGAACATGCTACCTGTGCCATATCCTCCTCCTGATCAAATATGATGTGACACTAAAATTTTTTTCCTGTACTCTCTTGTCAGTTCTGGTTTGGGATACTGTTGGAAGTGAGAAAGTACAGACCTGGATAACAGCGAGGTAGTGGCCAAGAATATTCAAAAAATTTGTTCAAAAAGTGTAGCTTGAATGAGGTTTGAGATTCTGGAATAAGAAACAGACTTTTATTCTGTCTTATGTGTAATAGGTGATGAACCCTAAGAAGCAAAGGGATGAGAGGCCTACAAATACAACAAAACAGTCATATTATTACTATACTTTAATGAAAAAAAGAATGGGATGTATCTACGTTTTGTTTTGGTATAGACTCACTGTGAAATATTGCTTGTATTTGACACTTGTGTAAGCTGATTAATGCATTCCAGACAGTAATTTTATGGAAAAAAAAAGTGTATGATTGAAAACATGGGATGTTCCTACCTAGTAAATCAAAAATTACTGCATTTATATTGGAAAAAAATTGCAAACAGTAATTTTAAAGATCATAGGTAAGTATTTTTGTCAAGGGCCAGCTATGAAAAACAGATAAACACCTATTATCAATGGCATCCTGAACCACTTAACTTTGCTTTAATTATACAACACATAGTCCTTGAATTTGGGGACATTTTATTTTCTGTAACAGATAACATCAAACTTAAAAGGAGTATTTACTAGCTTTAGAAAAGTAACATTCATATGTACAAACCACATACAAAATCTCCAGCATTATGTGCTTTATGTTCAGAATTTCATTTCTCAATGTTGTTTTTCAAACAACTCCTCCCTGGACCATCTGCTTTTGATCATTTTGCTTGATGTCCCATGAGAAAGTCAACTGCACAAGGCTTCTGCTCCCCTTCCTGAAGCCACTTCCTTATGCCATACTGGCTTACTTTGAACTGTGAAACATCATTTGTGTTTGATGCTCTATGCAAAATAAATTGATCTGATCAACTGAATTCTTCACAAAAATCACCTGGAAAACATATTGAAAACAGAGTCATTCATTAAGTTAAAATGAGAAAGAATAACTGGATATCTCTGTTTATAGAAGTCTGCAGGTCATCTGGTTCAGCTTGTATCTGATTTGTACTATTTATTTGGACTACTTATGACAAGAACATATTTTCCTTTTGTATAGGACCAAGCATTTTACAAAAACAAACTCAAAGATTGCTTTGAATTCCACGCTTTGGAAGAAGCAAGGGAATGCCACCAGTAAATATACAACCAATCATTGGATTGTATACAGATTATTAGTACTGGTTGAGACAGAAGATAAAATAGAAAAATAATTTTAATAGTATCCTTATCATGGCTTGCCAATTTTTTTTTCCTGTAAGTTAAAAGATCCTTGCACTTCTGGATGTGGTAACAAGGAATTAAGAATTTCTTTCAATTTCTTCAGAGGCATGAATGTGAAATCATCCTACAATGAAATAACTTACTTGACTAGGCTTGTTTGATTTTGTTTCGGTTTATTGGTTTGGAGTTTTTTCCAAATTTGATGAAATTTCAGCATCTTTAAGATTTTCTTTAACCTTTTATAAAAGAAATTTACTTTAAAACATATTGAAAAATTTATGCAACAATAATTTCAGGCAGTTTTCCTTGAAAATTAATTTTTAATATGAGCTCAAATTGCAAATAAAAATATAAGCAACAGATTGATTAACTTGAGTATAAATATTCTAGAGCATGAGGTATCCGAAATCTAAAATTACCCATCTAGAAATCAAATGGAGGATTTAACTAAATTAACAATCTGTCTTCACTCAGTTCCTGTATGGAACTGGCAGAATAAATGAATCAGCATAGCTGCTTCTTTTATTGTGTAACCTGAGTTCATAGACAAAAATTGTTCAATAAGGTCTCTACTAAAAAAAAAAAAAAAAAAAAAGAAAGAGATGGTGGAATTAGGTGGAAGTAAGAAAAACAAATCCTTTCTCAGTGGTCTTGAAAACCAAAACACAGGATACAGACATCTAATACAAAGGTTTTTTTTTTAATTACTGTTTCATAAGTATGCATCCATCAACATAAAGGACTCAAAGATCAACTTATTTGTATTTATTTGAGGCAGATAAGGTAGTTGTATCTGTATAGTCTATCTATTTTTTAAAATTATTATTTGGGTTAAAGATTTTGAAAAGTATTTTCATAACATTTTCTCTAGTCTATGGCAGGTCTTCTTTTAGCTCATTTTTTAAATTGTATTTTTGATCATACAATGTGTACTGAGTGGAATTTCAATGAATCCTCTTTATTTGAGCCATTTCTGCTTCAATTACCCTTTTTCAATACCTGATGCCTAGTTATGAATCTTGATTTATTCAATAAATTCTCAAAGACTTTATAAACAGAAACACAATGTGACAGGTGATTTTTTTTAAAGGATCTATATTTAATGATTTTTTAGTTGAACTATCTTTAAGCCTTTTTAGTATATTATAAGGAGTAAATCTCCACTGGTGCAATGTATCTCTCCCATATTAAAAATAAAACAAATGAGAAAATAGAGCTTGCCTGGTGGTTTTCTAACCCCATATTTTACGGTGTGCTGAGGGCAGTGCATGCTAGGGCACCTCTGAACTGGACAAATGCCAGAAACTCTTACAGACCAGCTTGCAAGAGACACTGCTGATACATCACTGGTGAGGAAAGGCCATTGAGAATGGAGAAGAGCAGATCCTGGTTCATGAGACAAAAGAGCAACACAAGGTAAAATCTGCAGAACCTGGTGAGAGCAAAAATACAGAACTAAAGAACAGAGCAGATCACACTCTTCTTGGATAACAACCTTAAGTTTCAAATATGTGACTGAATTTAATTTTTTAAGGCCTGTCTTGATGCAAACTTTGATGTTTCATATTTTATTGATACTGTTTTCTGTTTTCTGCTTTCACATTAGGAAATACTGAAGGAGGCTTTAAGATATGTTATAAAGGGAGCCTCACACTGTACTTGTCACCATTTCAGAAGAAAAGAATGAAAGATCAGGAAAAGATACAAAAAATCTGACTTTTATTTTCTAATGTGTGATATTTCAATTTAATTTGGTTTTAGTTTTCTATTCTTTTTATGTTTTATGTACATCCCAAAGGGCAACACTTTTGTTTCTATTGTGTTTTTTAAGAAAAATTCCTTGAGGGAAGCTTCAATATTTTCTCATTCACAAGAAAATTATTAAACACCATATAGAAACTAGCTGAATGTTTAAGAAAAGAAGCACAAAATAGATGAAATGTATTGAGAAAGCAAATCACAATTTAAAACAATACTTCTGTTTGTTTTGCAAATAAATGACCACATTTTACTCATAGAAACCACATATTAAAATCATTGGATCCTTAAGGCTGGAAAAGACCTCTAAAACCATCGAGTTCAGCTGATAAAACAGCAGCTCCATGTCCACCAGAAAACCATGTCCCCAAGACATGTATCTGTGCCAGTGGCAGCAGAATTTGCCCTCTTTTCCCACAAAGATGACCTGAGCTGTGACATCTGTCCTCTGTAAACTACCCTGAGATCAACAAGAGATGTCACAGACAAGCACTTCTTCAATACCCAGGTTGGCCACAAGTGATGTGGCTTCTCCACAGGAGAAGGATCTTTATCTGTTGCAAACTATAAAATACAGAGAAGCTTCTTTAAGCAGTATTTCTAACTAAAATGCCTACCAGCTCGATTCTGCTTTCTGAGTCACCTCCCTTTGACCACATCTCAGTTCCACCAGGAGGAGGGGCATATGGAAGGGAGGGACATATGGAAGGAGGGACATATGGAAGGGAGGGACATATGGAAAGAGGGACATATGGAAGACCCTTCTGGAGCTTTCTTTCCCCAGAACATGTGCTCTGGGTTTTACTGAGTCTAAGTTTGATCCTATAGTAAATTTTTTTAATGTTAATTCTACAACACTGTCCCTTTGGAGGGCTTCAGTGTGAATATTTTAAAATAATATTGATCTGAGGTAATGTTTTTATTGATAGCAGAAGTACAGAACTCACCAAGGTACAGAACCAAGGTGAGGTTAGATGGCTGCTCTGAGGAACATGGTCTAGGGGAAAGTATCCCTGCCCATGGCAAGGAGCTTGGAACTGGATGTACTTTTAGGTCCATTCCAACCCAAAACATTCTATGATTCTATAAATGTAATCATTCTTAAGGTTTAGTAGGGCAAGATCCAAACTCTTCACTATCTCAAGGGATCCCTTTTGTTATAATTTATGGAAAGGATATCAAGAGAGACTGAGTGTTCATAACGCCTAGTAAGTGCTAACATTTTTGGAACATCCCTTTCTCCCTCTTTTCAACCAAAATATTGTAGTCTGTAATTAACAACATTCTCACCTGGGCTAATTTTGGCTTTTCTTCATGGTAGCTAACTACCTCTTAAAACAGAATACCTCTTTCAGAAACAGCAGAGCTCCATGTTTCTTTCAGGTCTGGAGAGGTTCTCCTGCCAGTGAGGTTTCAAAACAGGCAGGTTTGGAGACCAGGTTTGCATTTTGTGGTATACATCAGTTTGAAGTTGGCACTCCTCCTGCATAAATAGAAAATATTCCTTGAGAATCTCCTGTTTTCCTACCATTTATTATTAATATAAAGCAGGATATCTTTATGGCTTTGGAGAGAAGCAGGAAAGAAAGACCTTGGAGAACTGCCAGAACTGTCCTGTCTGTCAACATAGGCCAGACACTGATTCAAAATCACTTGTAGACATCCAAAGCCCCGTGGGCAGCAGGGCAGGGAGGGGATTCTGCCCCTCTGCCCCGCTCTGCTGAGACCCCACCTGCAGGGCTGCATCCAGCTCTGGGCTCCCAGCACAGGAAGGACAGGGACCTGCTGGAGCCAGGCCAGAGGAGGCACCAAGGTGATCAGAGGGATGGAGCAGCTCTGCTGTGAGGAAAGGCTGAGAGAACTGGGATGGTCCAGCCTGGAAAAGAGCAGGCTTTGGGGTGACGTAATTGTAGCCTCCCAGTGCCCGAGAGGAGCCCACAGGAAAGACAGAGAGAGAGACTATTTACAAGGGCCCGGGTGATGGGACAAGGGGAATGGCTTCTAACTGACAGAGAGTAGGTTTAGGTTATATATCAGGAAAGAATTCTTGACTGTGGGTAAATATCGCTTTTATTCTCTTAAGCTTGTCTAGCCTCTGTTCTAGGTAGCCACTCCAAGGCATCAGTTTGGCACTGGAACAGGTTGCCCAGATCGGGGAAACAGATAAGGTTCCAAATCCGAACTAGGAGCAATTTGAGTCTGGAAGTTAGGCTGAGTTAATCCTTCAGTGGAATTCTTTAGAGCAGAATATATCCTATGATGTATCTGAGTAAGTTAATCCAACAAAATAATGAGGAACATAAAAAATAGAGTGAGAAAAGAGAAAGTATAGGGAAGGTTCAAAGTAAAGATGCATCCAAGGAAATTGCAGATATATTTCTAATCTAATATTTCTATTTCTATTGCAGATCTATTTACTGTTGCCTTTTTTTTTTTTTTTTTTTTTTTTTTTTTTTTTTTTTTTTTTTTTTTTTTTTTTGGCAAGAACAAAACTTCTTTCTGCCTGGAATCTGCATTTTTATACTGATATACACTGCTGTCAAGTGAATCAAAGGTTTCATTTTGCACATCTTACTCTTCCTGGGAAAACAAACTTATTTTGGAAAGAAACAGTAGATGCTGAGTTTAAAAAAAATATAAGCCATCATCTTTAAAAATATATTCAACAGTTGGTGTGTGAGATTTATTTTATTATTTGAAAATGAGTCCTGAAATCTTTCAATATAAAATTTGATTTTACTCCAGCCAGAATAAAGTTCTTTGATATAACTTTTGCTGTCAATGAGCTAGACTATTATATTTTGATCATATGGGGTATATATTAGTACAACACCATGCTGTTACAATTGAGGTACTAAGAACAGGAAAAAACTCCAGAGAAGGAATAGGAAAAAGACACTAAAACCATTATAATTAATTGCTAAAGTAAGGCTGTAAGAAGAAAGAGACATATTTCATAAGGCTAAAATATATATATATATATATATATATATATATATTCCTTGAATACTGGAATGTTCAATACCAGATAAGAATTATTACAATTATTTGTTCTCAAGTTTCTCAGTCCCTTCATCTTTCCTAATGAAGACAAGTGTTTGTGGAAAGTAAAAGGCAACAGTGACAGGATGAGCTCTAGGAATTGAATTGAGCTGCATTTGCAAAGCTAATCAGAGATGAAAAAGAAACTAAAAGCTTTAATGGTTTCTTTCCAACAGATCTCCACATGCTGGATTGTGCCTACAGGTAGAAGATGAGGGCAGAGAGAAAAAAACAAAATTCTCACTGACCTTGTTCGGAAATAGAGAAAAACTATGATGAGCCAAGGAAGGTGCTTTCATCAAGTATAGGGATTAATAGCCACAGAATTGGCAATTCAGTAGTATCTGTGTCATATCTAAGTGCTGTCTTTCATCACAGTTATTTCTCCTCTTGGCCCAATCTGCTCAAGCACCCATCTGTAGTACCAAACTTTTTTCTGAGGTCCACCTGTTCCTTCTGGCCCATCCTATTCAGACAGGGCTGACTTCAGAAGTAGAAGCTCACTTGGCTCAGAAATTAGGAAGATCCCCATAGGCAAACATCAAAGATTCATCCATCTACCCAGTTTTCAAAGGCTCATTACATCCCTTTAAAACTCCCCCAGGAAAGTCTTTGCAATCAGAATGGGTTCCACATTCTTCGCCATCACCAATTATCAAGCACAGACTTTTTCTTGCTTAGTAAAGTAGTATTAAAACTCCATCAATCAGCATATCTGGATTTCCAAATGTACATAATGGTATAGTTTGGGATGGTACTTTAGTGTTCCTAAAAATTCTCAGCAGAAAACAGCTTTAAAAATGAGAAAGAATTAATTGTGAAGAATTGTCATTAAATTAGTATATATATTGGTAATTACGGAGATTCATCCAGAGAGCAATAAATCCAATTTTTTCAGGAAGATGGCTAAAAATTGAAGCATAAATTTGAGTAATTGCATTGGCACAGACACTATAGATGAAACCACAACAAAAACAGATTAAAGAATGGCTTTTTTAATTGATTGGAAGGGTTATTTTTGTGGAGGTTGTTGACTCCTGTGATTTCTAATCATTAGAGTTCTGGACAAAATCCTTACTTTATTTTATATTGTAATTTCCAACATGATATTTTATATCCTATGTTTTGGAAACCATGTTTTTTTTCCTGAGTTTTATATTCATTCTTGTAAATGAAGAACATTTTTTTTCTGCTTCTGGATTTTACAAATAGAAGAACTTGGGGAATTTTATCCTCTCTTTTTGTTTTCATTGCAATTTGCTTAAAAAATTTCTTGTGCTCTTCTGTTAGCCTCTTATACAAAGTGAATTCAGATTACCCACTGTTTTTATCAATTTTTTTTTAATAAAGTAGACTTCTTTTTCTTTAGAAGCTAAGACATGCACTAGATGCATTAGAACTCTTCCTGTTGTTAATGTTGTATATTCTTTTTTATTTTGTTTGCTGTCTATCAGATTTTAAGGATGTTCTTGAAGGGCAAATGAACAATGCAAACTGTTATTTTCCATTTTCTATGTTATTTTTTAGATTACATCTCACTTTGATCCAAAAACAGGCAATATGAAGTGGACACTTCTGAAAAATTAAAAAATTCAATGTTTTGTGCCCTTGGCATCATAGTCCATCATTCTGAAACTGAAAACATATATTTACAAATGGTGACCTCAACAGGACTATTAAGCTCACCACAAAAAAAGTTTAAAGTACCAACAGCTAATTGAAATTAATTTCAGACATTGATTATCTTCCAATAAATTAAAAAAAAAATAGTCTTAGGTCAATTCCTTTGCATGACAAAAATTAATAAATAAAAATAAATTACTGCACTGATCTAAAAGTGTAACCGTTTTAAGGGAGCATATTTACTGTCTACTAAAATGGAGAGCTATGTGTTTTTCAAATCAGCTGGAACAGGCTTTGCTGTATTTCTCAAGGCTGCTGTAGATTTTGTGCTGGAAACCTTATATCTTGATAAATGGTTTGTTTATCTACTTGCGTATTTGGCATCATACACAGTCATTGCCTAAATAGATGGTGATACTAAATCCTCTCTCCTGACTTCAATCAAACATTGCACTTCACCATAACAGACTGACTAATCTTTTGCTACCTTGCCATAATAAATATAGCAAATCTGATGAGATTCGATTAAGCAGAAAAAAAAAAAAGAAGAAACACACTTTTTTTGTACATCTCAGTAGTTTTTGCTCCAACAGTTAAAGAGCTTGGAAGCCCATATTCCATGTGGTGGAACTGCTTGTGCAGATATAAGAGCAAATATGGGCTTCATGGTGACCAACTTCAGTTTCTTCCAAAAAAAATCCACCCAATGGAAACATTACAGGAGGAATTGAGTTTTGTCAAACTGTAATGAGTTCCCTTATATTTGAGGAGTTTACTGTGATGCAGGTGATCTTTTTATTGTTCTTTCATTGGTGGCAATAGAGTTATTAGATAATAAAAAACCCCACATGTTGTCCAATTCAGATTTGAAAACCCAAAACTTGACTGCACCAGATTCCAAAACTGCTTTGCTACAGCATTGAGGGTCAACTTAGATTTCCTATAAATTTAGTTTCTGAAATAATAAAGCTCCTCTATTTGGCTCTAACTTCAAGTGCTTAAACACTGTCAAGATCTGTTGTCATAGTGTTCATGACTGATCTATTTTTTATAAATCAGCCAAGAGAAAAGTTTTATGTTCAAACTGGATAAAGAAAACCCCACAATAATCTTCTGTTTGTCCATTCCACTCCCCAAGAATACATTTGAAAAACATAAGTGAAAAAGAAAAGACAAAAGGAAAAAAACCAATAAGAAAGAAGAGTGAACAATGTGTGAAAGTCTCCGAATTACATTTATAGACTGTGAACCCTTGGTACAGGAAATGTTATTTGCTCCGGGCGAATATAATAATTCATTATTAGAGCACCAAAACAATACTATCACTAAAGAACAAACCAATATATTTACAAGTGTTCAGGAAGAGCAACAGATAGGAATGAATGTCAGAAGAGATCAGTAACTCAAATAGTAAATTCCTTCAAGCCACCAGTCATTGATATGAAATCCCATACAAATACTAGGAACATATTCAGTCTAAAGTAATTTTTCATAATTTACTAGAGAAAGACAGCTATTCAAACAAAAGGCATGTGATTGTAAGAAAGAATTTATTTTGTTTAGTGACAAAAAGTAAAACCAAAAATCCCTGTTGAGTCCTAACTGTTGCTCAAGTATATTCAGAAGTTTCAAATGTAAGCTTTTGTGATTGGAACATGTATTTTAAGTAGTATTTAGTATTAATTATTTCTGCTAAAATAAAATTGAGATTTTTTTTAATCTTATAAAAGATAATTTTTTTCTCTAGACAATTTTTATTTTTACTCTAGAGATTTTTATATCTATTATCTCATGCAACTTTTATATTGCTATTAATAATCTCAAAATCTTCTTATATTTAGACTAAATTGCATAATTTTTTGAAAAGTTGTTTTTATGTATCTCTTTGGACAATTAAAATTGCTAAAAGATTGGGGCTTGGGATTTCATTGTTTGTTGTGGGTTTTTGGTGGTTTTGGTTATTTTTATTTTTCCTGTAGGACAAACTTATTTAAATGTCCCAGCAGAAACTTGGCCTATTTGGGGAGAGTGTGGAATACCTTATGTGTGTCCACTGTAATGACTTTATTTTTATTAGAATTTTGTCACAACTTTCATTTGTTATTTCTACCAAAATGAAGAAACATAACTGTTGATCCTATTTTTCCCCACAATGACCTTCTATTTGCCTAGACAACTTCCAATTTGAATCCTGTCCTCTGATGGGCTTATGTCTTATTCTGTCCTGCCGTTGTCTGAAAATATAAATATTAATTGAAAATGGATACATTAAATTGCAGACATAGTCAGGCTAGAGCACAGAATAAAATCACACAGTGTTTCACTGCAAACAATGGAGAATATTTACACTCCAAAACTACAATGCTAATCAGGCAAACAGCTGTTGTCTACTCCATATAAAAACAAAAATCCCATTTCCTTATTTCCATTTTATTTCATTTGAAATTGTTTTCTAAAATCAGTCCAAACTCATAAATAGTTATCCTTTTAATAATGGATCTTTCATGAATAAATAAATATTTCAAAGATAAATAACTATGTTTACAATGGCAACTCAGTCTACTGAATGAAACATTAGTTGTCACTTATTTATCCATCATCAACATCAAAATTCACAATTTGTTCCTTGCCTCTTTTTCTAGTGTAAAAAATTATTTTTAGTCATCTGGCTGCTTTAATGACAAGTTCCTTTGAAAACTGCTGTTTATAATCAAGCATGTGTCATTTATGCATTAAACATTGGCTATTAAAATATGGAAATTTACAGAGTTCATTGTTATCACAATAGAGGCCAAAAGCAAAATTCAAGCTTTGCACTTACAGCAAGTATTTAAAGTTTTCATCCAATTAAAATTATCAAAATAGCCTTCCACCTCTTTTCTCAGAAAAGATTACTTCAGATCAGAATCCAAATAAATATTTTACTGTATCAAAGTAAATTTCAGCGAACCACCATCACTACACATTAGGATATAAATGCAGAATTATTTTTCCCAAGAAGAAAAATTCTGTAAAAACACATTAAAGTATTGTGTAAATAAGTATTTGTAAATACAGATTATAATGGCAAAGCATTGTAACTATATCAATAATGACTGAAGTATTAAACAATTAGAATGTCTTTTTAGGTAAGGTAACTTTTCAATATTAGTCAGGAGCACATTAAGAACTCTAATTACAGAGCAACCAAAATCACAACACTCTAGTTCTAGGTACAAAGGAGAAAATCTAAAAAAATTTTAGGGGGAAAATAGATCAGATTAGTTGATAATGCTCTGAAAGCCTCTTTCCTAATGAGACACAAAAGAATGAGAGATGGGAAAAAAATGTTTCCATTGCTGATCTTTAACCCCCAAGTAAAGACTTCCAAATGATTTACATGTCCATAACAACTTGCTCTTCTAAAAGTTAATTTTCTTATGAAATCACATTCAATATCTTAGGAATTTCTGGGAGAACTTCTTCAGTTTTAGCTTCAGAATAATGTAATATACCTGTCTTAAAATATGCTTATTTTGAAAATGTTTCTAAAATCTATTGGTTATGATTATTCTTTCTCTTCAATGACTGAATAATTTTACTAAGAAATCTCAGTACAATACTGAACAGACTTCAGAGACTGAGTAAAATAGTTCAAGATTCTCTACATATCACCTAACAAAGTTTGGTTGTGAATAAATGAGGTAGCCACTTCATTAGCTCTTATTTTGTATATACTGAATAATTCAACCAACATTTAATCACATGAGAAGGGAGATTAAAATAAAGTGTTAAAATGTAATCTATTCCAGTGCCAGTGCACTCTCTTGATACATTTCATCTTCACTTTCCATGATTTTGACTAGAGGAGGATCTGATAAATTCCATCTGAGTGCTTTGTTTGGATTTTTTTATAATATTTCTGCCTGAGTATAGAAGTCAAGAACAAATTCCAAATCCCTCTCCAATTATTTTAATTTTTGGAACAAGTGAGGAGGCCTTGATTCCCTCTTACAATTAAAAAGTTGACAGTATGTGAAATGAAGACTTTGTTCCTGCAGAATGTGGTGCAGAAAATAAATGTGTTTTAAATAATTACTGTGAAATCAAATAAAAATCTGCATTGTGAACTAGAAATGCATTTTTCTTCAGTTTTTGTTTCTTCAATCCCTATTTGCATAACCTATTGTTAGCACTCCATCTTTGAGGTCCTTTCCAACCTGGTAGTCAATGATTACAAGATTCCATTTTGAATTTTTATATTATTTAATTGCTTTACCTCATTTTAGAGAGTAGAGAGATAGAACAGTAATTTCCTATGCTAGTTTAAGTTCAATTTATGTTAAGCCACCTCTAGTAGGTTGCTATATTTATACTTTTAATATTACTATAACTGTCTCACAAATTAACAGTTTTGAGAAAAACATAATTTAGAATATTTTTAGTTTACTTATACTTTCTTACATGAACAACAGTACCTTATCAAAAACAGTCCCAGCTGTCAGAAAAACACAATTTGTTTTGCTAAAGGAACTGAGAGTAATTTGTGAGTATGTGCCTTGGTAAATATCACGAAGAAGCATAATTACATCTGGTCTTGAATACTTTCATAACAGCAATACAAATCCTGTCACATTAACTAAGTCCTAAATTTTGATGACTCCCTAAAGTGAAGATTAAAAATGTCATATTCTTAATATATTATGAAGCATTGCACAGATTTGCATTGCT
>WBNO01001118.1:202384-306106 GCA_013400575.1 Peucedramus taeniatus | reverse complement strand
TGTCTTTCAAACCAAGACACCCAGGAACAGACTCAGAGTTAAAGATGAAAACCCTTTAAGAGATCCAAAATTTACACTCAGCTGTAGCCACTGAATTATCATCTATGCACACTGGAGCTGTACATGTGTGAATAAAGTCTCTCTAACCACAGTTAACGATCAACATTTTTGTCTCACTCTCAAAAATTATAATATTTTTTCCAGATGTTTAAACCTGGGTATTGGGTTGATTTGACTGGTTTAAAGCCTTGGCCAGAAGAACCACTTCTGCACTGACAAAGAACTACAGGAAGAGAATTATTATCTGACTAACTGCTTCCAAATTTTTCTTTTTACCAGTACCTTTTTTTTCCCCCCAGAAAAATAGATTAAACAGATTGTTTCAGGTATCTCACAGGTTCTCAGACTCCAAATATCTCATACCTAAGTCAAAACATTAATTAAAGAAGTAATTAGGGAAATATATACCTCTAATTCTAGAATCTACACTGTAATACCTACAATGCTTCCTATCTCAACAAATCATGCATAACCCTTTATAAACTAGCAAAAATAAGAAACTAAGAAGAATCTAAAGCATTTGCTTGACTAAAGAGTCAAATACAACAGCAGACACTTTTAGCTATTCTTTAACTAGAGCATGGCAACACTGAATCTGTGAATAGGCACCAGAAGCATGTAAAACACTCTGCATCTCATAAACCTTGGACTGACGAGATCCCATTCCCTCATAGAGCTCAAGGCCCTTGATATCCAAGAAAAAACACTGCCTCCTATGGCACTACCTGCAAAGAAGACCAGCCATGCAGTGCCTCACTCTGCCCTCAAAGTCTGGAAAAAAACAATTCCAGCAGTGCCTGGCTTTGCCTAACATGCTGGTTTTTCTACCAGCAGCTGTAATTAACTGTGGGACAAGGCAGGGATACAGTAGAATCCACAAGGCACATAGAAAGACATTTCCAAAGCCCTGCAGGTGAGTTCTAGTCACCAGCCTTTGTATACAAGTAAATCCAAGCCATAGTAAACGTGATGTGAGCCTGCAAGCAAAGCCTTGATTTAGTCCTTTTAGATCAAAGCCCTGAGCACACTTTGCATGCACTAAAAAAATTTAAAAGACCTGATGCCAAAGATGCTCAGTGTTTGCAGACAGACCTCGTAGCCACCTGATCCGAGTTACTGCCCACTGACAGACTGGAGTAGAAAGGGACACAATTGAAACAAGACAGGTTCATGCAAACCAAGTCAATCTGAGCTGCTGTGAAGGCAGCACAGCCCAGTCCCTCCTCTGGAAACAAGGAACTGGCATAACAGAACACACTGCACTACTCTAGGTCTGGCTTAGAGGCAGCCCACTGCATCGATTTGTCAGCAATACATTGTTTAAACACTGACATCCCCATCCTTATTGTGCACCATCTGCACAAAAACCAGCATTTTCTTTATGTTCTCACTGAAAGGGACTTGCCCATGCATATGTGTACGTGTGTGTGCATGCTTGTGTTGATGCACAATCCCAGAGAAGATGCAAGGATTTGGAGGGTGGGGTAGCAGGGAGAGTTTCAATTCCATAGTGTTACACAACCATATTGCTAACATTTAGTTCTATTTTTAACTCAAGGATGAGGAATTAGCAAATGCCAGTTAAAACCTGTAACTTATGGATAGCTTTAAGGACATACTAGAACACATGAGCACTAACAGCAATCATATAGATGAGCTTGACTATATATACATCACAGAATGGAGAGCCTAGATAATAATTCAATTCCCTTCTTAAAGGCAAATCTTTAATTCTTGTGGTTTGAGTAAATAGCTGGAGCAATAGTAAAGCTGAAAAGCTTTAATTCTGTCTGTAATTTAAGGCAGGTTTTGGACCAATGTCCTCAGTCTACATCACAGCTCTGCAACCACAAAACCTTAAAAGCTACCTGCTCAAGAAACTTGCTCTACATCTTGATAGAGAATTTATCATTATTTTCTGTCTTCCCAACCACACAGGCAGTTTCTGTTTTCCCAATCATACAAAACTGTGAATATAACATAACCACTCTCTTCCTCAACAGTGTCCTTTAGTCCTAAAATAACAGTGTTGCAGTGAAAAGGAAAAAACAGAAAAGGGAAACAACGAAAACTACAAAAAAACCCCAACGACAACTACCAACCAAAAAAACCAAACCCAAAAACCCAACAAAGAAACCTCAAAACAAACAAACAAACATCACAAAAAAACCAGACTAAAGCATTTCTTTGGCATTTTCGCTTCTTGGCAAGAAAGACATTTAAGTAAGCCAAAAGGAGCATCTGGATTTGAAGTCAATATTGCACCAGAACATATGAAAACACCAATGCAGAAAAGTACAATGCCTAGATTACTAGAGGAAAATGATTATTTATGGGGTACAATAGCAAGAAAAGTTTTTGTTTTTCTTTATTCTCCAGTACTTAGTGAGTTCTGCTGGCAGCTTCTCCTCAGCCTCTCCCTGTAAGCTTGCTTGCATAGTTATTGCATCTGCTTCTCATTTAATGACCATTGTTTTGGTCTGTCAGAAGAACTACGACAAGTATCCAAATCTGCAAGATTAGGCAAATATTTTGACAATGCTGTGCGTCTCATTTTCTTGGAGAGAAAGAATAAAGAGGATTTTCACTTTTCACATAACTTCACTGGAGCTCTTAATCAAAATGCTACAGAGAATCAAATAGCAGATTGAACATACTTCTAGTGACAAAATAAAGCATGCCATTTTGTTTCCGAGAGCTTGCCAATTCCCTGCACATTGCTATCACAAGAACTCAAACACAGGACTTTAAAATATCATTCACATCACATGGCAGCTGTTTCTAAGCTGAGAAACCAACAGAGCCAGGGAGCAGCAAATGACAACTAAATGGTAATGTAGGCTATCAGGAGGCTCTGGAGGAGAAGGAAAAAAAAAAAAAAAACAACAACAAAAGAAAGAAAAAAAAGCTAGTACCAACCCCAGGCTTTTACCCAGGGAGTGCTGGTTGTTCTCTCTGTTGAGGTTTTTGTTTGACTCACTGCAATAGCAAATATTCATAAAATGTAAATTCACATCCAGATGCTAGACCTCAAGTCTCATGTCAACGCTAATACTCCAAGTAGGGCCCTGCATGTATTCTAAAGGTAAACACAACCAGCCCTGACTCAAATCATTAGGGACTGTAAATCAGGCCTGGATCAAGCAGAGCTATAATTTCAATATATTACTAGAGGAGCTGAACTCTAGGAAGGATATTGAGAAGCCAGCAGTAGCAGTTGCTTGGCAGTGAAGGAGGAGAGCTCACTTAACACACTCATTGAGAAGCAGGAAAGCAAATGCTCTGAGGAGGGATGAAAACCAGGGCTACAAGTTTTATGAGGAATTGGTGTCTCACAAATCTTACATTTTGTTCAGCTTTTCGAGGGCTGCTTTACTCACATGTCCTTCCAAGGCCTAGATCTTCTGGAGCTCTGAGTTTAGGCCAGCTGCAAGGCAGTCAACAAGTTAAACATCTGAAATGGCAAATAAGGATTCTCCTCTGTGCTGCTGCCTCTGACAGGCCACTTGCTATGCTGTCAGGGAAAAGAAACCACTTGGGACAAGGTGACCTAGTAGCCTCTGTAAGGAACATCCCATTAAGGACCCAAACACATGAGGAAATTTGTTAAGCTATGAACTTGCTTTTACTTGCAGTTCCGAGAGCTCATCTGGGGAAACAAAAGCAGAGAAGCCTTTTTCTCATAGAATTTCAGAACCACCTCTGTTCAGCCTGTAAATCCTTCCACTCCACTTCTGGCAGGGAAAGAATTATTTACTGTAAGGAGATGGCATAGTTTGGAACTTCCCACATTTTCTGAATCAACTGACAGCTATTTTAGACATCTATGAAAAAACTTTTGCTCTGAACACTTCACAGCCAGCCAAGATTATAGACAAGAATATACACAACTTCCTTTTGCACTTCTTTTACACCTTTCCATCTTCATTACAAGAGAGCTTTTAATTAAAAGAGCCAAGTTTGGCCAAACTCACCTACCCATAGAAAGCAAAAAAATTACTAGAGAAAAAAATTCCTGTATTTTTCCCATTGGGTGGTTGGTGTTACCTGAACAGCAACCTGGGAAAGACATGCTGACCACCAGAGCTGGCAGCCACAACTTTGTGTGGCTCCAGAAAGTGTCTGCTGCAAGGGCTTGACTGAGGACAAGAATGATCCTCTCAGTCAATCACTGTCATCACACATGACAAGTCAGTTGGTCACTGGTTCCATCAGCCACACTTCCATCACATCTCTTTGGAGCAGTCAGGTCAAGAGAGACTTTTTTAATATTTAGAAACAATTTCTACACCAAGTGCGTGGAATGCCAGGCTCTGAGATATTGGAATCCACAGAACATGGGATAAATCTGCACCAACCTTTAACACCTATGGACAGAAAACATACTCCTCTGACCAACTACTTACAACTTCAGGAATGGTTGATGTGTTCAGGCAGTCTGTGGGAGCCAGAACTGCTGGAGCAGCTGGGAAAGGTGCAGCCCTCATTTCCCCCTTCCTTTGTGTCCAGCACAGCTACAGCAACCTCCCAACCACAGGGAGCCCAGAGTTTCAGCTTATAGCCCAGGTGTTTTGCAGTTGGGTTTTTGGTTTTTGTTTGTTTAGGGGGAGGTGTGTATTGTTTGGGGGTTTTGTCAGTTTGTTTTAAAGAGACAACACATATTCTTTGGGTTTATTTGCACCTTCCTCTTTCAGTCAATGATACTTTTGTCAAGGTGAGAGGTCAAATCAATAGATGAAGTAGTGGAGTTCCCTTTCCTACTCTCCCTTAACTTTTACTGATATCACTGAGTCACTGCAATGTGAGACCAGAAATGTCAGAGATGATTCAGTCTCAGATCTGGCTCCTGCTCTCTTTCACACCGTGCCCTTCTGCTACCATAACACAAACTGAATGATCACAAAAAAAAGAGGCTGACCTCTTCCAGTATAAACACTCCTTCTGTTTGGCCAGCTTCCCTGCAAAACAATTTTTTTTCTCTGATTTCATTGAATCTTGCATCAGCATCATGTCTGTCTTTTAACTGCATTTGTCTCTTATCTGTCCATCTCCATTGTTTTTCTGCACAGGATTTTAATGATTTCTTCAAAGAACACTGCCAAGCGTAACAATCTTCCCCTTCCTTTCAATTTGACACATGCCTAATGTCACCCTCTTTTTCTACCAAAGATAAAGGACACATCCAACTTTTTTCTTCCTCCAATCATCTGTTTTCCCCATGGCAATACTTGATCATTTTATCTTTCTGGTACCAACTATCTTTCCTTCCTGTCTACTCTTATTCCTTCATCTTCTCTTTTGACTCTGATCCAAGCCAAGCCTTAATCTTCTCCATATTAGAAACACTGACTCAATGTTATCACCTTAATGCTCACAGATTTTTACTGCCAACAACTCTTGCCCTCGTGCACTACAGGCACTGCAAAATGAATTCTCTGTCACATGGACCAAGCCTGGAATCAGTGCAGACTCTGATCCACAATTTGGAATCAATACTTTACAGCTCCTCTCCTCAACCTGTCAGCCATCTTCCGTGTAGCCAACTGTGCGACTTATCTTTCAATAACATCCTTCCTTCAGCTCCCAAGTTTGGTTTTTACTCATGCATCTTATTTCTTCAACACTCATTTGCATTCTCTTGGAAATCTATCATTCCATGGGCTTACACAGCACTGCTCATTTCATTCACAATGTATATTTAGCCACCAGCTCTACCAACACCATCTCCATCCATCCTACTCTCTCTGCCTATGGCTGCACTGCCACAAATTCATCTCTCACCATCTCCCTTTCCAAGCTGTTCCATTGCCTCTTACATAGTTCACTACAGACAAACACCAGGCTCCTATCTCACACTGCCAATGGTAACACAGCATCTTATTTCATTTACCCTGGGTTTAGAATATTAGCAAGCCCCTGGGCCTAAAACCTGTGAGTATTGACTCATGGCTTCATCAAGAAGCTGTCTCTTAATAGGGAACAAGGGTTTTTCACAAGTCAGAAAGCAGAGCTTGGCAGCTCAGCTGCCTGCAGGTGTACAGAACATGCTCAGAATTAGTTACAGGAGGAAAAAATGCTACTAAATTCAAAACAAATAGGGCCAAAGAAATTCCTAAAAATGCAGTTAAGTCACTAGCATTGAGGAGACTCTCAAACCATAATACCTTGTAAGTGAATTTTCAGCCACATCTAATCAACAATCATTTTGTCAATAGGCCACAAATCCAATTTTTTTTTCTTCTACATCTTATCTAGCACTTTGACTTGTATTGGGACAGCCTGTCTCATCCAGGATAAACAATCTCACCTTCCTAGAAAGAAGCTGCTGAATTTTTCTTCCTCCATAATTGCAGTAACATTCTCTTCCTAGTGGCTTTCAACCACAGAGGTCTTCCTCCAGATTAAATACCAGTAAAAACAGGGAGAGGGGCAAAAAAGAGGAAGAATTGTCTGGTGGCTTTTCAGCAGATTGACTTCAACATTGGGGCATCATACAAGTAATTTCCACTTTTTCCTCAGCTACCTGTTACTTTATTTTTTCCCTTCTACTATCTTAAAAATACACCTACTTAAACATTCAATTCTCTAGGTTTCATCTCAAATTTCACCTTCATTTTCCTCATTTCACTCATGCTCAGGATTTTTGTTTATTAGGTTATGGTTCTTTAAAAATCAGGTATTTATGAGTGCACTTTTTCAGAGCACATCTTTAAACACATCAGAGAGATGGGTGTTATTATCTTCAAGCTAAAAGCAATAGAACTCTAACACAGATTTATAACCATCACACGAGATGGAGCAAAACCAGCAGCTGACTAACATAGCTGTCCCTGAACTCCCTGATTTCTAACTGATTAATGACTTGTATGCAGAAATCCCTACTGACTTACTATGCATGTACAAGTAAATAAATGTTTTTTCATGTTGAATACAGCAAACAGGTTGTAAAATCATGATGCTACTTTTACACTGTAACATTGCTATCAAGAGCACTGCTGGCATTTCGAACTAATTTTATACTATGACACTAAACTAGAGTTTCACAAAAACTGTTTCTGAGTGTTTCTTTATTTTCAAGTATCTGGGTAGAGCTGACCATTTCCAGATTATTTCTAATAAAAATGAAGCATGCTATGGACAACAGAATCTTCAAAGCTTTCACTTGTAAAAGGGAAAAAAAAAGGTGTTGGAAGCAGTTTCAAAGCATCCATTTCCCTGTACTTGTTTTTGTGTCAGGAGAGTGCACAGATGTGGTCAGCCACAGGAAATTATTTGTATATCTTGGGGGCTGGGAAGGCATCAAGATAGCTCTGTAAAGAATGCTAGAAATACATAATACAACTCTTGCTACAGCTTTTATTTCCATGCATGTTCTGAAGCACATTATTCTTCTATGGCCAACTCAGAAAATTTTTCTTGAAAAAGCTTCTCAGTGCCCTCCATCTTGTCTCTTATTAAAGGGGATTTTGCCTGAGTGGTTTTAAAGAAACCCTACAAACTTGTTTCACTTTGGAAAGACCACAGATGCCCCCATGTTCACCTGAGTAGCTTTGGGAGCACTAGCATTAAGGAAGTCTGTCCTTATTTATGTTGACATTTCCACCATCAGCTTTGTTATCTACAACACTAAATGTGGCTGGGGAGAGAGGTAGAAACTGAGGGGACATTCAAGGTACTTTCCTTAAGTAAAAGAGGCAGTGTGTAGAGTGTTTACCTCACATGTGCTTTCACAGACCTAGTTTAGAATAGTTTAGCTTCAGATTCCATTTGTCATATGCTATTATGTTAACCTGCAGTATCCCCTGGTCAAACTGTAACAGGTTCAAATTCTACTGGTTTTGCTCAAAACTTATTTTTGTAGGGGCTGCAGTACACCATCGAGAGATTCTGGCAGACTAAGACACAAAAGTGCTACAGAAAAGCTAACCAAAAAGTAAAGGTAAAACCTAAAATATTTTTTACAGCTCTGAGCTACACGACTTGAGAAGTCCCCAGCCACTCAGCCATTGAAAACTTTTGACAAAAGTAGAATCTGGAAGGATATGTGGAGAGGTGATTGCTATGACAGTTAGTTGGTGTCCTTCCCATCTGAATCTCATTTAGCTGAACTTGAACCTTAGCAAGAACAAAGCAAGTACAGCCCAATTCCACACAGGTACCAACACTGAATTTATCAAGTTGCTTGTGCGAGCAACTCCGCACCCCAAGTGAGAACAATTCCTGGCACCACTCATGCAAATGTTTCACTCTAAAAACTCCTCATAGATAATTTTTGCTATGTGCTACACAGAAATTTTTAATGCAAAACGCAGGAGCAGATGGTGTACCTAAACATGACCTCTCCAGTGCAGGAAGGAAGAGAAGAAAGCTTGCCCTCAGCGTTGTCCTCACCTCCTCCATGCTGCTCCAGAGAAGGAGAGGATGTCTGGCTGGGCTTGGTGTTGCCTGTCGTCTTTACATCACATCCACTGCCAGGATGAAAGCAGCATTTCTAAAGCAAACACTTCTCTTCCCAGCAAGATTAATGCTAAGAGGGTTTGACTTTAGGTTGTCTAGTAAGATCCAGAAAATATATTCTCCATTTTTAACTTCGCTGCTTCTAAGTCTGTTTCTTCCCATTTCAAGAACACTTTGGAGCAAGAGTCAGGGGATGGAACTCTTTCAATGTTTTAAACAGGCATGGAAAAAAANAAATATATTCTCCATTTTTAACTTCGCTGCTTCTAAGTCTGTTTCTTCCCATTTCAAGAACACTTTGGAGCAAGAGTCAGGGGATGGAACTCTTTCAATGTTTTAAACAGGCATGGAAAAAAAAAATGACCTGGAGATTTCATCTGTGTTTTCCCACTGACCTGTGGCATTTCTTTGGCCAAAATGCTTTGTGGATCAAAGCAAAAGGGGAAGCAAAGGAAAGAAATATAAGGCATAGAGCAGTACAGATCACCACAGTTTGAGGTACATACTTACCAGCACACACAGAAATACATTATTTGGGAGAAACATCAGGCCAGAAGCCATAAGGAAGAGGAAAATAGACAGATCACACTTTCAAGGCACATTAAAAAAGAAAAAGAAAAAACAACAACAAACCAAAACAAAGACCAACATGGACAAAGGACATGCTAGGAATGCTTTTATTTTCACACAATGATGTGAGAGGAGCTACTTTTCTTCCTGCAAAAATCTCTAGTGCATCAAATCCAGGGAGCCAAACCTGCTTGTGGTTATTCTGCTCAAGAGGAAGGAACTGCTCATCTGCACAGCTTCAGAATTTCTCTAGTCCCAGGCTGTGGGCGAGTCTGACGTCAGTCCCAGTGTGAGCCATAAAAATCCCCTTCAACAACCAACACTCTCCTGTGTGGGAAGCCTACAGCATTATTTTAAGCAGGGACCCAAGATTACCCTGGTGCTTTCTCGCAATATTTATCAGAGAGCCAGGGCTGGGACTGAACCCAGAGGAAATGCATGTGTGTCCATCTCAAACATTTCCACATGATCTCAGCATGGAGGGTGGTACATTCTAAGGGGATGGATACATCAAGCTCCCCCAATCTACTCTAGGATCACCACTTTGTCCACTGTCTCAATAGAAATGTTTCTTTATAAAGAAATCTTGTCTTCACAGTGAAAATAAATGTGGCATTTGAGCAATATTCTGACAATGGGGGGTCCTTGGGAAAAAAATCTTCATTTCTTGTTACAGGCAAGTTATCTCCAGCCCTCTACATATTTAATGCACAGCCCTGGCATCTATTTTACCCAGACTACTCTGATTTTCTAGAAGTATTTTGATGAGAGATCCTGGAAGAGACTTTTATTTTGTTTTTGCTAGGTGGCCAAAATGGGTTTCAAGCTACATTAACAGAAGTAACAATAATGCCACCACAATTTCTCACAGCATCTTCCCTTACAAATGAAGTTGAAGCCATGTGTTCTTTTTAAACAGCAGAATTTTTTAAAATAACTGTCACTGCACTTAAAAGAAAAAGATTGAGGCAGTTAAGTATGAATACAACCCATACACAATGATACAACCCATACCTATGATTTAAAAGAAAACTATTGCCTGTTTAACTTCTAAATCATAACTCCTTCTTGTAAATTGAAACCCACATCTTATTCTTAGAAACATCTCTACCATGCCACTTGAAATCAGTGCTGAGAAATCAGTGTGTCTGTAAACTCATGTTGATTTAGAGAAGTGAATTGACACATCACAGTGCAATGAGTTTACTTTAAAAATAGACACTCAATCAGTTGCTGAGGATTTTCTGAGTCCTCCAGACTAAAGACATTCTAATTAAAAAAAAAAAAAAACCACCCACAAAAAAACCGAAACAAACAAACAAAACAAAACACCACCTCAGAGTAAACTTAACTGAGATCCAGCTACCTCTGTCATACAGTCCAACCTACACTTCCATTTCTATCAATGGAGAAACAAATACAGAAACCATCAAATACCTTTTAAAGGTTCCCCAACTAGTTTCATAAATAAAAACCAAGAGAAGCCCCAGCTCAACAATATGCTTAACTGGTACTGAATTTTAAACACCAACTTTATAGCACTACCCTTCATTTCACTATTGAAAACACTTAAACTCATGCTTAAAACATAAGCACCTACTAGAAAGTGCTTTGTTTATCCTTGGATTACATACTGGCATAAATTCCAAAAGGCTGAAACAGACTTTCACAGGAGCCTGGTAACTCAACAGGCAGACTAACTTAAGTGCCTGGCAAAACAAGATTTCAAGAAGCTTTGGAAACATAATTTCAATTTTTTTCCCCAAGTAAGCAAAACGTTCAGGTTTGTGCCGGCAGCGCCCTGGCAGGAGCAGGGAGATGAGGAGAGCCCGGCAGGGATGAGGCGAGCCCGGCATGAGGAGGGCGCTGGGCGAGCCCGGCAGGGATGAGGCGAGCCCGGCAGGGATGAGGAGAGCCCGGCAGGGATGAGGCGAGCCCGGCAGGGATGAGGAGAGCCCGGCAGGGATGAGGCTGCCCTCGGGGCGAGCCCCGCATGAGGAGGGCGCTGGGCGAGCCCGGCACGGCGCGGCTCACACGGGGCCGAGTCCAACGCGGCTGCGGAGCGCTCAGCCCGGGCAGTGCACCAGGGTGGCTGTGCCACCTAGTGATGCTTGTCATGTACTGTCGGAGCGAGCGGCAGCGCCGCCAGCCCGGGACCAGCCCGCCCCGCCGCCGCTCGGGGCACTCTCTGACCGGCGCCAAGGGAAGGGCGGCAGCTCCTCTCCTGCAGCCCCCGAGGCACAGGCACGGCCTCGGGCTTCCCAGCCACCGGCGAGGTGCCAGCAGATGCACAGGACAGCCTCCATCAACCACCAGCAAGGAGCGACCGCACCAACATCACCAGGGCAGGATCCGCAGCCACTTCGGAACGCGGGTGTTATCCCAGCAGCTCTTGATGACTTGGTTTCTTCTCCTTACACACTGAAGAGTTTGTCTTTTACACGAGCGGTAACTATTTTGTTTAAATTTTAAAAATTATCAAACCCAGCATCTTTGGTAAGAAAACCTCGGTATGTTCAGTAGTGTTTTTCATCCAAAGAGATCCTAAACGAGCTTACAAGTAAACGTAGAGCAATAACCCAATCAGGAATGCACATAAAAAAACTAACACACAAAATCTGACAAAATCTCTAACTGCTCATCTAAATTACAAACCACTCTGCCTGTGGTAAGAGCACAGTAGCTCTTTAACACATGGCACACCGTGCCAGCACTACAGAAACCCAGGCACTGCCCAAGCCCTGCCATTCCTTAGCTCCAGCAAGAGGTGAAAGCTCCTAGGAAAGGAGACTATGGTCACAGAAATTCAAAGAAATGAAGATAGTGATAATTTAAAATTTAATTAATTGAAAGGAAAGTATTCCAGTGGTATCACACTTGGTAGCTAGGCCATCCTCTGCACAGGCTGCCTACCTGCTCCCCAAATAACAACTTTAAATCACTAGTTCCCAGCTTCTCCCAGCAGCATGGGAGTTCCCCTACGCAAACACTGACACACCAGCTTAATAAACATCTGGCAAAATGACAGATATCTTCCTTTGACACAAAGGTAATGGCAAAAGAAAAACCAACAAAGCAAGAACAAAACTCGTTGTACACATGAGGCACTTCTTGCTTTCTCGATGCCCAGGAGTGCTCTGTCCCCTCCCGTGCCTGCAGCAGCCCCAGCAGGTCGCTCTGTCTCAGGGAAGGGCTGCGCTGAGCCTCGTGGCACACAGCAGCCTTCTGTTTGCACAGCTATAAGCTGAGTTTGTGTTGGTACAATTAGTGTTAAAACACTGATAAGAATCAGCCATTACATGTACATATGCTACAATAACAGTGACAGGCTGGACCGTAACCTTTCAGCATTAGAACCTGCCAGAGTTTACAACCCGTCTGCCAAACAGTAAAATGGCAACGAGCTGTTGTGGTACACATTTTAATACATTCTTAGAAAACCTACATCCTGTTATTAGAAGTGACAAGAAGAGGATTTTTAAATGGCCTCATTATCACTTAGTGTACATAGAAACTTACAGTTTGAACGGTAAAATGAACTCCTTTGTTCAATTACCTCAACCTCTCGACTAGGTGGATTTAAAATAGCACTCGCGTGTATGCCTAGCACCTCTACCTCTTTATTTGCTGCTAAATGAAGACAAAACCAGGCAGCTGAATAGAGCAGTTAGCCCTTATTCCAGGGCTATCAATAGATTGCGATTGATTAAATGGGGGGAGAAAGAGACGTCCTGTAACACACTAAATTTAGCCACAGTAACCCAGACCTCAATGCTGAAATGCCGAGGGGCTGGGGAAGCTGAGCTCCACATCAGCTATCCCCGAGGCACTCGGGTCTCTGAAGCAACTGCAGCAAGGGGAACTTCGGAGCCTCAGCTGCTCTGCTCTTTACAGCTTTGCTCCTTTACATCCCTTCCGCTTCAGCTCAGTAGCAATCCAATTTTTAATTTCACTTCTGCCTCAATTACGGCCCTTCTTGAAGTTGACCGTGACTTCCTAATTGTTTTTTCTGCCCTCAGCTTTCACACACCAATTAGATATGAAATGCTCTCCAGCTGCACCTTCAGTTCACACACAATTAGGGGATGCACAGAAAAGCAGGGCTGCCTGGTGACAGAGACATTTCCTGTGTTAACACCGTAGGAAATGTGACACATCCTTAAGAGCACAGCTTGACAAAGCACGTAATCCCAGCCTCTCCTACACGACAAATGTGAGGACACTGGAGCGAGTTACCTGACTTCGCACTGCTCACTTGCAAGAATTATTTGTGGGGAGAAGAGGAGGTGGAGAGCATCGAGCTCAGTAACCAATTAAATTACTTATCTGAGTTCTGCTGAAGAGAAGGAGAGGTGGAGAAAGGTCACCTCCTTTCCTAAGTGCCCTCGCTAAGTCTAAAAGTTTCACTGTACTAAAAGGAAACAGAAAATATAATTATTTACTTGGAAATTGTTTTTTAAAAAAACCCAAGCAATTTAAAACATAACTTCTATCTCCTATTCCTTCAGCATGTGTCCATTCAGAAGCTTTTTGAGTGCAGTATTTGATAAACAAGCATTTTCCTCCAAACTGAAGAATGTTTTAGAAAAACAGATTTCTTACTCAAAATAATGTTTGAAAACCACTACATTTAGCTTTCTCCAGTCACATTTAATGCATCCACAAAGAAATTAAAGTCCTCATACAAAGGTACAGCATTGCCTCAAGACACAGGTCTTGAAGGGAAGGAGAAGAACCAAGAGTAAAACTGTTTCAAAAACATTTCACTCAGGCATTTGTAATTACTCTACAGTTTATTCCAGAAATCAGAGCGGATATTCAGGATTATTCAAGATCCCCAAAAGATTTGTATATAAAGTGTTTCTCTTTCCCGAGATTGAACGCAAATCAAATGAGGGTCTCACACACAAGCAGGTGAAGGCATTGCTGTAGATGTAGGGCTATTTAAAGTATCCACAGCAATCCCTGTTCTCCTTTTTCCCCAGGGAGTGGAGGGCAAAGCCTTCCTGCAGGAGGGGTTCTGCTCCCACAGGCACCCAAAGCACACGGTTACAGAGTGCTTGTAGCTGCAGCAGGAGCTCCAGATCAGCCCCTTCTCTCATCCTTCTGAAACCATTCGAGGTGCATCCTTGAAAAGGCATTGACTTTAATGGTATAAAATTCAACAAGACTTGAAATTAACCTTTTAGTGAATCTTTCACATTCAATGTGAAATAACAGAGCAAGTTGTGATGTGACATTTTTGTAGGTGAAAACATCAAAGGCAGCCCTGCCACAGACTGATCTACCTTTGAACACCCAAGGGTATCTGAGACTGCCAAGTCTCTGTAGACTAGACAGAGAGAAAGAAAAAAGGAAGAGAAAGAGATCTAAGATATTGCACTATTTAAGGTGAAGTCATTTTAACTAGGATTTAATTCAATCTTTTACACTTTGTTACTGCTGGTGGTTTTTTAATACACAGTCAAAAGAGAAGATCAGGATAAAAGGAAAAGAATATTATTTCTGACTGTCAGGCCATAATAAGGCATAAATACATGAAAATTTAACTGGCATCGCTTATTCTTTCCTTCCTCTTTAGCATTCTTGCCTTAGGAATTTCTTTCTATTGGAGTTATGCAATAAACAAACCAAAAAAAAAAGGAAAAAGAAAATAGCAGTATCAGCCTTTCAAAGGGCTGCAGAAAAGGTAAGTACCTATCTAATAACTCAAACAACTGAATTAATGGACACTGACTACTCTTGCCCTTCTTCCCAAGTACACACATTAAATGCCCTCCTGGTGTTGAGACTGGGGGATTGCTGGAGTCAAGTCCCTCTTGAAAGTACTCCTAGTAAGATCCCCTCCTGACCCCCTGTGCTCTGGCATTACAAGAAATGCCAGCCCAATTTCTGGCTTGCAGCTCCCCCTGTGCCAAGCAGGCACACCCAGCTGTGCCAAGCCCCTGACCCAGAGAGCTGTGACCAGCAAAATAATGAAAAACTCAAATTGTTGTTATCAAAATGGTGCAGTGCTGGATCCTACGAGGTTACAGAGCACAGTGAGTGTTAGAAAAATAGCCTTTATTTAGAAAAATAGCCTTTATTCATAGGGCTCTCCTTCAGAGTGAAAACAACAAATGTGAGGTGTTGTTGAATCAAACCACACAGCCCAGTCCATCCCCTATGAGCCATTATGTTTTGGGTGCTAGAGCTGGGGTTTGGCTCCTTGCTTTAGAGCAAGGCTTTTCTGCTGCACCTGCAGCACAAACCAGGTCAGTCAGCTCAGAGGGACCCTGGGCTGGGCCTCCTGGCTCTGCTTGAGCTACAGCAGAGCAATCTCAGGCCACCTGCAACAAAGCCATGAAAAAAACTGCACTTTGACACAGAAAGAGGTTAAATTTGCCAGGTATGGCACCTGGCTGGGAAGTCAGCACCCTCTTCTGCTAACAAGTCAAGTGCTTTATGTAAGGAAATGTGCTATGGCAAAAGGCTAGACTAGGTGAAAGAAAGGAAAAGGAAAATACCAAAATCAGAGCCAAAACAGGTTGAAGAGAAGCTCTGAATATCCACAGGAGACTGTACAGGCAAGTAGGGAAGAAGGAAATGTAACACCTCGCTTTTAAAGTTGAAATTGTTGTATCAAGTTTATTAAACCATACAGTCTCTGAGAAGCAGCACACTCCTCAAGGAATTTATGGCAGAGTATTAAACAGCAAAACAGGAGCAGCCCCACATTTTGCCTGGGTTTGAGTCACAGACTCTGACTTACTGAACAGCAGGGGTTTGCACAAGGAAACAAGAGTCCACATTGCTCACACCTGAACCAGGACAAACTGCCTGACAACAGAGAGGTCTTCAGAGAGAACAAAATGAGGATATAACACACAAATTACCTCCACCAATATCCAAACCCAGCCTTCCAGAGACAGTGGAACTTGTGTCTGACATATACTAATGGCATTTTGATAGCTAAGGCTATTAGAGAACATGCCAGAAAGTAGAGAAAAAAGAGAGTAAAGAAAGAGAAACTTGCTACTGCCTTCAAATTAATAACAACTTCTTCATAAAGAATAATCCCAGCTCAGCTGTGCCTGAACTTCTTCACAAACCAATGTCCTACACAGCCTGTGAGGAGCCTCGACCAGGAAGAAACTTCTCACCTCCTTCCAGAGCCATGTGAAATGAAGTGAACCACTTGAAGAAGTCAAGAATTCTTAAAAGGCCTCTTTTCTGAATCAGCTTGAATCTATTTGAACTTATCTTCAAAAAGATCCTGAGATCTCACATAATGGGGAAAATTATATATATAATACAATTTCTCATGGCTCTTTCAGTCACTAAGAGACAGTGGAAGAAAGACAACTTGGAAGAGAGCTGAGATACAAAGCCCTAGATGAAGTTGCTAATTCTCACCCAGCTTCCTCCTACACATTGTGGTATCTTGACCTTGATTTCATCTCTATCAATGATAACTTCAATGCAGCAAAGATTTTTCTGATGATCATTTTCTTTCTCAGAGTCTGTGATGCCACAGTAGAGGTAGGATATGGTTTCCTGCATGAAAAAGCTGAACAGTTAAGTTTAAGATCAAAACTGTCAGTTTTTATCCTACTTGAACACAGAATTGTGACATTTTGAAAAAAATCTTCATTTGAAATGCTCATTGACACACCAGTGAAGCTCTCAAAATCATCTTAAGAGCATGAGCTAGGTGTTGACTAGGTGGATTGAAGCAGAATCAGCAAACTCCCAGCAGGAGAGCACAGACTCCTATTCTCCCCAGACCTCCTGAATCACCAGCCAGGGTTCCTGCCATCTGCATTAACTCTTCTTTTTATTGCACAACAACTGCAATCACAACTTACTCTTATCTGCTCCTCTAAACTGCCTTTTTAGCCTTCCTCTTTGGAGGAAGAATTGCCACAAAATAAAAACAAAAAAACCCAAAACAAACGCCCCAAAACATAGCAAATACAGGACTTTATGACTCAAGCCACATTTCCAATGAGTCAAAAATTCAATATCAGAGCACACCACAAGGGCAACAACTTACCAGCACAGGACGATATGATCAAGGATGGAATTTTTCTTTATGTCCCATTATCTCTTCTTATCACTCTCTAAAGAAGGGCTGTTAAGTTTTTATGTAGCTGCATTGCTAAATTTTAAGAGAAAGGAGAAAGAGAGGCCTGGCCTTGGCCCAGAGCTGAGTTTCTGAAGGCTGCCCCCATCCCTGGGCAGGGGAGGCTCCAGGGGAGGCTCCAGGTGAGGCTGGTCAGGGCCATCAGTGCAATCAGAGCCCAACCAGCATCAGCTGCATCCAATCCATGGAGGAGACAAACCCCAGGGATCTGCTCCTGCCAGTGCTTAAACAGAAACTCCTGCAGCCTGACACTGAATGTGGGCACGTTGCTATTGTTCTTGTTCCAGAAAGCAGAAAAAGAGGCTGAAATAAGGCTTGTGAAAGCATAAACCAGCTTCCTTGATACATATCAAGTCCCTTTCTTACTTATTTTGAAATAAACAAAAAAAAAAATTAAGAAAAAAGAAAATAACAAAGATATGAGGATTATATCAGAAACTGTTTTCAAAAACAAGTGTTGTGGTTTGTGGGGGGAAGACAGAAAGGAAGGCTTCTCTGATGCATTTGGGTATCAGGAATGTGCATGTGTGATTAGACAGTGCTGTACTGTCAAGCATCACTCCTGCACTCCTAAAAGCCTGATCTCTGAAGATACACAAACAAGAGCACAGTAGCAAAATATTTTATTGATGCCTTCTACCCCATTACTTCAGTGACAGTCCCCAGGGTCACTGCTCAGAGCCAGACTGACACAACAACACACAGGAAAGCACAGGCCCAGCAAAGCATTTTACAGGCACCAGTCCTGGAACAGGAACTGTGGGCAGGCCCTGATGGAGGGTGCCAGAGCATCACCTCTTCCAGCAGCCTGACAGAAGGCACAGCAGCCAGGGAATGACTCCTCATTCCTGCCCACACATGAACACTGCTCTAGTGCTGTGGCTCTGCCTACATTTCTGAAGTAAATGGTCATCTGGAATTACCAAAAGCTAGCTTGGAAATGGACTGGTTGATAGAAACTTTTTCAGAAATCTTTCCCATTTCTGAAAGTTGTTCTATTGGAGGAGCTTCTTGAGGGCATGTGGGCTTCAACAACCAAATTATTTAGTGGGAAGAGAGGGACAAAGCAATAAAAATGGATAGTACAGGGAGATTCCACTGTAGAAAAAGAAGATTTTTCACATGTTTATAGCAGGTACACTCAGAGTAAGTTCTACTGATGAACCTGCTTCTTCTATTGCAGGCCAGAGATTGCAACACACAATACTGGTATAGTTAATTTAACTTTCTGATTTTTACAGCCAGAGACTAACCTGACAAAGCACAGCAGTTCATAACATACTGTGGCCTAAGATAAATTTCTTTCTGGAAGTGTGTCTGAAGGTACAATAAAATGACTAAGAACTAGTAGCTTGTTTAGATTCTGATATGGTAACAATAAACCATTCCAAAAAAGGGAAGTTACCAAATGTTCAAATTTCTGAGGACTCTCCTGCACTCTGTTCCTTCCTGCTCATGCACTGGAATGCACTGCACTCCCACCCCACATCCATGGGCACGAACTTGAGCAGAGGCAGCATCAGGCAGTGCTGCTGCTCCAGCACATGCAGATCTGCAAATCCACAGCCCAATTCCTTCCTTTCCACTTGTGCAAAATCTCCACTGGGAGACAAGAGACACATTGAGAAAACCTGGGCTTGTGGCAGCTCTAGGTGTGTTCAGTGCAGCCACACAACATCACAGACAGGCTTTCCACACCATCCTGCTTGTGCACATTCCCTGTATCTTTCCATGAACCTGGTCCCTTTGGTGGTTCCACAGAACAAAAGAGAACTAGGAATACAAAGAAAGATTTGTCAAAAATTGTATAACAGAAAACCTCTACGGGTTGTTTGAAGAATGATGAAAAGAACATTAGAGTGAATAGCATACATGTCCTCAATGTGTTTAATGTCTGCTCAGTTGAAAGGAGGAATGTCATTTTGTTTCTGAATTGATAGAAGCATTAGCCTTCACTCTTCTCTCCTCAGTTCTGTGTAGACATTCCTTAACTAAGAACTAGCTGTGGGCTGGTACAGCAGAGAAAGACAAAATCCCAATTTACCTGAAATATCATTTTGATTAAATGCAAGATCCAGTTTACCACTGGGATGTACCTCGAGTCACACACACAAGTAGCAAGTGCATTTAAATGTTTGCTTTAAGTCCAATTGCTGTCTGCCTTTATCTTTGGAGAAAACTGGTCTTCAATAATAAAGCAGAAGCAAGAATGCTACAGTCCTTTGAGAGACTCCAGGGTTTCTCACAGATTCTAAAAATTATAGAGTGAAAAATTATGACAGTTTTGAACTAGCTCTCAGTCAACAAGAGGATTTTAATGCTGGTTTGAACTGCTATTCAGAATCCTACATCTCTGGGATGGAAAAAGCTAGAAAAATCTAAAAAGTTTTATCCTGCCATAGAAATGGGGTCTCTGAGGCTTGCTTAGATGTAGGTACTGAATTTATGCCTTCTAAGTCTCCCTCCCCAGCAAAAACACAAAAAACCTCCCAGCGTCCACTGTCAGTATGAAGTCTGTAGAATGGGATATTCTTATTGAATACCCTGGTAGTAGAAAATATAAACCAGGAATTAATAACATCAGGGCTTCCTCTGAAAACTGCACTGTGCAAATTTGAAATTTTCTCAGTGTAACACAATTCCAAGAGAGACACTCGCAGAGGTGCCATTTTCCTACAATTTTCTGTTTTCTAAATAGGCCATAAGTAGCAAGCAAAGAGACTGCTCTGTAGGTAAAGCATTAGCAATAGTACAGGATCAGCCATTCCACCACAGGCTACTTCAATACAAGAGAGATGATTTACAAGGCTCAACACACGTGGGTGCTTTCTGCTGTTTCAAAAAGTTAGCAAAGCTGACTGCTGTCTGAAAACAGCAGATTTGTTACAGAATTTTTCACACATCAGTTTTAATTTAGAATAGTCTGCCATCAGAGGAGCCACAGACAAGAGGGAGCATCCATCCTTCCAAAGCCTCCAACTGCTTAATGGGAAAATAATACTAAACAGCAAATCGTCCCCACTGGAGTTACTACTAAACATCCACCCCCCAGCCTCCCTCCAGAGGGGCAGTGGCCAAAGGCTTCCAGAACAAAGCCAGAGCAGCTCACCAGTGGCCTGGGCCATGTTTGTGCAGTGTGTGCAGGTGTCTGAGCACACAGATGTCCACCTGCCTGGGACATTCTGTAATCCCTGCTGCAAAGTATCCTGAAAGTCAGTCAGCACAAAAATACCATGGAAAATGAATGTGCCTGGTCTTTGACTGCATCTCCTTTCTACTGTATTGCCACAAATCAAGAACAGGTACTGATACCATATTGAAAACTCCAGATGCAGGTGGGTTGATATATTATGGTTTACCTATACTTATCATACAATAGGGCAAAAAAAAAAAAAAAAAGCAGGGAAGAGAAAAATAATTAATTCTAGAAGTATAAATGGCATAGGCAAATTATGAGCCACTCCCTTCTGGGGAGTTATTGCTCCTTCATTAAGGTCTGGATGCACAGCACAGAAGTGTCATCAGCCTGACCAAAGCCAGGCTGTCAGGCAGGGCAGAGCAGTAGGGTCTACAGCACATCTCCATGCAGAGTCCTCCCACTTTACCTGTGGTTACCTGCATTCTTTGTTATAATTTTTAAAAGAACAGGTGGGTTTGGCACAGCAAGCGTAAACGTATTTTCAAAGTCCTTAAATTATCTGTACAAATTATCTGACAAAAGGGTACCTTCAAGCAACATCTAAATTTGCTTCCTAAGAGTTAATGTCTGCATTACAAATTAGGCTCAAAGTGGTAAAAATGGACCTCAACAAACATACCTAAAATAATTAATTTTGAAAGTATTCTAGGAAGAAGCATAACCAAAGCAGAGACAAATGACAGAAACTGCAATCCCTAATTTGTTTTATAAAGTCACAATAAAAAAAGAGAGACATGAGAGAGGGAAAAGGCTGGTGCATCCAGGGAGAGGAGAAGGGGTGAGTGGAAACAGCTGGAATTGTTCAGCTGTGTCAACATTGGGCTGTTTCACAGATTGACTAGCAAAGTGTCATCTGAAACCAATTACATTCCCAAAACCCCATGGACCCAGTTCATAACATTGATTAATCCACATTGCGAAAACATCCCCAAGCAAAACTAGAACAGCTGTCAGCCCTTGGAACTCAGAAATAGCATTTGATTGGAAAAAAAAAAAAAAAAACCAAAAAAAAACCCAAACCATCAAAAAACTACCATGCACACTCTTTAATACCATCTTTGTGATTTACAGATCATATGCCTGCTTCTACCTTAACAGCAAAACATCTCTCCCACTGCTCTCCCTGCACTGCCATGGCTGGTGAGAGAAGGTTGTCAGCAAGAGGCCCAGGCCACTCTTGATCCCCCCAGACAAAGCACCTGCCTTACAACTAACTCACTCCTGAACGTGCCTCTTCCTCTCCTTTACAGCCCCTGGGGAATCACAATTTACCTCCTGAGGGATGGAAAGGTTCTGTCCCCACTCAAATGTCCTGAAATGATCCTTTCCAGGCAGGCTAGTTCTGCAGAAGCCATCACCTGAACTTGCCAGGCTGCCTGAGTGAGCATGAGGCTCAGCTGCTCCACTTGCCCAGCTTTGGGTCAGCTCCCAGCCCTCTCACTCTTCCAGAGCTCCTCCTGCTCAGCCCCAGCTCTGAGGAGGGGCCTGCTTTAGGGAGATCTGCATGGGATGAGGTGCTGCACTGCTGCCATCTCCATGGGCCCAAGGACCATCAGCTCCTGGCCAAATTCCCACTCTGTCCCTGTGAGCAGCACCCACCTGTGCTGCCCCTCCCAGCTCCTGACTGGCCACACAGACACCATTTATCTGTCCCACTCCCCAGAGAGGATCAGACAGATGTATTCTGAGTCTACAGAATATTTCCAAGCTAGCCAAAATCAATGCAAGATAGAAATAGAAGCTTGCATAAATAAAGTCAAAAGAAACAAAGAGGGCATGGAAAGATTTTCAATCTCCACGACTGCCAGTTGAAGGCTGTGGATGAAAAGAAGCTTTTTCTTGATTGCATGTTAATCGAATACTTTTCTTAAATAACTTGGTTTTATGTGGGGTTTCTTTTCAGATATATATTTATTTTATCAGCTATTCTAAAATAAAGTTTAGGGAAGCAGGAATGCTCCACCAGCTAGTATCAAAGATCAAGAGACCTTGCACTTGGACCTACAATATTCTTCCTGCAATTCTATCAGCAAAAATTGCTGTCATTGTCATTGAATATCAAGGGAAATTCCATCCTGCACTTATATTTTTATTTCCCAACTTCAGAGCAAGGACTTGTCAGACCAATGAGGTAAATACCAGTTCAAAGGTGCACAGAAACAAGAGCACACAAATCATACTGCTCTTGTATGATTTCAAGCCATCGGTGAAGTGACAATTCTGCTTCCAGTGAGCATCAGGTACATGTAACTCATTCATTGTGCAGCTTTTGGAAGAGATCATGCATTCAAATACAGACTCACAAGAAGTCTCTAGCATTACTGCACAGGTTTTATCAGAATTTAAATTAAGCAAGTCAACATCACTGGAACTTAACAAACTCCTTATCCTGGACCACAGAGAAATACTTCCCTGCTTTAGACAAGCTGTTTGAGAGGACAGTAATTTTATCAGAATATCTTTTGGCTTATCCCTTTCTTCACTCAGTCCTCTTTTTTTTAATTTTATTTCTAAGGACTTGTCACAGATCAAAAAACCCACATTGTTTAAACTCCAGTATTCCATTACCGTTTCAAAATCAAACACAGAAGACAAACACACAATCAATTTTATCAACTCATTACTCAGAAAATAAGTTATGCTGGAATGGTTATTTGTGTGGAGACAGTGTTGAAAGAATGTATATTCAGAAAGGCAAATAAATTTCCAAACTTGAGAGAGCAAATTACCTTTTAACTCTACAAAAATGCTTCACAAAATAGCATTTAGCTTGTCAGTAATAAGTTACGCTGCATCAAACAAAAAATAACAAAAGAAGAATACTACTTTACACATTAGAAATTCTGTGAAGACACTCACAAGCTGTCCTTGTTTCCCAAAAATGTTGGATATAAAAAAAAATAATAGCCACTGGATCTAATAGTTCATATTCTGCAACATGAATAGACAGTGGCATTAAATACAAAGCAGAAAATTGTGAGACTAACAGCAACCCCAAATTCAAACAGATGGTTCCCTTGCATTAGCCAGGCTTTTTAGAGGGACCAATACCTGATCTTCAAAGAACAGGAAATTCAAGAGCTGCCAGGTACAGCACTCTGTGCTGCTGAATATGCAAGCATTGAGTTATATTTTCTGAACACTGAGATTTATTATCATTTCCTCATGAAAAAAGTTGAATGTCTCAACATTTATCTTCAAGAATGTAGAATTAAAAGCCAAGACTACCTCCATCTTATCAAAATCCAGCATGAGAAAGTGAATTTCCCGAGTAATTCTTACAACACCAATGACTGGATTCACATGGGCTGCTAATAGTAGCTAACAGACTGAGAGAATAATGTGTAAGGTATTCTTAAGGTTATAATGAGAAAAATTTGTACAAAGACTTGTAGAATTAGGGCAAAGTACAAAGAGATTCAAGCTGTATCACTAGCAGGCATCCATCAATTCACAGAATCTAAAGTTAAAAAAAGACAAGTGGGATGATCTATTCTTGCATATCCTAAGACTTGCATATCACAGGTCATTGCATTTCCCATCATTAACCCCAGCTCTGGGCCCACAGGGTTTGATTAAAACTTTCCTTACAGAAAAGCACCCAAGCTGAGGCTGCAGATGTCCGGAAATGGTGCAGCAGCTCTTCCTCCCAGTAATCCCTTCCCATATTTAATCAGACTTAGAATTCAATATTTTTACCTACTCTTGATTTGAATTCATCTATTTCAGCCACTGGTTCCCATTTCCTTTAGCACCCAGTATTTGCTTTCTCTGAAGACTCTTAAACACTGCTACCCTACAGACACCCACTTTTCTCACTGACAAATGTAAGAGATGATCCTCTAAGTGACTGAAGACCAACCATTTGTTCCTACCCCAAGTATTCTGTGCTGACTTCCTGAACTTTACCCTCAACATCCCTCTTAAGACATGGATACCAGAGTGACAACAAGCACTTTAGAATTGTCTTGTCAAGGTACACAGGCAGGTAAGCAGACAAAGCTTCTCTCCCAGCTCCCATTCCCATTTACACCAACAGGTATTGCATCACAGCTCTCCACTAGCAGCCTGCTGCCAGCTGTTAGCCAAGAGAACCATCTCTGCTTTGCTTGACAGAGTCTACTCCCACTGGAATATTTGTATTTCTTAGGCAAGTTCATTTATTTACTTTAGGTCCTCTACTTAAACAGGCAGAACAACTCAGAGCTTTTTGTGTGAAGTGTCTACTACTTTCTTATCTCACATTCTGCCACTCTTCGTGCTACCTGGAAATGAAGCAGCAGTAATTAAGAAAGATTATTCCAAGTAATTGACAAAAATATTGAACAGTGTTGAAACTAGTTCTGCTCCTTGTCAAATTCCTGTAGCACCTCACAGTGATTCTCCATGAACGTGTGTCTGAGATGAGGCAGTTTAGCCAGAGCTGCATTTAGTGCACAGACTGCTGCCACAAAAAAAGAACTTGCAGGAAGAAGCGAGAAGGGCTCCAGATGAAACCCCAGAGAGCACTGAGCACACCCTGACTTTTCTGTCAGAAACAAATGCTACAAATGCTTGTACAGAAGTTCTTAAAGCCAGGAATCACATCTGTCACCTGAAGGTGGAGATGCACTGATGTAAAGCAAGAATTAAAACAATCAGGAATTCCTAGCACAGCCACTAAGAGTCTTCTTGGTTCCCAGTTTTCTGAAGAAAATATGGATCATCACCACAGATTGGTTATCTTAAAGGGTCAAGTGTTGAAGAGGAGGTATGAAATGGGTGACTAAAATAAGCAAAGGAGAACAACAGAAGGAATGTCTTCCTAAAGAGAGGAATGACCATATATAGCATGGCTTTTTTTAGCTGGAGTTGATGTGTTTGATGTCTGAGGACCTTTCATCAACTCTGTCATCAAGTGGTATTTCCCAAATGGAGGACTGGTGTTCTGCAAGTGCCAGCAGTTATTTATTTGAGCTTTTGAGAGCCTGACTGTTCCATTTATCCTTGCAGGGGCCATCACCAAAGGGCATTTTGCAGTATTTGCCTCCAATGCTGATGTGACTGAGCTGCTCCCTCTCTGCAGGGGCTCAGAACAAAGGGACCTTCCCATGCAGACCACCCATCCCCAGCTGGGGAATGGTGACAACTCTGTGACCTCAGAGACCCCAGCAGGTTTCCCCAGGCACAACAGTCACTGGGCTGACTTGTGTTTGCATATCTTTGTAAAAATAAATATGGATAATACCTCTGTGTCCACAATATATACCTTTAAAAATATGCCTGCAGGCCTGATCTTCATTATCTTTCAGGACAGTGCCCAGAAACACCTGTAACCAAAACCAGTGTAATACAGAAGTAATAATACTAAAACCCAAAACAATTGGCTGACCTATCAGTTCTTCAGACGGCCTAATCCACCAGCAAGAAATGCAGCAGGTTATAATATTGAGATATATCAAAAAGATACATCATTTTTGATGCAGTGAAAGTACAAGATACAACGAAAGAGTGAATCTCCATAAACACCCTTCCTTTCTTGTTCTAGAAAATCATCTTCTGCTTCCTCTAACTACATATTGAGGGGGAAAACCCCCAAAAACCCACAGAGGCATATTGGATAAGAAATAAGGGAGTACAGGTACCCTAAACTGACCTGATTTTAGGCCTCTTTAGCCTCTGCCCTGGGACACCATGGACTGGATCACAGCAAGGGACACACATGTCAATAAAGCTTCCCTTTCTTCAAATTCCTGTGTGATCACTGCAAAATTTGGCACTGAGATCACCAAAACCCAAAATGCTGTGCAAATAGCAAACTATTTTTTAAGTACTCTACAAAAGGGTCTAGAGACTAGAAATTTGCTAACAGAGAAAGGTGCCAAGAAAAAGTCATCAACACCTTCAGCTGCCCTGTTTTTTTTCCCCTCTAAACCTTTAGGAAGTATCTAGCAATTTAATACAACATTAAGATGTAGAAGCCATGTAGGATTTAACCAGTTTGGACTTAACACTACAAAAACTTTATTTTCTCTACACAAAGCTATGACTGCCCTGCCTGCATCTTATCCAGCCCCCAAATTCACCCACAGATGTGATACAAACACCTGCTGGTACAGACCTGGGTGCAGCAGGAGCAGAGAGCAAAGTGTGCTCAGTTCCATGGCCCAGCCCAAGGGTGAGCAGGGCAATGCAGAAGGGAGACCAGAGCTCCCTCAGCACAAGGCAGGATGGCAGGAACAGGGGGAAAGTTTGGGAGGAAGGACCTTCAGACCCTCAATGCCTCCCCACGTGTCACCTTCCAGCCCTGCTGCTCATTTTTAATGACTTTTTGCTGATTTCTCACAGACATGCTCTTAGTGCCTTTGCTCCTATTTCTTTATCTCTTCAAGTCACTGATTTTATGAACCAAGGCTGAAGTGTAAAATACCAAACCAACTATTTGAGTGGAGAAGGATCTGACTGTCTGCTGAGCTTTCCAGGCAGGCCAAGTGTTACATTTCAGTACAAACTACACCTTGTACAGACACAGCTTTCCTAGTGTATGGGCTAAGAAAAGAGGAAAAACTCAGAATCCACTTGAGGACTTGTCCATATTATACAATGGGTGAAAAAACACCTCTAAGATCTAAACTTACATTTTAACTGCACAAGCAAACCACCACACCACTGATCTATCTGCTTTTCCCCAGATGTCATTTTACAAGTTGCTTTCCTACCAAGACTTTTAGTTAACCTAAATTAAAAATACATTTTAAGATTTACTTGCTAAAAAACCCAAACAAAACTGAAGTGAAGGAGTCTGTCTGCATTTTTCTATTACTGAAACACACCATCACTCACACCAAAGATTATCCCACAGCATATGCCTCTGCAAGAAGGGAAAATGTTTTCTGGAAATTGGGAATATTATCCTGAAGGTTTCTAGAAACTATAGAAAAGTTATATAGATGAATAAAATTGAAATGTAGTGCTTAACCCTAGAAATGTTAAAAGAAAAATTTTCTTTAAAAGAAAATGCTTTGGTGACAGCATGATCTGAAAGGTCAGCATATAAGTGAAGTTATATTCTGGACTTACAAAAAATGATGTTGTGCTTTCCACAGAGCTCATAGATTTTATTTTAAATCCTTGAAGTCTGTTAAGTTCCTGAAGAAGACATGATTGTCTTGTTTTTGTCAACACACCCACCTACCCAATCAACCTTCAAAACATCAAAATTCACTTTACTCCCACTATCTCCTTGATGTAAATTATGCTCCTATTAATAATTCTCTTTTGTTATCATCAACCTTTCCTACCTCGCATGAATTGCTCTCATGCTAACATGACTGAGTTTGATCTAACTTCTTGAAAAAAGTCCTCACTGGAAAAAAAAGTAAGAAAGTTAGGGGCAAAATTATTGTCCCCCTTCAAACACTGGAAAATATCTTCTTGTTTGTGGTGAATTTCATAATTTCATCCTCAGGATTCAAAAGCATCCCTGTAACTAATCCAGCTGGGCTCATGGCACTGGAGAAACTGGCCATTACTAACAGGTATCTGCCAAATCACTTTATATTCCTGCACTCCTGGAAGTGACTGAAGACTTGCTTTGCTCCAGAACACTGCTCCCTCTCCAGGTCCTGCCAACTCCCAGCATCCCCAAGGGGCAATTCCTCATAATGGCCACATAAGCCACTCCAAACCAGCACACATACCCTGAATGCCTTTGTGGAGAACAGCACTGAGCACTCCCCAGGACTGGTTCATTAATCCCACACTATGCCACCAATGCAAAGCAAAGTTTGTTCCATCCCCTGAATTATTCTTGTCACCCTCACTTAAATGGGGAGCTTTGTGCCATGAGGTTGTTGTGCCACTCATGGAACACAAAAGGTATTGCAAGAGTTAACCTGACTCTGTTACCTGCTGCAAACACGATGTTCCACGTGCGGAGAACTGGACTTGTTTGCAGGAAAACTGAAGATGCTCCCCAAGCCAGGTGCCTTCAAGTTCTGCACTAGGACACAGGCTTCCCAGTTTTGCAGTGAACTTCCTTTATTATACCCAATCCTTTCAGTGGTTTTCCAGTTTCATGGAAATATTGCTAAAGCAACCCATCTTTCTAAGACTTCCACTGTCTGTTCAGCACCTGCAGCACAGTGCCCAGAGGTGCTGCTTACAGCAAGAGTTTCAACACCACCAAATCCCATGGAGGTCCCACAGGTGGAGAGAAAAATCTATGGATCTACAGAACAAAAGCTTCTGGCTGGTGTTAAACCAAAGTCAGATAAATATAAAAGTTCCCTTCTGAAATCGATTAGAGACGCAGGAGTGTCAAACACAGCCTTTTGTGTTTGCAGGGCTTTTTTCTGCCACTAGTTTTAACAATCTGTTTATGGGACTGGGGTTTGTTTAGATTTTTCCCTTTTTTTTCCACCCCTCCTCTTTCCTGGCTACCTGAAGTCTCCCCAGGCATCTCTGAGTTTGCAGCAGCAATTCCCAGGAGACTGCTCTGACATGATATTAACATCCAGACTGCAGCTACCCTGCTGTGAAGTCCAGCCAGTGATTCTCTGAGGCTTCTGTGTGGGCTGGGGTTTTTGGGTTTTCCTTAATCTTTTTTATTATTATTAAAGATTTTTATATATTTTTTTAAATATATAATTTCTCTTTGTTATTGTTAAAGATACTTTTTTACCCAGGGAGTTCATTCAGGTTGTCAAGCAGAAAAGGATTTTAAAATGCAAAGGCAGCCAATGAATTGTCCCTTTTCCTGCTTCTCCATCTTCCTAGATGCTTTTAGCACAGATTTTTTTTTTCATCAGGCATATATACTGATGTATAATAGGAGCCAGAATCAAATCTCTGATGTGCCCAATAGGCACTGAATTACAGAAAGTGTCCCTGCAGCAGCTGGTGAGTTGGGCAGAGTGGGTTTTTGTATCATCACTGCAATATACTGTGCTGACTTTTCTAAAAACAACAACAACAGGAATTTTCAACTTTGGGCTGTGATCAGATTTTAGCTCCTCTACTGCACCTCATTTCTATGGGGCAACAGCAAGAGCTAACAAATAGACTTTCTAACTTGTATTTTATGTGAAAACCCAAAAGGCAGGCAAATTTCTGAGTACTGCTGGGAGATATATGACTATCTTTTGGCAATGGGCACTGAGTGATGAATTATTTTAGCAGCACAGGTCAAACAATAGAACTGCACGACAGCTGCAAGCACACACAATAGCAAGGAGCACAGTTAGGCTGAAACTGAAAAATGTTTCCTAAAAACTCCGTCCAGCATGACAGAATGATTTTTTTGGGGGAGAGGTGAGGGTGAAATTTATATGTTGTTTAAAAACCTTTTTCTATTATACAGTTAAAACTTTGAAAAGATGGAATTTTCCTCCTCCACAGCTATGTCTTCAATTTCAAAATACCAGTATGGAATAATACTTGTAGGATGGATGCAAAGGAAGTTAACTGAAGTAGCATTGTATCTCAGACACTCCTTCACACCTAGAACCACTCATTGAGCTGTAATCACATGGGTAAACTTCAAGAAACTCCCTATATACAGATAGCCTTATGCTGCTAAAATAAGGAATATGAGCAAGATACTGATCCATATGCTTGGAGCACATTGACCATCAATGCTCTTATGGTTTATGTTCTATTGCTTTATAATATGCTTTAGAAAAAGTCAGGAAAACACCCCTGCCTGGAAGAGTGCAGTCCAGATTTCCAGGAGAAAAAGACAAAACAAGACAGAATGTTCCTCCAGATAAGGGCTGGGGGCCCTGCTACCATAAACCAAGCTTAAATAACTTGAAAGCAGTTACAGAAAGAATACAAGTTACATGCTACACAGGTGTGTAGGTATGTATTTTCTTTCTGGTGGAGTTAACTCAGGGGTGTGTTAATTGAAGAACAAAGCTGTGCATTAGCTATTTATATACTTATGCAATCAATACTGAAATACACGAACATATAATTACATAATTATCACATTAGGAAGTCCATAATGAATGATTTAATCAAGTTAAAAAAGAGTATTATAAATATGGACAAATGATAATGAAACTGCACCATATGAATAAATCTGACTGGGAAAAGGCAAGCACCCAGCAGAAAATGGTAGGGGACAACTAGTTTACACATGAAGATGCATCACAACTATAATATTTAAGAATCCTGAGGACATTTCTGTACTTCAAAGAATGAAAACAAAGAAAACCCCAACCTACTGACACAAGGACTTGAAATAAGAAATGATTACATGTGGATTAATGTTGTTAGAGGCTAGAGCCATAAAAATCACTAGTTGCTTGTAAAGACAGATGCATGGTAAGATGACAGATTTTTGAGAGAGCTTTTCTGCTCCCAAGATTCATTTTGTGATTCTATATTCGGAAACGGCTCCATTCGTTTTGTTTGCTTGGACTGGTTACCATCATCCTCAAGATTTTCAAACTATGTCTGCGCAGCTCAAAAATGAATAATTTATCAAGTTCCCTGTATTTGCATCTGGAGCCTTTACTCAGAGCTGTGTGGAGCTGGCATTCCAAAGGCTGAACAAAGCCGGCTCTCCAGGCTGCAGAGCAGTCCTGGAGCAGACCTGCAGTGGCCTGGGCAGAGCAGTCCTGGAGCCCTTCAATGTCCTGGGCAGAGCAGTCCTGGAGCCCTGCAGTGTCCTGGGCAGAGCAGTCCTGGAGCCCTTCAATGTCCTGGGCAGAGCAGTCCTGGAGCCCTGCAATGTCCTGGGCAGAGCAGTCCTGCAATGTCCTGGGCAGAGCAGTCCTGGAGCCCTGCAATGTCCTGGGCAGAGCAGTCCTGGAGCCCTGCAGTGTCCTGGGCAGAGCAGTCCTGCAGTGGCCTGGGCAGAGCAGCCCTGCAATGTCCTGGGCAGAGCAGTCCTGGAGCCCTTCAATGTCCTGGGCAGAGCAGTCCTGCAGTGTCCTGGGCAGAGCAGTCCTGCAGTGTCCTGGGCACGGCGGCCACAGAGCCCTCCCTGTCCCTGCTCCACAACTGACACACCTCAGGGTTGGCAAATGCCACCATGGGCACAGAAGTCATTGAGGCCCTCGCTCTGCAAACACCTTTCAACTACAGAACTGGCAGATTTAGCCAAACTCGCTAAGTTCCACGGAGCTACATCAGCAGAGCAGGTCACGGGTGCTCAAGAGGCAGCACAGCTCCAAGAGCCCTGGCACACTCATAGGAACAATGGCACAGAACTGGCATCACTGGGGGTGACTATGGAAACAACCACGGCAGGGTGAAGAGCAGGAAGAGAGGAATGAATGCAACAGGGAGAGTTAAAGATCAATAGACAGAGCCTGGTGAGGCCAAAAGCCCTTCCCCACTCTTTCTGCAGTATCTTGTGCTCTATCACCCCTTGAGAAGCCCTCTTCCTCTGCTGCCTCTCCTATGCCAATCATTGGAATTGTGTCCCAGTCCAAGGTGGTAACCAGCAGTAGTGTATTTATTACTAAAGCAATAAACTGTACCAAGCTTTTGTTGACTGAGAAAAGGTTGCTACAAACACATTTCCATTATTCTTTAATTTCAGCAAGGAGAGGCAAAGAATTGGATGGGAGAAAAGGACATGTTAGGGAGTGGCAAGGCACAGTCTCTGGAGAGCTCAAACCAACAAAAATGCATAGTCTCCACTGTGGAAAAAAATATGGCTTAATAAATCATCATCTGAAGTTGCCATGGTAATAGTAAATGTCTAGTTCCCTATACTGTTTAACTCCATACATCCACTCCTGCAGGAGAGGAATAACACCCGTTTCTCCTCCGAACCAAACACTGGAGATTCTTATTTAAAGATGAGGACAGAGTGTGCAGCTCAGCACAGGCAGGCTCACGACCTGCAGGGTACTTGAGGTGAAGGAACACTTTCTTTATGCAAGTCAGCTCCACACCACACACCCGCTGTACTTTTTGCAGAACTCGCTTCCTGGTGCAGTTGCCTCCGAAGTGCAGCCTGCCAGAGCAGCAGCAAAGCAGCCCCTGCTTTCTAAAACCGGCAAACACTCTGCCATTGACTGAGCACTGCAGCCCCACATGGAATGGTGTGTAATAAATTATCACAGCTGTAGGTAAATATAGACACACAGACAGAATCCAAAAGAGCTTTCTATGGACCAGCGACTTCTTGGAGGGAGGGGCTTAAGGAAAAAGAAAGAATCTGACAAGGAAAAGGATGGTGCGTGGGTCTCTCGCAGAATAAGGTCAGCTCCCACAGACTTCCTCAAGCAAGTTTCTTAATGTTCCCGTATCTCGGTTCCCCCATCTGTACAACAGTGTTAACATGTACTCTGCTTATCTAAGCTTATTAGCATGTAGAAAGTGATTTGTAATCTGAAAGTTTCAGAGCCTATGAAAAAAGAAAACTTTTGTTTCAAAACTTCGCTGCCTCTAAGAGTCTGAAAAAAATAGCCTGGCTGGCAGTCCCTGTGCCAAAAAACACTGTCAGTGTTTGTAAAGCAGAGATGAAACATTTCCACATCACATAAAGAAGCAAATTGACTAGTCATACTTAAAGCACTATAATAAGATAAATGAGCAAAAAGACAGTCAAGAAAAGCCAAAGCGACAGTGGCACTAGGAACAATCACTGACTGGAGAAGTGCAGCTCAGAGGCAAGAGGAGAGAGAAGGTCAGATTCAGCTCTCCAGCAAAGGAACATGCCAGTGCTGAAATCCAGCAGATTTCAGTGTCTGGAAATCAGCTGGGTTTTTCTAAATATTCATTTAAAATGCTTGCTGTCCCACCTCGGATCACGGTCACACCTATGGCACGTGACAGCAGCTTACTAAGGTCAGGTATCTTTCCTGGTTTCTCGTAAGTGAGGTCCCTCAGACAACATACACACCATGAAATCTCATTGCCAAAAGCCAAGCCACAGTTCTTGAAACATAATCTGTGAATAAAGAATATTTTTTTCATTAAAACAGGTCCTAGAAGGCAGTGCCAGCACAGTAACTGTAAGAGCAGGCAATTCAGCTGCACTCTCCTTGTAGGCTCTTAAGCCTTTGCTACTGCAATTTCACATTAAATAAGATACGACATTAGCCTAGAACACAGCTCTTGTAAAATTGGGATTTTTCAAGAGGAGCAACCAGATCTGTCCCTACTGACTGTTCTAGGAGAGTGTCAACCACCAGTACTTTTCTCTCAGTCTTTACAGAAGGCTCTATATTGGGCTACATATATGCAATGTGTATAAAGGTAATTCCTAGCTTAGAGCAATTTATCACAACTCCACATTCTCTTCTTTAAAGGAATATATTATCTAAAAAATGGGATAGGATTTTTAACCAAACTAAAACTTACAGTAAGTCTGAATCCTTCCTAATATGAGTCTTTTCTTAACCTGTAGGAAATTAACTAAAGGTAAAAACTTCTCAGAAGAATGAGACATTTTCACACATTGTAATCAGACAAAATCATCACTTCATTACAGACTTGATCTCACAGGTAGAGGAACAGATGTGCATCTGTTTGCAAGAAGTGCAGCAGCTGAACATTTGACTTTCTCAACAGAATATTTCAAACACCTATTTCCTCCTCCTGCATGTATTTTGCGTTCCTGAGACACAGAAGCAATGCTAAACCCTGAAAAAGCCAGCAATGCTCAGCTGTGAAAGGCTCCTTGGTTCAAGGTGCACCTCACACACCCTGAGCTAAGAGCTCACAGTTTTGGGGTGCCTCCACTCCTCTCTGACTGAGCTGATTCAGCCTTCACTGTCTCCCAATACAAACCCAAACTCCAGGGGGAAATATAAATTCATAATAGGTTCAGGGCAAATATCCAACATACCAAGGTTACATCACAGTGGGTGCAATTTGCAACTCCAGTGGAAAGACAGTGAAAGGAATCGAAGTGATCCTTTGAGGAAAGTGTGATTTACAAGCTAATGCAAAACCAGCATTTTGTGTCCTCTGCACAAAGACATCCATGACATTAAATATGCAAAAGATCTGAGCTTGGGCAATTTCCTTGGAAACCACCAATGCTATCCTTCTGCAAACACTTCGCTTTCACTCTCAAAGAGGCCAAAATATCCAAATATTGCCAAACTGTAGCATTTACAGGTCAAATGATAACTCACTGAATTAAAAAAGAAAAAGAGGACACCATTCCTTACCTGAGAAAACCTTATGCCAACAATGGACACAAAAAAAAGGCCTCTAAGTATGTAACAGAAGAGGTTAAAAATAGTGAAAAACCATAATGAATGTCCAGGTTAAAATCCAAGAAAATTTTCATCCCTTGTACTCTCTTTTCTTCCCTCCCAAGGGACACAGGACTCAGGAGGTCTGATAGGCACTTTCTGCACAACGTCAAACAAAGCAGACAGTATCAGAACACTTGGATACTAAGCAGGCTTGGAGAAAAATATACTGAAAATTATTTTGTCTCTTCTGAACAAGAATGCTACCAGTGTCTTCAAACACAACCACAAGCTTATTTCTATGCAGTCACATTTACCTCAAATTTAAGAAACTGCAAAAAACATATGGTATTTTTAAGATGATAAATGTTTCTCAAAAATCTGGCTTTTCTGAACGAATCTTAGTTTTTCTGGAATGAAGGTTATAATAGACACCACAACACAAAGCAGTTACAGTTTGTTATTTCTCTTAGCCATTCTGTGGACATAAGACAAGGAGTGTGCAAACATTGTGGCTCCTGGTAGGCAATACTAAAACACCAGTCATTCTGTATATCCCATGCCAGGGAGGGGAGCTCCCCAGAAGGGGCAGCAGGAGCATCTCTACCCCAGCCAGGAACACCCAGCTCTGGCACTCCCCCAGTTCCACCCCTGGCATGGCATCATGTGTGTGACTTGACACACGTGGCACTGGCAGCACTCCTCTGCACAACAGCCAGGACATGCCAAGGATGGCCAGAGATCAGGGCACAGCCTTGCAAAGGACAAGAAATCACAGAGGAACTCTGGACAGAAAGCGCTGAAGAGGTTAACAGAAAAAAAAACTGTATTAATAAAACATGAAGTTATTTAAAATAGTTCAAGTGTAGCAGAACTCACTTTCAGTTATGCCAGACTGGATGATGAAGTTTGTGTGATTAATTCCATTCTCTTCCTTTTCATCTCAGAAAACTGTCAACTCTGTTGTAGCAACAACATACTGTTACAGTGGCATCGTGAATAGCTCTTGGATAGCAAACAAAAAATATTAAGTGAGCTTTGCCAATTACCTACCACAGGTTTTGCTCACTTAAGCTGCCTTATTCCCTTAAAATTCTGTTGTCAATATATTTAACCTTTTAAAAGTAATAGGTACCACTTAAAAGCAATTGCTCCTTTAATTGTGAATTGGGGTCGTAAATCCATTCTTTAAGAAGCATTTTTACAATCCACCGAATTCTTTTGAATGTGCCTCCTTTAATTCCCTTGCAGGCAACTTCTGCTATAATGAAATTTTTCATTTGCAAATTAGATTTGCTTGTAGCTAGAAACAAAAAGCCATCATCAGAGAGCCAGTAAAAGGAATGCATCCTTACCTAGTAGGAACAATTAGTTGCAGTGACTTGCAGTTGTAAAAGCTGCCTCTTTTCTTCTTTCTCCTTCAGCTCTATGATCTGAAGCAGGACTCAGAAACATTGGCACAACAGGAAATTGTGTGTTTCTATACAGAGTAAAATAAATGCAAAGCTGTGTCTCTTTATAGGGTTTTAAAAACTGGACTGTATTAGGCAGGATCCATTTGCTAAATGTCATTTCTCCATATGTGTACATATACTCTGCATATATATCCATGTTACAGTAGAGAAAGGAAAATTTAATTATTAATGCAGAACTACCACTCAGCATGGGGCTAAAGCAGAGATTCACATAATAAATACTCTGCTTAAAGGCAACAGTAATCAGTCTGACAAACTTCACAAACTTCACGGGGTACTCAACATGGTTTGCTATGTCTTATTGACAACAGAGAACTCAACACAGCAGCCAACCCCACCCATAACCCACTTTCTCAGGCAGAAACTCATGGTCACCTCCATTTGACTTCCAAAAAACCTGCCAACAGCAAACAGGTCTAAAAACATCAACCAACCAACCCAAAGCTACTCAAGAAGTTTGCTGAAGAGTTAAGTACTGAAAAAGGATCTTCCAAGTTCCAGCCTTGTACCTTGACAGACATAAAACTGGGCTAACCCCAGAATACTGGGTATGGTTTAGACTTGAACCTATGTTTTCCCTGATGTGCATTTTGTTTTAACTTGTAAGACTTAATACTTCCTTGAGACCAAAATAATCCTGAGACTGTACAATCCAGTTGTTATTTCAGTAACTAAACCCTGTGCGAGAGTCGAGTATTGTATTTTTAGGTTCCCTGCAAGAAGCATTGTTCATTTTTATCCTTTCAGTGGGTGATCTTTATCTCTGGCAGCCTTTGGGATCTTTTCTTCCTGTTCAAACACCAAGGACATTCTTATTATTCTTCACTCTAATGAATCCTGTAGCCTTCCGAGTGGGCCACAACTCATTTGGGGAAATTAGTGAAAGGGAATAGCTACCAGATGACAATGAGGAGACCTGAGAATGATCCCATTTTCAGGCATGAAAAGGAAGTCGCTGGAAACATACCTGCCATTAGGCACAGCAGGAGCTGGGAGCTTTGAAACTAACATTGCATAAAGAGAAAGTTCTGCTTTTGGAAAAGTGGAAGATTTTATCTGGATACGTAAATCTGTCAATTGCCACATGCCGTATTCCTCTTTGCAGCAGAGAGGTTTGCGAGGGCTTTATTTTTTTCTGACAACCATTTCAAACACAAAATTCTGTTCTTTTTTCCAGTCAGCCCCACACATCAAGCTCAGGAACCCTTGCTGAAAAGCTCTTCCTGCCTTTTATCCTAAGCCCTGTAGAAACCAATTTGAGAGCCACAAACCAGGTTATGTGCAAACCGCTGATGAAACCATCGCTCGCGGCTTTGCGTGGCAGCGCTTTGAAAAACTAAAGATCTAGAACTCTCTAAGTCTCTTCCTTTTTCTGCAAGGAGGTTTTGCCAGTGCTCACAGACCACTGGAATAGAACACAATTTGCCAGGCTGTATCAAACCACTGTGCCACAAACTCTGTTCCACACACAGCCTCGGTGAGCAGGAAATACACCCAGTGCTTCTGTGGCCCCATGCCAGGCACACCAAGCTCTGTCCTGGAGCAGCAGGGAAACAGGCTGGGAGTCTGAACTTTGTTCCACCTCCACCCCTTAGTGACCAGTTTATAAAGGAAGCCTGAATGAGCTCCCCCAGCCGCAGCAGGTTCCAGCTCCTGGTGCTCCTGCAGCACGACACTGACGTGCCTGAGCATCATCACAACCCAGCACTCGGCGATGGTGATCCCAGGCAGGCTGCTGCATCTATATTCAGTCCTGGAATGAAGGAAGGACACGTTGACAGCCATGAATTTGCAAATTAAAGACTGCTCCTAGGCAAACATGCTGACTGAGCTGGCTGATGTGTACCAGTCAGTTGAGAAGGAATCAAAAATGCTGAAGTGAAGTCCAAATACCACACTTCTACTTTACCTCATATCTGAGGGACTGAATTTCGAGGTAAAATAGATTGGCTTTAAGAGGGTGATTTAGGAACCCAGAACAAGTACAAAGCATGCAGTCAAGCTTTCCTGTTTACATAACAACATTTATTCCTACTTTAGCGTGAAATCCGGCACAACTAAAAAAAACAAACCTGTAAAATCCCAATATCTTGGATTCCTGGCAAACTATTTTTGGTGAAGCTCACTGTTGTCCCAAAGGTCCCAGGAAGACAAGGACTTGAACCTCAGGCTGAACAACCTGCCCATTACCAGCTCTGAAAAAGTCTTGGTGTCAATTCCTGTAACAACTTGTGGCAAGGTCTTCAGAGCTCTTCCACTGCCTTGCATCCAGAATGGAGCACTCTCCTGAACCCTGGCTAACTGGGAGGGTGCAGGAAGCCACAGCAACTCCTTACACATGGTAGAAAACCTGGGATTTCCTGTTCTGCACATCTCACAGAGGTCTCCACTTCCTCATCAAAAAGAGGAGTCAGTCCTGCCTCAGGCTGTGCCTGTGACCCTTGTGTAGCACCAATGCCATTTCACAGCCCTGGCTCCCCAGATCACTTCCTCTATTTGCCTGGCTCTCATTTACCCTTTATCTTGACCACCATCATTCCTGTGCAATGAACACCAAGACCTGCTATAGAAGTACTCTGGTCTTCTTTTTCTTTCCTGCCTTATCACAGTTATACCTCTCCATATGCTGGTAACACACATGGATGCAGCTCTTCTGGAAAGTACACAGCATTAAAAGGGAAAAAAGAGAAACAAACAACCAAAAGAACAGGTGAAGGCAGAGAAAAGGGACTGGCAATACAAGCTATAGAAAAGAAGATGGCCTGATGTGCTGCCAAAAGTAAAAGAAATGGAATCGAGTGTGAGTTACAGACCAAGCAGGCAGCTATATTTACAGCTCAAACTGTGATTCCATTTCAGCTGCTCAGACTTCTGCTGATGGAAAAAAAAAAAAAGGAAAAAAAAAGGTGTGTCAAGGATGACCCTGGGGTAAAAAGTACATAAAACCTGCTCCCAGAGAGTGATGGAACTTCATACAAATTGACCAAAATGTAGGCACCCCAAAACCAGAAGAGAAGCTCACTCTTAATGGACCTTTACAATTCTGGCTTCACCTCTAGCACTGAATAGGTCCAGTCTGCAGAACCTGACACAGCCCCATCCTAGAACTATAGAAAAACTGACACCTCCTCCCATGTGCCCTTAGAAGTTCTGCAGTACACTGGCACAGCAGAAGTGAGAACAAGGAGGTGACACTTCTTGCCCTCTCCCAGCATGTGCCCTTGTAGCCTGGAGGAGCAGAAGGAAGCCCCACTGTTATCTGAGTGTAGGAGGCAAAGAAGAGAGGTTCAAGAAACAGGCCAAGGCTGGAGGGATGTCCTGACTGCAGAAATGGTCCAAGGTGGCAGCACACAGACTAGAAAGAACACTCCTCTTGCATCTAACAAGGTAACAACTCCAATTTTCAGCAAACCTGGTAGGGCAATGGCTCCAGTAGCAAAAGGAAATTGTGTTCCCTCCTCCCTCCCCTGCTGGGCCAGGCAGCCAAGGCTGCTGCAGCCCCTCCAGACCCCAGGCAGCAGCCAGCTCCAGCACAGACCTGAACCCTGCCAGAGCCCTAAGTCAGCACAAATCTGCAAAAGCTGTTCTGTCACGTGCTTGTACATGCTTGAAAACAGTCAAGTTCATGATTTTTCTGGATTTTAAAGGAGTGTAATAAGATCAAAGTATTTAAATATTTTGATCATGAAAGTAAGAAATAAGACCTTAAAAGGAAGGGAAAGGACAGAGGTGCATCTATTCTAGCATTTTTAACTATAATGCACAAGATTCTGCAAATTTTAACTTACATATCAGAATAGATCTCAGAGACAATAGCTTCCAGTGTGATTATACCTCACCACAGTCTGACAATTATTTTATAGTCCAAGGGCCCCAACAACTGTGGTACCTGAAATGGTAAAGGCCATCTGGGCTGCTCAAGCTGGACAGCAGAAAAAACAGGGCCAGCAAAATGGAATGCAGCCCTGGTACTGCTGCCAGGTCAGACCAAAGCAACAAGAGACTCCTGCTGTGTTACAGGGGAAAAAGCCCCAAACCTCTGAAGCACTTCGAGGTAACTGCAGAGGGGGGCTGAGCAAAATCTTTGAAACTGGCCATCCATTTCAGACACAACCATATTAAGCCCTCTCTATTCTTCCACTAATTCTTTAAATAGCATTCAAGTCATCTTCTCGTTTTCCGTTCTTACTTCAAGCTGATGACTTCTCTGTATTTTATTTTTTAAAAGCCTCTCCTAAGCAATTATTTTGCCTAATAATTTTTTTTATTGCTGGCATGAAACATCTTTAGATTTCCCCCTGGAGGGCCATCCCTCCTGCCTCTATAACCGATTTCTTGGAATCCAGGGGCTCCATAATTAATCTGAGAGATACTTTCTGTAAGGGATGTATGACATTTAGAGTTACAGTAACACTGCCTTTGGTTATGTTTTGGCTTTGTTTAAATCTTTAATACTGAACTTTACTTCAATCTAAGAAGAACTATGTGAAGTGACTGTTAAATGTCCTTTATTTTCCTCCATCTTGAAGACATTTGTTGTTGCTGTAAACAACTTGCACACTTCCTAAAGACTCCTGTGAGTGATTCTGCACAAGCACAAACTAACAGGTACTGGGTATTAAACAGGACATTCCAATTCCTATCACATCCATTGACTCTTGGCTCCAGCTGCACTGGAAACCTGTGTCCCAGAAAGTTGGCACACAAAGAAAGCAGCCCATGAACAGTGCAACTTTGGGTCATTTGCATGCGGGAAGGGATGGAATCCCTTTCCCTTAAACATGCTGAATTTGCCTTGCAACCACCCTAAAATGCCACTTTGCAAATGTGGTATGTTTCATTAATCTAGAAAAGATGCAACATCAATCTCCTTTACATCTCAAATTTGATAGAAAGGGTTATTTTCCTGTTTTCTCCCCTCAATTAAACAATATGCTGATTCATTTTATTTTTATTAAAGTTAATTTCTTCTTAGGAATAGTGAGGAATCATGTGCTTATTAAATCACACCTTCGAATGAATGCATCTCAGGCTTTCTATCTGCCCAACCTCTTATTTCAAAACCCACACTTGCTTCTCGTGACCCACAAAAAAAAGAAAAAAAAAAGAAAGAAACCTCCTGTCTCCCAGTCAGATTTAAGATTGTTATTCCCTAGAGATCTTATTCAGGCAACTAGGAAAATGAGTAAAATCACACAGGTTTGGCTTTTTAGTGGCTTTGGGTTTTTACTAAGTCTCAAAGTCAATAAATTCTATCTGTTTCTTTCAAGCACAAGTTTGACAGAAAAGTGACAAGTGACAAGTGTTGAACTTCAGCTCTCACTTTAACGTCTTTAATTTTCCTAAATACCTTCTAATGAAGCTTCCAAAAGCTCTCCCTAAACAACAATGCTTAATTACAGAGAAGATAACCCTGATCCCAGGGGACACCTAAAAATCCACAGCTCTTCTTTCTTTTCTTACTGATTTTCTCCAAATAAAACCCCCCAAAAAACCCTCACCGTGTCTGTAACTTGAAAAGGTGGCAAGACTTTAGACATGAAGGCAGGAAATGTATTTCTCACTTGCCTAAGGAGCACATTCTTGCAGCCTGGGTGCATGGCAGAGCTCAGCCTGCTGCCCCACCCCTGGGTTACTGCTGCACCCCAACATCAGCCACCAGCTCAAACAGCAAGGGGCACAAAACCTGAGTGGCTCAGAGCTCTGACAGAGGCTCCTCTGCCTGCTCCCCATGAGGAAAAAGGCTTCATTCTGCTCCTGGGGACCAAAATCCAGTAAAAAAGGACAAGGGTACTCAAAGTATAACTACAGGATGTCTTTCTCTCCACTGAATTAAATGGGATTTTGCATCATTAATCAACCCAAAACGTTTTATCTAATGAAAACAAGGCCAGTGCTCACACTAATCACTGTATCCTTGTATTTTCTCTCTTCAGAGATCTTCACATAAAAACTAAATACAGTGAAATAAACCCAAAAATTCAGTGAGGTTTAAAATTAAACCAAAAACAGGTGTTGAATTATTCCTTTATAAAGAATTAGATTTTTAGAAGCCATTGTACATAGCTCAGCTCAGGAAGAGGCCCTGGCACTGCAAAGTGTGTGCTGGGCACTTTGCTCAATTCAGCAGGGCTGGGGGGCACCATATGCTGGGGGATTTCACCTCATCTGTTACCAAGTGAAGGCTGCATAAAGGATACAATTTCAACTCTGTGCCTTCAATATTTCACCATTACCAGGGAAAAAAGCAAACCAAAACAAGAGTATGATTTTCATTATACACACCTGCTGTAAAGCAGCAAAGAGACACGTGGCCTGGCATTTGCCCTCACTTGCCAAAGTAGGAAAATGCCTCGTGATAAAATTATTAACAAGGGAAAACAGCCATTTCCACAATCCACTCTTTTGATTTTTTAAAATTCTTTCTTATATTCCCTCTCAAAATTTAAACTTGGGATGTTTGATAAAGTATATAATAATTTTTCTTCCCCTAGCTTATGATTTGTAATTTATGCAGGCTATCATAATGTGAATAATGAAATGATGCTTTGCATAGTTTTATTCCTATGGGTTATGAAAGGAAGAGCATTGGCACTGTCCTGTCATTGCAAATGGTCCTGGATTTCTGATGTCTCACTTCAATTGATGTTAATGAGAAAAAGAAAACTCAGGCAAAATCTGCTGTTGGCACAGCATACAAGAAAAAAGCCTCACAGAATCCCAAAAGGGGGAGGGTGGAAGCAGGCAAATCTCTAATGCATAAAGTAATAGAGTTTCAAAAGACCTTTACAGGCTGTTAAGTAGCAGTTGGAGAAGAGAAAAAAAAATTTAAATTACCTAAATGGCCACACAAGATTTGGGCAGGACCTATACCTTAACTAATATTTCCCCCTTCCTACAAACTGTATTTGCCTGCACTATGAATTTCAGCTGAACCAAATTAAATTTAAAAAAAAAGGTTTTAAAAAAGCGGTGTCACTCCATCTGAAATCATTAGAGAGGTCTGACAGTTTCTTTGGGTAATAAAAGTTAAGATATTCATTTCAACAATTTTGGCTTAGACTACACTGAACTTTACTGACAGAAAATGGCAAACCTTCAGAGGCTCAGCCATCATGGCTAATAAGTACTGCAATGAATCAAACTGATTAACTGGATTCCCTATAGACTTCCAAAACATTTCTTTGTAATTCACAAGCAAATATACATATGTGCCATGAGCTTGTTAGATAGATGACAAATGAAGAGAAAAGCCTCAGTGTACATACAGCTGTTCTGGGTTTGAAATCCCTGAATTCAAAGTCTTGGGAACTCCTCTGGCACCGTTTCCTCCCTTGAACACTTTGGTGAGAAGGCTGAATTTCTGGATGAACCCTGCTCATTTGCAAGTGGTTTCCCTCCATCCTGCTGGATGATTACACATCAGTAAACTCATTAAGGATCAAATCATTACTTCCAAAATTACAGGGTACTTTCTTGGTGAAAAGTCAGAGGTTGCAAGTTAGGCTGAAAAACAGGGGCAAAGGAAGAAGGATCAAGACCCTTCAAAAAAACCAAGCAGAAAAAATGAGTGGACCACAGGACCCCTCACTGTGTTTCTGTGAAGCCACCAAGTCCTGATAACCTCTCAACTTCTAGAGAGGAACCCAGTATGGAGGAGAGCTCCCAGGGCTGGCAGGGCACCAAGCTGGGACTCATTCCTGAGCCCTGCAAAGGAATTCAGGAGGGGCTGAGCTGTTTTACCTGGGAGAAGAGGGAAAGCTTTGTGTGGCACAGGGAGAACTGAAGCACAGCTCCAAATGGCAGCAAGTGTTCTAAAGCATCCTGGGCTATGCTGAGAAAGGAACTGAAATACTGGAGGACAATGTAACAGCACCAATCAGGGTACCTACCCTTACCAGAAAGAGAGGCTGTACAGGTGAGGGCTTGTTCATTAGCAATCAGTAAGGCACTCATTAAGACTTAAGGAAAACATTCTTTCTTTCAGAGATGCATTTCAATATCTCCAGTCAAGCTCCTGGATATTTTCTAGAACTATGTGCATTAAATATAACTCAGAGGAATTCACGTTCCTAGGATGCACTGAGAAATAATGTGAAATGCTGTATTGTTTTAAACATCCAGCCATTATCTATTTCCTACTTGCAAGCTGAAGGACTCAAGGGGAAACTGATTAGGGTTCTATTTTTAGTTAAAGATGCTTAAGTGATAAGTAAAGCAAGGTTCTAATATACCTGTTTTTTGCTTACTAAAAATATTTTGTCTTTTAAAAAAATCCTGCTCTATTGTTTTGTCTTCAGAGAAAGCATATATACACAAATACTTCAAGTTTTTGATCAGTACCTGATTAAAACATGCCACCTTTTGCAGCTTGAAAAAAGTATTTCAAGCTCAACCATGCAGCTTGCATTGAGTCTATCACACATGAGAACGAGAACCCTCTCCCTCCCACTCTGATTTCCTGCCTTGGAAATGCCCCCTGCAGACACAGGAAGCTCCACGAGGCCCAAGCTTTCCATCTTCCCATCAAAGTGCTGGAAACTGCCACATCCACACGTTCTACTCAAACTGGATGAAGAGCTATTAACCAGCAGCAATCCAGTTCCACATCTTCCTTCAACTTCTCCTCATGCCCCATGATGAGGGCATCGATGTGGAAGGCGACTTCCTACGTTCTGCTCATGAAATATATAGGAGCCCGGGACTGTGTGTGCACATTCCAGGGATGTGGTCTTTTTCTAGCACTAACACTGCCCTTGAAACCATAGCAACTCATCACCCAGACTGATGTCAAAGTGTTTTAGCTTCAAACACTAATGCATTCCTTGGGACACCACTAAAATGAAAAAGACAGTTTATTGTAGCATTTGTTAAAGTACTCCTTGTAATGAAATATTGAGTAAGTATCACTTCTTAAAGGCCTTGTAAATTCAATAAAACAAAGACCAACCCCCCTAAAACCTTCATGGGAACGTGTCAAACCAAGGGAAAATCCTGCATCAAAGTTCCTGCTGCAATTACGAGGTTCATCTGTATGTATTTGGGGTTGGATGACACTGTATCAGCCAGCCTCAGAAAGGCCTCAAAAAAGAAGCTTCTTTTAAGGCACCAAACTAAGTTGGTACCTGGGTAAGTTCCAGAAAGAGTGAGCCAAGGGGTTAGAACAAAGCACAGATTTTCCCTTCCCTCAGCCATCCCTGGCTGCCTCTCCCACTCAGCTGACAAGCAGTTTGCAAAGAAAGGAAACAAGAGCAGTGCATCACTTTGTTCCCAGGCTTCTGCTTACCTCAGAGATTCCAGATCACAGTAACTGTTCACTGAGCCTTCATTTACCCAGAGAAATGCCTCAGCCTATTGATGAGCTCATAAAACCAGACTCCAGCTGGTGATAGCTCCAAACAGCCTCCTCTCAGGCCTTCTTGCCTTACAGAAACAGGTCCCATTCAAGCATTTGCTGCAGCTGGAGACTCTTCCTTCTCTGGGTTTCCTATTTCTGGCACTGCAGAAGTCAGATAATAATGCCAATTCATCTCCACCTGTAGGACAATTAGGTGCTTCTTGTTTTAGTCACCTGGGAGAGGTGGTGTACCTCCCCCACAACTCTTCCTCTACATCCCTCAAATTTTGTGTCCTTCTCTTCCAAAATCTGTAAAAATGGTTCTTTTTAACTCTTTGTCCAGGTACAAGTGCATATCCACCCCTCCATTTCCTCTGCTCTTGGATACTCCCTTGCATACAACCAGTTGGGTCATTTCTGAAGTCAGGGACAGCAACAGTGATGAATATCACTTGGTGAAAGAAATTATTAGGAAAAAAAAGCACTTGCATAATAGTAATTAGAAGGCAAGAAGTTCTTAAACCAATTAGCCAGTAGCTTGCAGCTGGAAAACTGGAACCCAGCCTCATACAAAACACTGCTGTATTTCAGTGACAAATGGAGAGATGGTGTTCTTGTCCACTTCCAAGGTGTGGCTACCTGTAGTCCTGTCCTCAGCAGCCTCATTCCACCTAGAGCTGGCAGCCCAGGAAGGGCCCCAAAGCTGTGTTGGGATGTCTGTGCCCAGAGCTGCCTCGAGGCACAGAGCAGGGGCTGCCAGCACTGACTGCAGCCAGCACAGCTCCTCTCCTGCCTGCATCCAGGTGAGCAGCCCCGAGAGCCCAGAGCCCCTAGACAATCACAGATGATGCCTTTCCTCACAGAGCCACCTCCCTGTCCCCATCCAGGCTCCATTCAGTGTTTCCCTCTGGTATCAGGTGGTGCCTTTTCCCTCCTGTTTTGCAGTTCCCTGCAGGGAGTGGGAAGTGAAAGGTGGCTCAGAGGAAGCTGCTGCCTTACGGGGTGGAGATGTGGGCTCTAGGACAGGACCAGGGAAGGGAGGAAGTGTGCCAGAAAAGAGAGGAGATGAAAGAGTGATTGCCACCCACTTCAACACCCTCTTTAAACACTTGGCATCCTCCAGGTTCCTCCCAGAACAACCCTACACTCCGACATCTTCCCCTTTGGTGTCACACATCTTTACCTGCATTTCCAAATGGGATTTTGCCTGTGTGACTCAGAGCCTCAGGCTGTGCCTGTCTCAGATGAACTTCCTCACCTGAACAGACACCTTCCATCCAGCAAAAATATTCCTCCCACTCGAGACTACAGAGCAAAGGTAGTGTGACGTGGCACCTGTTTGTCACCTCTCTTGGAGCTGTTGTCTGTGACTGCAGTTTTAACTCTTCCTTTTTAAAACTCAGCAGAAAATATTTCAACATATTTAGCACTTCAGCTGATGAAGGGGCCCTCGTTTTTATTTTTCCCCCTCATTAAAAACACCTTTGTCAGAATTAGTTAGAGCATGACCAGATCATCTCTGTGCCAAAGGTCAATTGGAAAAATCAGCTGTTCCTTCTCTTATGGCAGCTCCTCTGCTTTTGCACGTACTCTGATGGAAATGATTCATTAATTTCTCCAGCATGTGGGAAAACCTCTTTCCTCTTCATTTTCCTAACGCAAGATTTTTCTTCTTAAAAAAGATATTCTTCCTACTCAAAACAAGATGGGATATAAAAGTACAGAATATGTCTTATTCCTGGTGGGTGTGAAATGATGTCTTTTATTAGGACACGCATCATCACTCATATATGAAACAATTTTTCCCTCTTGACAGTAGAGCTGTTTGCTCAATTTCCATTAATGATTCTCACCAAATTTTTAACCTTTTTTTACTTTCCTACTGGTATTTTGAGGCACACTGAGGAATTCTTATATTTGGAGAACAATTCTGTACTTCATCGTTTCTATTTTATTTAGTAAGCCAGACAGCTGAAAACCTGGATAAAAGCTCAGCCCATTTATTTTTACTCTTAAGTATTTCAGAGAAAACCCCTCTCCCATTTGTAAATCAGAGGAAATCAGTGACTACCATTTCTCCTATTTTCCTTCTGAACTCCCCCTCCACAGAGGACTGTATGCCCCTCCCTAATTTTAATTCTCAGGAAGATATTTGAGGTGTATGTGAACTTCAGTTTCAGCTCAGCATGATGGAGAAAAACGGTACCTTAAACACTTTGCCAGGAGAAACAACTTTCCTTAACAGAAAAATGTGACATTCTAAAACTGCCTGTAGTTCAATGGCAGCTATCAGACAAATTGCAGTGGTGTCTGGGGCTAAGTACTGATGGCTCTTTGGCATTACAGTAAGGAACAACTGGAGGACAAAACTAAAAAAGAATACAACTAGTATGGATTATCAGCATCAAGTAGGGAGATATTCTCTGGCAACAGAGAGAGCTCATTTTCTTGGAAATACATCAATTGCAAATATCCAAGTGATAGTGCAAGTACATAATTTTTAATGCTTAAAATCACTGACAAAAATATTGAGGTTTTTCAAGTACAAAGAATAATCCCAAGCACCCTCTAAATATTCGTGTGACCGAGAAATCCCATTCAAGAACCAGGACTCCACTGGACACTCCCATGGAGAGCTGTCTCAGCCCAGGTGAATGCATGAACACTGGCTTCTACCTCCCCACAGCCATCAGAGTCTGTTTCCAACAGCCCAATGGAAAGATTTTCACTTGCAAGCCCCACAACTTTCCAGCAGAGCTGGAAGCTGCCACGTCCTGTGTGTCTGTGTTGGTAAGAAAGATGCTGTGAGGATTTGAATGTGTTTGGGAGATAATTCCATTTACCCAAGATGCAGCAAAAGCACCTGGTTTAAAATCATATCTGTAAAGGAAGGGTTGGTGTGGTGTTATTTCTCTGAACTGAAAATGCTGGAATCAACAGAATTATCTTATTTTAACAAGAACAAACTATTACAACAATTCAGTCTAACCTGCCAGAAATCTGCAGGGTAACATATGCTAGAACCTTTGTACATTAAAAAAGTTCTTTGCTCTTTTTAATCTAACCATTTCCTCTAATTCTTATATTTTATCATGTTTAGTACAGTGTGCCAGGGACCAACTCAAGACAATTATCACAACACGGATGAATATTAGAAGACAGACAAATAATAGAGATCTAGATGCACAAGATAATTGGTGTTGCAGCATTTAAAAAGGTTTTGAGACTCACAGAGCTAGTGAGAATACCCTGTATTATGTTGCACAGAATTCAGCCAGTGTGGAAGGGATAGAAATCCAAATGCTCTGCAGCAGAAGCCAGTCTTTAGCTGAGATGGAAAAAATACCATGTACAGCCACATGACTCCCTAATTGGGTGTTGTAGGTTTTCTTACACTTTCCTTCACAGCAGCCAACACAGGGCATTGTCAGATAAAAGAGAAACTAAATAGGGCAGAGACCTGATTCAATTACATAATTTTCATCTGGATAGAGACAGTCTAAATTTTGGGGATATCCACCTTTAATGCAGCAACTGTTTTAAACACATAAAACAAATCCAGTTCAAAGCAGTGCACATTACTGCCTGTATTTCATGCTGAATCATCATAATATCTTTCTACAGAGAAAAAGGAGGATTTTATGTTCCCATGTACCTTTAGTTCATCTTGTTCCCTTTTTCAAGCCCTTGTACTGCAGTAGGAGCACAGAATGATGAAGTCACACTGCTGACCTGCCCTTTAACAGGACCTTAACTTTTACACTCCTCTGCATTCAGCCAAGCTAGAGAGATGAACAGCTACTGTAATTTCTGTCATCTTTAACTCTAAAAGCCAGTTTATCTTGGTTCCACTTCATATTTTTCCTAACCTTCTCTTGTTCCCTATTCCCATCGTTTATCTCCTCTCCATTTTTATTTTCACCAATCACTTCTCTCATACATTACCTGTACTTTTGTAAATCATCTCCTGCTCACACACTAACGAGCTACAGCCTCCTGGACAGTCATGTGACCTGCTCTTACTGGTACCTGAACAGGCCTTTTCCCAGCTTGTTTATGTAAAAGGACAATCTGAAAACCACTCTTCCTGCACTGCTATCCCTGATCTGTGCCAGGTTAACCATGGCTGTTACTAGGACAGGCCAGCAGCAGCCATTCAGCACAACAGTTGCTGGCTGATTTGTTAGAGGTGCTTGGGGAGGCCACCTTCTCCATCTGTGCCTGTCCCTCAGTAGTCCAACAGCTCTTCTGCTCACCACAACTGCTTCCTCTGCCCTGCAGACGATATTAAACTCCTACTTAATTGTTTCCATCTATTTCCTATATTATTGGCAGAGTCACCACAGAATCACCAGGTTGGAAGAGACCTTCAAGATCATCGAGTCCAACCCAGCCCCAACACCTCAACTAAACCCTGGCACCCAGTGCCATATCCAGGCTTTGCTAAACACATCCAGGGATGGTGACTCCACCACCTCCTCAGGCAGAACATTCCAGAACTTTATCACCCTTTCCATAAAAAACTTTTTCCTGATATCCAACCTAAACTTCCCTTGGTGTCATGTAGCAAGGAGGAGACATTTGTGTATGGCACTGCTGTGCTGACACCCTCCACTTATAGAAGTGAGAAATCAGTATTGAGATAAAACACATAAAACACCCATTCAGGAAAAAAGAAAGGGAAGCTAGTCTTTGAACAGCAATAAATCCTAATCTCTGAGCTAGTTTCACAGCTACTGTGATTCTCCAGCCTGTGTTCAGCAATGCCTGCATTACAGCTTTGTGCACACAGAGCCAGCTCTGAATCTCACGACTGAGTAGATTTAGTATCACTGTTACTTGACAGTTTACTTTGGGAGACAACAAAGAAGGATTAAGTCTTCACCACTCAAATTATCAAACAAGTGAAACCAAGTGCACACCACAGAAATGCTACAGGTTACAAGGCATGGGATTGTCTGATGTGAAGATAAATGATATAAAAACACTCCACATTATGCATTGTACTGACCCATTGCAGTAGTCCATAATAACCAAGAATGTTATCAGTGTTATCTTCAAGATTCAAAAAATAGTAATGGAAAAAGGCTTGCTGCTGAGTTGGGACAAAAATACTTAAACTACTTAAAAAAAAAGTTTTCATTTCATAATACACATGGAAACATGTTCACACATACACAACAACAAAAAAATAGACTGAATATATGGGTGAGGGGGTGTTTATAAAGATGAAGCAACTTGATTTCACAAGTACACAACTTGTGCATTACACAGTGCATAAACTCTCAAGGAAAGGTGGCTTCATATAGATTTTAAATCAACTTTCATAAGTGGTTGGGTTTTTTAAAAAATCACCAAGCTTCATAAAATGAAATTAATTAAAACTATAACATGAATAATAGGGGAATTCAAGTTATTAAAGCTACATGATTTTTCAGCTGCGCAGAAAATCAAAACATACATCTGACATTTTCACAAACCATCAAGGAAATAACATGGGTCTATTCTTTACTTTGTCCCCTGTTCCTGGGCTATTTCCCTTAAAGCAAAGGAGTGTCACCAGAAAAAAATACAGAAAATAAACACAGCTTTGGGGCAGAACTGCTGATAAAGTGACAACTTGTAAGAAACAAAAACTAATTTGGTTCAGTTACAGTGACTGAGGTTTGTGTTTCATGGAGGATCAGATGTGAAAAGAGTAACAAGGAGGACCCCCACAGTACCCAAGTACCCAGTACCCAGTAGCTCCTGAGTAGGATAAAGCTTTTTTCAGCCTGGAGACAGCTCCAGAAGACTCAACTGCTGCTTTCTGGACTAAGAGAAAGATGGGGACAAATTTTTAGCAGGGCAATAGGACATGGGGTAACATTTTTAAACTAAAAGAAGGCAGATTTTGATGAGACATAAGAAGAATTTTTTTTACAATGAGGGTGATGAAACATGAATGGGTTGCCCAGAAAGGTGGTGGATGCCTCATCCCTGGAAACACTCGAGGCCAGGCTGGACAGGGCTCTGAGCAACCTGAGTTGAAGATGTGCTGCTCTTCTAAGGGCAGGCATGGACTAGATGACCTTTAAATGCCCCTTCCAACCCAAACTAGTCTTTATTATCCTTCCAACAACTTTAACTGAAATGCATTACACCAGAAATGCAAAAAGTATTTTGCTTACTTCTCAATCAGAACTAGAAACCAGGCCATTTCCACTTGTTTTTTGTGTCTGATTTTGCACACTGCAAATCAGTTCCATAAAAACAGTAGCAGGGTTTAGGATCCAGCAGCTTAGTGCTCTCAGATTGTTAGGAAGAACTGGGGCAAAGGACTTCACAGGAGCCTGACTAATAGCCAGATGATTTCGAATGACAACACTGATATGAAAGGAATAGTATCAAAAAGGAGAAAAAACATCTTCCTTAAGGAGAAGGAAAAACACAAATTCATGCTGCTGCTGCAGTGTGTGAGGAAATGAAGCACAGCAAAGGATTCCACAGCCTATTGTGTGTTTCCCCAGACCTGCACAAGTTCCTTACCCACAGTGGTTGGCACAGCAGCTCACACCACTGCTCTGTCAGACCCGGCTTCCCAGCAGAGGGCAAAATGCTACTTCTGTATCTGCTGTTTAAGCTGCTTTAAGGGACACCAAAAAGAGGATGAAAAGCTGATGGTCCTGAAAGTAACAGCTCCCAAAGAGGAGAGGGCACTGGAACAGAGCCCGGCTGCCCTGGCCGGGCAGGGAGGGACAAAGGAGGGAGAAGCCAAGGAAGGAAAAGGAGCTGGCTCTTGGAGAGGGGGCACAGCATCCGGCCCCCATCCTGCCCTACCTCTGTTTGTGAAAATAAATACTGCATCCTTACATCCATCACCCACACAGTACCAACACCTTCTCCTAAGAGCATATTCTGTTGTAAAATACTGATTTTACTTTGCAGAAGAAAAAAAAAATCTTTACAGCTCCTGAGAGTAAACAGCATCAGTAATTAAATTACATTGCAAAAAGGATATCTAAAAGTAAAAGAGAGAAAAATGTTTGTATCTAACAAACAACACATTCAATATTAACAATTCTAAAACAGTTGAGCACATGGAATACACTGTAAATAATTTAGAAACCAGTGCCCTCATTAATGATTTGATACTGTCAGAATGTTGCTTATTGCATTCCCTTCTCCCCCCCCATTTTTCACTCCCTAAAGTAGTTTTATATTTATATAAGGCAAAATACGTATTTTGTACTTGCCTGAAGGGCTTAAATAGTGCTGTGAAAATAGCCCTTACAACCCCTGGATTTGCTAATTTCAGGACAACAAGATACATTTACAGCACCTTATCATGGATGCAATCCACTAGACAACATGAATAGTGATTGCTATATCCAATTAGAGAGTATCAAAGATAATAGAGTTAGATTTGCAGAAAATTTTCAAAGATGTCATATCTTTGAACAAAACTTATTAGGGCTCCATCAGCCGTTTGAACCGTTTTAATGAAGTTGAAACTCAGCTAAGTACGGAGTTATTTTACTTCATGATTAACTTTGAAGAATTTTATTTTTGAAGCCCTAACATCCTGTAATTAAAAGGAATCCTTAACACATTGCAGTAATTCAGTATTCAGTAATTTATGTTACAAGATCTACTTGCAGAAATGGTCTTGATATATAGCCAAATGCTGTTAACCAATGGGTGCACTTCCATTTATTGCTACTGGCTTCTTTAATATTTTACATCTCTTGCAGAAAGCATATTCTCAGCTTCCCATTCAACACTAGAGCAATACATTTGAAAAATGCCCTCCTTTTGGCAGCCAGAGCTCTCGCCTGCAGTGTTTGCTGCATGTTAACATTTACCTACAGCGGCACAACGCAAATGCCAAGGTGCAGGCCCAGTCCTGGCATTCCTGGGAAAAGATGAAGTGTTTGCAATTATTGATACTTACAACCATTTGAAGCTGCATTTTAACGTTGTCTCAATCCCCACTCTCACTAGTTTAATCAGGTCTCTCTGACCTGACTCAAAATGGACACCACTAAAGCCAGCATTTAGCAACCTACTGCTACTATAACAGGAAGATTCTTTTTTTCCACGTCTCCCAGACACCAAAGGAATCCATTAATGCCACTGCTGTTTCACCAACACTCTCCAAGAACACAGCTAAAACAAGCACGCCAAAATGATGCATTTTAAATACAGAACACAGCAAACAGCTTGGCTAAATTTCACAAACCTTGTTTAAAAATCTCTCTGAAAAGATTTCGTAGCTCAGGACTCAAACCAGCTCGTAACAGTGGATGCTGTTAGCCCACAGCCTCTCACCATAGCACAAAAGGACTTAATGCTTCAAAGTATATGGTATTTTTAAAACTGAGTATCTTGCATTCCACTTCTAAGACAACCCTCATCTTCTTGGTTTTCTCTAGCTTCAGTAGACACATTATATTACAAAGAAGAATAGATGTAATAACAGAAAAAATAAGCATTACGCTGCATTACCTTAGCTAATTAGCTAATTACCTTCAAGCAAGAAAATAAGAATTCTCATCCTTAACACTACAAACTATTTGTGAGGTATGTTTTTGAAGGTTTTACAGGCACTGTAAACATTACCCTCATGATTTATATATTATAGAGCAAAACTTTGACATTTCAGTTGGGACAAGGATATATTGTACCCAAATAAAGATGCAGCAGAAGAAAGCAGAGTCATGTCTCAAACCTGTTAGGAGAGAGCAAGAATTTCTCACTGAAGGCACCATGGGAAGGTTTTGAGCTGTCCCAGTACATGCACACAGATACCAATCAGCCAGGAACTGCAGCCTGAAACAGTTCTTGATAAAAATGTACCTTTTCTATTTTTGGGATGGAAATGATGCATAAACCCATTGCCATCAACTGAAGAATTAGTTTTGAAAAACATCTGTATTTTATTTCGCTTTGCAAAAAGCCTCTTTTTGGTAACATTCCTTGGCTTTAATCCATATTCAATAGTCAGCCAACTCTAATATCACAGTAGTAGCTAAATGAAAGATGAGAGGACCCCTTCCTTTGTGACTCTGGAGTATCTGTATGTCTTTTCTTTCCCAAAGGGAAGCAATGAACAAAGGAAATCTTCATGTCAGGCCTGGGGTAGTGTTGTGGTGGGCTCCATGCTGGGAGCTGAGGGGCACAAGCCATCCCAGACCTCCCCTAACCCTGACCTGGAGCTTTGGAGGGGTCCAGCCTACTCAGAGAACACTGGAAGCTGTCCTGCATCCCTTGTTCCTTGCCAGCAGGACACCTGCAGGGGCCTGACAGAAGGGAAAGCAACACAGCTCTGTCTCCCCTGGCAGGTCCATGATAGAACAGGAAATAAAGCAAGAGAAAAAGCTACTGGAAAGAAACAAATCATAACTAAGGAGGAACAAAAACATTTCAGAGATGTTTGTTATTTCCCTCTTCCCTCTATCCTTTCTCATACACACATTCCCGCCCCCTACATTTCCAATTATTATTATTGCTTTCAGCTCTCCTGACCTGTGGGGAGATATTTTGGGTAAAATGAGACAAGTCTACATGAAATGCAAGCTTCTGATGTAGACAAGAAATCTTCTTTTTTCCCCCCAGAATATTTGGCTTGACACTTCAAAGGCTTCTTTCTCACATTCAAAGTGATTCTTCTATAAATATATCCATCTATATGCACATAGCGACTGCAACAAATCCACGGTCACACAGGACTTCACAGTCATTACATGCACACCAAACTGCAGTCCCACAGACCTCACAGCAAACCACAGGGAACAAACTGCAGACCTTCTGCAAACACCCCAGTTTGTGCTAAGGGGCTGCAGAAAAAGATGAGATGCAGCCCTCCCAGATAGTGCTCCACGGTACAGCAGGACAGCGGGGGCAGAGCTGCTCCTTCCACTGCAGAATGGGGGTCTGGCTTTGCACCACACCTTACACAGGCACAGGGTGTGAAGACACCCATCTTTTTTGTCTGCTCAATCAAGATTTAAATAGGGGACTAGTGGAGACAGTTTGCAGCATGTAACAGTGTGACTCCTTTTTGGATGGGGAAATGTTCTGTAAAAAGCAAGGACGCATTTGTCTGTTTGCCTCTCCAACCCCAATAGCTCTGTGGATCTCATTTTTGCAGGGGTTATACTCTACTGGTGTCTGGTATCAGCCCACACCCAAATCATACTATTAAGTCTTCCAAAATGAATAATAGATGAAAGGAGGTGCTGCTGAAAACAGTGACAAGCAACTTATCAAGAAAAGCTGTTTTTCCACAGTAAGAAACCTCCTGCTCAAAAACACTAAGCCATACCTATCATCATACAGAGTATATTCTATTTACAGTACACCTATCTGGTTTTAATCACATCAGAGGAGTGTAAATTCTAGGAGTGAATCCTTTTATCTTTCAAGCCAAGAGATGTATCAAAAGTTAAAAACACAGTATCAAAATATTTTCATCCCATTTTGAGCTTCATCACAAAGATGTATTTATAGCATCAACGAGGGGGTGTTGTGCAGACTTTCTGAACCAACTTTTATAGACATGCCATACCTATGCATATTATTGTCTAAAGTACATCCTTCATCATTTGAAAAAGCCCCATGAGCTCTATTTTTACAAAGACACCACTCTGGAATTTAGCTCTCATTCTAGGTTTTGAAAAACAAGTTATTTGTAAAAGGATGGGATACTTCACTAAATACAGCAGGATGTACTGTCCTTTTTTCTTTTTAGTATAGCCCAGCGAGCTTTTAAGCTACAGGAAATAACAAAAAAGGGTATAGTGAAGTCTTCACTTAAAAACCTCAGTGCAACAGCTACCTGCATGTTCCAGATACAGGGAATACTGCTTATATCTGAATATATTCAAAAGGCCATATTTCATATATTGATATTGTTTTCTCATTAACACATGCTTTATCAATTCTACATCTAACAGCTCCCTGGCCATGTTATCAGAACCCCTTGAGCACATCACAAACCCCAATGCTCCTTCTCACATTACTGCAGAGTTCTCTGCCTGCTTCACGGAGAACAGGAACACAAATCACACCAATCCCAAATTTCCCAAATCCTCTGGGAAAGCAGAAAGCTGGACTTGGATCCCTCACCTTACAATGTTGAATTTATTCCTATTCTCTGCCCAGGTACAGGAATCTGTCTGTTGCCAAGTGAGTCACTGCAGGAAGAAGTTCTTTAATACTGCAGGCTGAAGACTCACAAGCCTGAAGGTGCCAAAGCATGGACGCTGCAAAGGTCAGAAAGGATCAGCACCAGCACAATAATATTTTACAATCTGCTTTTTAATCTAAACATGAATAAAATTCCAAATCCAAGCTATCACAACATTCATTCCCCTATGGCAACTTCTCAAGAAGAGGAAGAAGCAGACACTGCAAGTGAGTCAGAGACAATGGCACAGAACAAACTCCTCCATTCCTGCTCACTTGAGACATTTTTTCAAGGTCTATGAGGTTTACTATTTCTTCCCTGAGGCAATGACTGGGACTGCATTTTTCCAATCCCCCTTCAGCTCATCCAGCCACATCTGTCATCTCTCCTGGCATCTCTCAGCTCCTTGGTGATATCTGCTAGCTCTTCCATCTTCATCTTTCACCTCAACCAGGCATATCTGTTAGCTCTGTTATGATTGATCTAATTTTGACAATTAATACACATGACACACTTAACATCCTGTTATTTTAACACTGAGAATTCCTGGGAAGGCACTGTCTTTAAACAGGATTTTCACAACTGAAAATTTCATCAGAAACTAAATGAATCCTGCTTTCAGGTACAGTAATGTAATTTACTGTCTCCAGCTGAATTGCCACATCTCCAGTGATGCCCACTCCAGAAAGGCTCCCAAAGACAGCAAACAGCCAGCCCTGACATGTGTGACTGCACAGGTGAACTGAACTGCACTCAGAGAGCTGCCTACAGCTCACCTGGTCAGAATACAGGAAAGCAGTGTGCTTTCTTTATATCCATAGCTCTGTAGCATAGTTCCTGATTTTCTGGTAAGTTAACTCCTGCAACACCTGGTACAATGACTGTCACTGTGGTGCATGGTCTATCCAAAAGAATGTAAGGCTGCAAAGCCTTTCTTCACCATCCTCCCTGTCAGGACTAGAGGAAAAAGTGAGTACCAGAGGAAAGGAAGAAAGGAAAGTTCCTTGCCTCAGTTCCTGGGAGGCAATCTTGGGTTCTGGTAACAGGATGTGACCCGTGAGGCCAGCAGAAGTTCGTCCCTTCAACAAACCAAACTCAAGCCGGGTTAGAAATAACAACAAAGGAAATAAAGAGCTGAGTTATTTGTGCTGGCATTCCAGTAGGGATGGAACTACAGCATGTCCTGGGGACAACTGTGCTCTAAGACAGTTTGAGCATTTACAGTGATCTGCAAAATCAGCATTATAGGGAAATTCTGCATTCTGTGTGCTGGGCATCTGGAATGGCCCAACCTCTGTGCACCTCTGTGAAGATACACAGAAAGTGACATGGTAGGAAAATAACAGTATGGCAAAATAACAATTAGTGTGGTATGTGTTCCCCCTCTTTGATGAACAGTGATAACCTCTGGGAAGGCCCCAGCTACTACTGGAAGCCTGAGACCATACATGTACTTAATAATGGAGAATAATAATGTTTCCACGAGTTTCACTCACTTTTAAAATGCATCCATAGCCTTTTCTCTGACTCCTGCACAGGTACCCACCATTTCCATAAGAAGCAAGAGTTCTCTTTTTTTTTGTGTAATATGCTTCAGAGAAGTGGATAAATCACAGTTGCCTGAACCACAGCAGGCTGTTCTCTTTCCAGCTGAGCATGACTGAAAATGCAGTGGGTGAAAATGGAGCAGTGCAGTTTGTGCTGTTATTACCACATGGTCCCCTACACACACCATTTATACAGCTGTAAGGGAAAGAGGTGAATTTTCCAAGCATGCCATGAGTGATGAGCTCTGTTCTTGCCTCCTCTCCAAGTTAAGGATTGGTAAAACTGTAGAGGCATGGTCTCATTTGATCCTAAGTCACCAGAAAGAAAACATACTGTTAAAGTTGCTGGAGATTAACAGATTTTCCTGGAGATTTTTTTCCAGTGTCTAGATGAGAGAATAAATTGCTAGGGCTTCACTGTCAGTTTATCTTGTCATCCAGACCCTCCAGTTGAGATTACTTCTGTTCTCCACTCCAGACCATCTGTTTCCCTGTACAGAAAGGATGTATGCACACTGGTGTTCATTAGTGTACATCAGGAGTGCCCTCTTCTTGCACATCAGCACCAATTAATTGATGTTACTTAAAGCTCCAAAAGAGCAAAGTGGAGCTAACACTACACATACACACTGATAAAAACCCCACTTTCATGTATAATTTAGGAAAGTGGATGCAGTTCAGCAACAGTTAAAGACTAATCTCTCATGCTTTTTGTGCATTTACATAATTGATTTGCTAGATAATGCACTCTGCTCCCTTATTTAATAAACATGTTAATGATTTCAGACAATTACTCCAAACTGCCTACAAGTGTCTGTCTAAGAAACACAGAAAAAAAAATTAAAATGAAAATACACACCAAAAGGCACATCCTTCATATCACATAACACAAGATATTAAGTCAATATGTCACCCTGTCAACAGTCACTTGCTACCTGCTGTTATACATTTATTCCAACTCTGGTGTATTAGCCAGGGCTGCAGCACTGACTAGACACCCATGTGGGCTAAAAAGGGAGCTCAAGAATCAAACTGGTGTGCTGTCAAAAGTCTGCGTGTGTGCGAGTGGGGAGGGGAGCTGTGAGACAGAAGGAAAGGAGGAGGGAAGGAAAATAATGCAGGGTGGAAGAGAAGATTAGAGAAGACATCTCTGTCGTGTAGTCTCCTTTGGGCTACAGGGGGGAAATTATGGAAAAACTAAGCTTGTTCTATTTTTCTCTCTATAGCTTGAAGAAGGCCCAGCAGACAAATGCATCACTTCGAATCTTGTAAGCCAGCACACATTTTAGCCACTCTTTTGTTCAGTTTCAAGGCACTGGAGAAAGTGCTGATTGTAGGGCTGGGACTGGGGACCCAGAACCCACCTGCCTCTGCTATTCCAGCTGCAGCCAAAGGCCCAGCACCAAGAGCTGCCAATGGATGCAGTGGAGGAGATGCTGCTGGTTACACCTGCTCAGGCAAGCTCCACAGGCAGGGTATTTGTAGGCCAAGGTGTTGGGCTTCCCTTTCTTGCCCAAGTGGCAGTAAGGATTTCTACAGACACATTTAAAGGGAGCCCAAGTTGAATTGAAAAAAGTGGGAGGGGGAACAGAGCAAACACCAACTGACATAATAACTGGTATCACCATTACACCAGAACATCTAATCCCGCATTTAAAGGAAATTACAGCACAAGCACAGCAGGTCTGATCTCCTACTTGACATAAAACATTACACAGCAAAGGTCAATTTGCTTTTGGAAAACTGGCTAATGCGAGGCACTGCATAAAACCAGCCACAAAACTGTTTTCATGGCCTGCACTGCAAAGACAGCTAAGAGGGCACTACTTGTCCACCCTCTCAGCTGGTGGTTAAATTGCTCCAAAGCTGACAACCTAGAGAGTGGAATAAAAGAAAAATTGTCAGTTTCTTATCTACAGTTTTTAATCACAACAGGTATTTTAAAAATAGCTATTCACTCCTCTCTGTGTTGGCTTAGCAATTCAGGGAGGGAAAGGACGGAATCAATAAAAAATATTATGCTACACCACTGTTATCTTCATCCGAGCAAGGTTAATGGATAAGTATCAGCAAGACGTTTCACTAAGCTGAAGTCAAAAACAAGAATGTAGGGATGGCCGTGCAATAAAAGAAAATCAGCACATTACAGTGAGAAAATGAGAAGCGGAATGGTTTTCTTGTGGCACAGTCAATAACTTGGCCACTGTACAGTGGCAATAGCAATATTTCATATTTCCAAATTCATTACTTTTTCATATTTTACCTATATGAACCATATCCACAGCCTGGACACAACAACAGTGTTCTAGAACTACCTGCTTATAAGTTGGGAATTAAAACTATCTTCCTCATCTTTGCTAATAATGACTAAGTGTACTATCAAGCATTTTGATCATCACTTCTATATTGAAATTCCTTGCATTCAGGAAGACAAAGAGACTTTTTACACTTCTGGCCACGGCATACAAATGCCACACTTCCACAAGACACATTTTTAAGCTTTAGAACTGGTTTTAACCATATTCAGAAAGTGTTTCCTTAATCTTCTATTGGTTTGGAATACCTTCAAAGTCTTATAAGGATTCTGTATTTCATGTTTGTTAACTTCCCTTGGACTGACAAAATTTCTGTGCACTGGAAATATTTTACAACCACCACTGATGGCATATGGACAGAAAAGGAAATTTTTCCATAATTCCAGTATCTTTAAAACTTTCGTAACCAGACTATTGGCCATTAATGACTTCTGACATTTTATGAGACCAACTGAATGGCAAGGACATTACTGCTCTAAAAAATAATTGCCACAAACAAAAAATCTTCCATTCTCCATGCTTCCATTTGCTTTCCATTTCCAGTGAATAGGGAACAAGTCAGCACCACCACACTTTCAGGCCCTAAATTCACATTCACCCTCAGCAGCACCAGGACAATGTTCTTGTCATCCTCCACAGGCGACCATCTGAAAAGTTAAAAACTTCCCCCATATTCCATCACATCCCCCTAATTTGTCTCTAATGCTCAGGTTCATTGCCAAGATTTCAGTTCCCAACAACATTGCTCTCATTCTCCCCAGGTGTCACTGGCAGAGGACACAGGGAATGTTCTGAACAGACTGGGAGCACCTTACCCACTAGACACCAAGGACACAAATGAGTGGCAGGGGGAAAGCCTCTTAATTGAGCTGTGCAGCTTCAGAGCATGATCAATTTTATTCAGAACAAAAAAGCAACATAATAAAAATAAGTATTATTGCAAACCCTTTGGATCTTCACTCTCAAGTAATGTAAAATATCCTGTTGTATTTGTTTAGCTGAAGTGGGCACATAAATTGGCCAGAAGCACCACTCGAAATTGTACAAGTGGCCTTACCTGTCCTATCCAAACATATTACATTTGGTACTGTTTGGTCACCTAAACCCTTTCTGATCCATCACTTCTGCTCAGCTTTCAGTTTCTAAATGTTCTTTCTTCCTCAAGATACTATATTTGTTTTCCTGCACCACTGGTAGTATTCCACCTGGAGCAGATTCAGGATGATGACAAGTAAAAATACTATGAGCTCTAGAAGTGAAATACTAAGGCCAAGACTGCCTTGCAGTCAAAATAAAATACAGACAGCAAGTGAATGCTGAGAGATTGGGGCTAATAAATACAATGGCAAGCCACACACCAATACCAAGTGACTCTCACATCTCTCACATTTATTTATTGTTTATTTCAAAAACTCTAACAAGCAAGCAACATAAAAAGCAAACTTTTTGCATAATAGAAAAAAAAAAAGGAACCCACCATATACAAGAAGCACAGCCATCCATTTAATCGAAAGTGCACCAAACTAAATCAATTTTGTTGGTTTGGGTTATTTTTTCTCCTGGGTTAGGAAACCTTAAATAAGTGTAGCATCCCATTTTTGCAGCCTCTGTCAAGCCCCTGCATGTGAGAAGGCAGGGAAGAGACAATATGAATAACCCTCACTCTGTCTCTCCAAGAGGACCAGCCCAGTAAGCTGCTTCTGTTGTGCATGACACACCAAAGCACTCGCTGAGGAGCAAAGGTGCAATTCAGATTGCAAGGCAAAAGGCTTAACACAGGTAAGAAAACCTTCTTTTCCCCTCTAGGTCTATTACTTTCTCCTAACTGCTCCCACTGGGTTACATCCTCAGCTGGAATGAATGAAAATCAATGAAGCAAAGCTTATTGGCACTACTTGTTCACCTATTGTAAAATCCCTTGCAAGCAGCAGATTCATGCAGCTCCCGATGCCTAAGACAGCCCTTCTAACACACAAAATAACACCCTTCTGTTCCTCCACAAAACTCAACACCAGCCAGTCTGTTCAGTGAGCTCTGCTCCAAAGCATTATCTAATTTCAATTATAATGGCAGTGAACAATATTCTTTCTAAAAACAAGAAGCTGATAGAGCTGGTCTCCTGAGATCTATGCCCACCTCCCTTCCCCCCCTACCCACCACTTCTCTCCTTTGTGTTTCTCCTCTATTCTTTGATCCTTTCTACCTGGTTATCTACTTCATTTAGACTATAAGCTCTTTGAGGCAAGAGACAGTATTCTCAGGGGTTTGAAAAACATCTTTGCAAACTTAGGGCATTCTATTAAAGAGCTATTTATAAATAAGGCTCTGTTGCAGGATGAAAGTGATTTATCAGTCACGACACTGACATCAATGCAACATATACCTTGCACAGTGGTTAAGCTCACTATCCCAGGAAAGGGGCAAGGTGTCATGCAATCTTTAGGATTCAGTGTTTTAAGCCCCTACACATGTTCATTTCATTGCAGAAACTGCCTTTTTAAATTAAAAACAGATGGGAAAAATTCCACTTCTGTAAGTAGAAGAGTTCCAGTTGTGAAATTCAAATGTTATGTTTACTTCACACATTAAATTATATATAAGGTGCCATGTTAAATTATACATATAGAAAGAGCTCATATAAGTGAGGTAAAATCTCTCCAGATTTCTCTACTTTTTTCTTTAAAAAAAAAACAAAACAACAAACCCAAAAGAAACAACACCGCTTCCTCCTCCTTTTTATTTTGTCAGCAGAAGGCAAGCACTGTGTTAAATTCTGATCACAGGCACATAGCACAAGCCTTTAAGGGACATTTAAGCTTCATCATGCCCATCTGAACCTAAGGCATTTTCTGCCATTTGAAACACCTCAGCAGTGTCTACACTTTCAAGACAAGAAGGCATCTATTTTCTCCCATGTATAACAGTACCCTTTAAGAGGCTGCTGGATCCTGTATTCCTGCAATCAATACTGGGATTTTAAGGCAGTGCCATCTGAAATGACACACCTATCAGTACTACAGCAGAATCAGGAAAGGGTGGCCTCAGAGGAAAATTAATTTTAAAAAATCACTTGCAGTGAGTTGCATAGTTACTTCCATTTCATCATCACCACACTGCCCAATATTGGATAAATATATTCTATTCAGATAACATCATCCATCCCTTGATGAGATCACTCAAAATAGGATGAAAGTCAAGTACAGTAACAGGCAAACATGTGGACAACACTCAAAAATTCATTACCAGGTCTACTGAAAGCCAGAACTGTGGCAATTATGAGGTTTGGAAGCAATTTATCGAGGGTACATAAAGTACTTCTTTCAACTGCTCATTATTGCTGCTACCCAGAAGAATCATTAACAAGTACCACAGTGATGAACAGTTTCAGTGCTCACTTTGTTTCCTCTTCTGTTGCTGGGTCACCATTCTCCTTCACATTCTGAGCAGCTGCACAGGTGACCCGAAGTCCTGGTCCCAAGCCACAAGGTCTGTGACATAAATCTGTACAAAGCATTTAGCAAATCTGCATCGCATTTTGGGACAGACAATAACTTGCGTCCTTATTTCTTTCTGAAATGTTTTTCCTTCTCTAGCACTTCCAAAAGCTCTTGTCTGCTATTTCAAATACAAGTGCTAAGAGTTCTTGACATTCTGCCATTCCTTCTCCTCCAAAGTGCAGTTACTAGAGGTAAGCCTGGGAGTCTCTGCAGGCAAAAGTATATCCAAAAAAGAGCTACTGTCTGGTGACTATGGCATGATACCGACACTCAGGTGAACATCTGAGGTGCAGGCAGTCCTAACAAGACTGACATTACACACCAGCCCAGGACAGGGACAAAACACTTGCAAAGGAGTAAGAAGTTATCTTTTCAAAGCGCAACCCTTCTCCCACATCATCTCACCCATGTTTGCTTAAAATTTACCTAACAGGGCCTTGCTAATGTACTGGAGGAAGAGATGGGAAGATGACAGTATCTGCATTGTTCCCTACAAATGTCTGGAAATGTCTGGAAAAGTCTTCCAGCTGGAAAGAAATGAAATTCACAAACTTTACTTCTGTACCAGCAATTATCACATAAGAATAAACACATTGTGAATGCTGGGGATGTATTTTGAAATTAGCTTTGAGCTGATCAATCTACACCAAACAAACCAGCACAAAGGCAAATGTGAGAGAGAAGAGCCATCATCCAGATGTGAGGAAACAGGCTGACCCCAGGAATGTTTCTTCACTCTCTGCTAAATGGCCTAAGTCACCTGAAGAACAGATTCCCTGTAAATCTCACAAGAAAAACAACCCTTTCCCCCCCAGCCATTGTTAATGTCTTCTATCCCAATGCATACCCTCCTTGCACCACCCCTGACCTTCCTGCTTCCACCAGGTAAAGACATGGAAGCTGTTTCTTCCCTTTTTGCCCTTGGAAAGACAGACTGTCCAAACAATTCTGAGGCCTTAACTGCAGGCCATCTCCAAGCACACTACTACTGTATTTGTTATTCACCCTTTCCCCATATTCCCTATAGCAACCAAGTTCATGGCAATAAGAGTGGTTTTCATTTCTAAATGGTAGTCTGAATTCTGCCTTTTCTCTTACCTTCAGAAATACTCCTTCTGCATGTTAATTCCATTGCAAATACCTGATCTGAATTCTGAGTCATTAGCAAATGAGGTGACCTGTGACAGAAGGGCTGCCTTAACATATGTATGGAAGCTTATCAGAGAAAGTATTTTCAGATCAAGAACTTATAGAGCTTATGGGATGTGCATGAATACTGAAGAATATTATTTATTTACATGAATGAAACATTACTTCAGTACCAGCTTGGAGAAAGAGCAAGAGACTATGCATTATACCCCATTTGAGTGAACCAGCTCCCCATATCACATCAATTACAAGCACATTAATTTGCACTTTCCCATTTAAAAAAAATAAACAGTAGACTCTAACAAGGTTTGAGCTGGGAGGGACCTTTAAAGGTCACCTAGTTCCAACTCTCTGCCATGGGCAGGGACAACTTCCACTGGACCAGGCTGCTCTAAGCTCCATCCAGCCTGGCCTTGGGCACTTTCAGGGATGGGGCAGCCACAGCTTCTCTGGGCAGCCTGTGCCAGGGCCTCACTGCCCTCACAGGGAAGAATCAAACTCTTCTGCTAGACCAGAATTACATGTTCTTATACCAAGATACTATGATGAAGGTATTTCCCATTCAATGTCCTTAGTGCTCCTACTTCAGTTATAAGCACTTAGAAGGAATGCCTGTAGTATAGGAGAAAACAACGTTTGTTGGAGAAATGAATGTTTCATCCAATGAGTAATTCTCCTTCAGAAAAATAAATTTATTGCCAGGTTCAATTTTTGACTGCACTTTTTTGCAACAAACCAACACAGAAAAATATTTAAATTTGGAAGTATTAAATAAGCTTTCCAGGCATAGTAACTGAGCAGTCTGTTCACTTATGGCCCACAAGCCATTTTGAAGGCAAAAAACATGTGCCAGTATATATTTATATAGGCATATATGTTCTCACTTACACCACAGGAAAAGACAAATGTGTTCTTAGATGTTATATAAAGTTTAGAGTTCATGGGGGTTGTTTTTTATTTTAAAAAACAAATCATCATCTATGCAGAGGGAAATCTAACATGTAGAAGCCCATGGTTAAAACTTTCCCCAAAACTCTCAAATACCAAGTTTTCATATTCATAACCCTATATTAAATACGAAACATTTCAAAGTGAATGTTTAGAGCTGGTTGAATATATGACAGAATCTCTCTATGTTCTCGAAATGCCTATGATCTCCTTCAGTGAATGTTAAGAAACTTTGAAGAACTCAGGCCAAGAAATGACCACTGCAGCATGTCTCAAATTCATAATTAACTTGTTCACAGCAAGGTAATCCCCATCTCAATTAAGTTATATCAACTTGAAATGTTCATCCTGTTGTCTTTTGCAGAAGGAGGGAAGTGCTCCTAAAGAGACCCAGCATGAGGCCGCAGGAGCCCAAAATGAAGCGTTCAGGAGGAAGCTGCTCAGAGCTCAGGAGCCCGTTCCTGCTGGCACCGGTGCCCAGGCTCGGGGCTGCTCTTGGGGCAGCACAGCCACTGCCCTTCCTCCCTTCCTCCCAGCCGCTGCCTTGCCTTTCCCAGGGTCATTTCCCATTTCCCTTCCCTTCCCGCCGCTGCCCCTCACAGGCTGCCCGCGGTGGGAAGCTCAGCCAGGCCTCCCCTCACGGTGCCTTTCGGAAATCTCAGCACCCTCGGCGCGTACGCAGACACTGCCCCAAGAGCCGAGCCCCCGGTGTCCGATGACAGAAGCTCTGCCCGTTCCTTTCACAGGAGATGCCCTTATCAACCACCCATTCAACGCAATAATGCAGCACCATCTATTCACTGTATTGTTTTACACAGGCTTTCCAAGATGGTATTTTATAAAGATCAGGTATCTTTTTGAGCTTCACTCACTCAGGTGAGGAGGCAGTATTTTCTGTAAAACAGGCACTCGAGAAGACAGATGGGTTTGGAAGGATTGATAAGAGGTGTAAAAGATACTAGAGAAACCAAGTAGGCAGGTGGAAGAGCTCTGCTCAAGCCAAGTTTTATCACTCACGTAAACAATGCAAACCTGGTTCTAGGATTGCACTCAAAGAGCCTCTATCTAAAGAAGAAAAAAATTACTGCCAAGCTAAACACAGCAACCTGTAACATGTTAGTAATGGCCCCAGGAGGGTTCTTCTCTCATTCTGTACCTCACACGAAACCCCAGATATCCACACAGGCCTTAGTGCCACGGCACCTCTGCAATCATTTGCATTCTCTCAGCAGTATCTCTGCTGCCAGGGGGTGTTTGGGGCAGGGGGAAAGCACAGAAAAATGGTGAACTGAACTATCTTTTCCACTGGGATTACAGCTTGAATAGTGAGCAAGAAGCCAAACTTCTCTCCTTCCCCAGTCTCTATCTCCCCTCCACACTACAGCAATGCCTCCTTCCTTTGCTTTTTCTCAGTTATAATATTGAGCCTGCAAAACAGTCTGTTCAGCAAATGGCAGCTGAAGCATCTTTTACTTCATTTAAGCTGCTCTTTCAGACATCCCCTCCACACCGTGGGAAACTGGCAAGTTGAAAAGAGGTCATCACAGTCCGCATCCCATAAAGACATAAAGCTCTCGTGGAAAACAGGTGGGATGTCCAAATGTCCCTGTCAGACAGGACCAGCACACCCCAAGAGCAGAAAGGGTTTTTCTGATGCAATTCTGTACTGCAGAATGGCAACCAGGTATGTATGTCCTGATGTATAAGGCAGACATGAGAACTCAACTACATTATTTATTCTTTTTACATAATAGATGAAGGCAAGGAGGAGTTATAGAATGGGCTTCAGCCTCAACATAAACATAACTGCCTACGGAAATAGCTTCAAGGTAGGAAAACAGACATACATGCCGTTTTCATAAAAAAAGATTTCTAAAAATCTAGACAACAAATCAGCCAAAAGCAAACACATGCAAAAGCATTTTAAAAAATTGCCTGCAAAATGGAAAATGAAGCAGTCCTTCAAGTGCTAAATACCAGATGCTTAAAAAAACTAAGCATAAAAACACCAATCCAAACTACTTGGAAGTTTGAATCAAGAAAAAAAAGTTCTACACAAGAAAATAACTTTTAAAAGTCTACACAAAGCTGAACTGTATGAGTATGTATGAGTATGATTCCATACTCCATGAAAAAAAAAAGCTCCATACTGATTGAAAAGCAAGAAAACTTCTCTTTTATAAATTGAAGTCCTTACTCCTAAATTGAAGTGTCAGAATTCAAGACTGTTGAAAAAATTCCAATTCTATTGAAATGATTGCACAAACGAGGAAGTAAAAAAAAAAAAAAAAATAGATCAGCCAGAGACATAACACAGGCACTGGCCAAAAACATTTCTGGGTATGTGGCATATTTAAAGACACCCCATGTTTTCTCAAGCGTTTCTAATGCCATAGATTTCTACCTGGATTTCCATGAAGTAGCTTTACCTGCATGTAGGGCCTTTGGGAGAGGAAGAGGGGCTGAATTCAAGGAGCTCTGCCATAAACCTGCTGCAGTCAGAAGTTCCCTAACATGTCCTGAATCTCAACAATATGATTACAGCACTGCTGAGAGGTTTTAAGATCTAAACCTGTCTGCAAGAGCATGAACACATTAGCATATTGTGGCAAACTGGAAATTAGGATTTTAAGCTTTACACAAGAGAGTATTTAGCCTCTGTAGGATCTCTTAAGAACAACACATACTACAGACATTTGAATATTTTCTTTCCTCAGGAAAAAAAAAAAAAGGGAAGGATAGAAACCAAAAGCCTATTAAAGGAATCACACAAAGTTAGTCCAAATTTCTGACAGAGAAACAGAGTATTAGACATTTGGGTTTTAAGACAGACTCCTTTTCCTGGGTATCTGTATGATCTAAACAATAGGCATATCACAGGATGCCAAAAACTATGGCAACCAATACACCAGAAAGGTATTTTGTTACTCTCTAGTTGCTGCAGCAGCAGATTCTTGTGCTCTTCCATAAAGTATTTGGATAACCAGAGCATTTGAGGGAACAGGATTCCTAAAAACAACTCTATGTAAGAGAATGGTAAGAAGCCATTTTGTAGTATTTCCAGTGCATTTATACAGATTTATAAGAAAAAGGGTGTAAATGTAATTCTGCTCTTCCCAGCACCCTCTCAGCATCTGGTCGTCAGTGGGTGAGAGACTTCCCTAGACAGGCAATACACTGGACTACCAGTTTTCAGTCAAGGAAGTAACATATCTGCCACTAGTTCTAGATTCAAGTTTTATTTATTATGAACACCTGAAAAGCACTTTAAGATAAAAACTGCTGCACAGATTTTACATGGACACTTTATGTTGTTCACCACATTATCACGCATTACCCAGGATATTTTTGCACTACTTTTCGTGTTGCAAGAACTCACGTACTCAGTAAAAAAAAAGCTCTGTGCATTTCTTGTTATTAATGGTAACCTGGTAGATACCACACCGGAGTCGCTGCAAACGGCCTGACTGTGCTCTCCACAGCCACCAGAATTCTGCTTTTCAGAGCTGCTCTTCTGAAACTGCTGTTTCCAAATTGAGCTGTACCTGCCAGCCTTATCCCTGTCTCATTCAGCATAAAGATGAACATGCTGGAACTTGTTCTGTTTGCAAATATACATTACTTAAATCCTTCATCACCACCAAGAGAGGCTATCAACAGATTATTCCCGTACTACATTTATACGAAGCACTTCTGGGAATAAATCAGAAGTCATAAATCCTTATTTAATTAGCTTGTGTAAGAAAACACAAAGACTGTACCAGCACTTACACACCAAGGCTCTTACAAATCTAAAGGCAGAGCAGTGCTGCAACTATCAAGCCCCATCAGGTAAATCACAGGTTTTGTGTCTGTTTAGCCATGTACAACATTGCCTAGAAATCACAGAGAGACTGAGAGACTGAAAAAATTATAAAATACAGGGGAATCTCCAGTCCCTGAGGCTGTCAATTGTCAAAGGAAGTTCAAGAACTTTTAGGCAAGCACAAAATGCCAAAACTTTCAACAACTTATATCCAATATTAATTTACAGTTAGCAGTAAACAATGTATAGTTCTATAAAGTGTGTGACATGAACCCAACATAAACCAGAAGATTCCCAAGGTAATGGCTTTGTAAAAACCTCAAATCTTGATTTATAACTTTTATTTTTATGCACAACATGCTTAAACAATACAGAGAGCACTGTATATTTATATCGTCACCAAAAGTAACAGAATCAAGAACTATCTTATTCTTGATGAATGAATTTTACAATGAAGCAAAAGCTGAGAATTCTTTTAGATAATAAATGGGCAGGAATCAAAGCCTACACTGCCATTTCATTAGAGAGTAAACAGCCAAAGATATGAGTTAGATGCCAAATGGTATTCACCCTCCAAAGCCTATAATTCAATATAAGTTTAAATGGTAAATAAGCTCAGCACCGAACAATGCTCTAGAGCCACCCAAACCCAGTCAAATAAATCATCTCTTTGAACAAGTAAGCTTTTAAACAGGCATACTTACAAGAGACTAGCCTCTAAATTATTATTTTTCCTAACTTCCAAAATAAAGCTACAACAATAACAGAACCAACAAGATATTTTAGAATATCCCCTGCATGCCAAATTGGAGCACTAAGTAGTATTTCAATTTTCTTTTCCATTTCAGCTTCTGACTCACTGAAACATCCTCCTTGATTTTTACATTCCTTTTCAACAACTCTGTGTATAAAAGGATTCACTGGGCTGCTGCAGACAAACCAATTCTCTTTCCCCTGTTCCCCTAAACACATTTACCAGCAGAGGGGCTGGAACCTGTGGAAGGTCCTCCCGAGGTGAAGCTCCCTGAACAGTCCAGGCCACTCTGCCCAGAGAAGGAGGCAGTTCTGCACTGCCAGAACCTGTCCTGCAGTGCAGCAGCCAGGGCTTGAGCTGGGCTTTGGGTCTGACACCCACCAGGCACTTTGGGGTAGAGACCACGTTTTCAGAGAGCCTTCCCCTACCCCAAGGGCTGCTGTTTCTGACTACTAACCACAAACCAGTATTGCATTTTCATCTCTCAGCAGTCCCATTTGAGAAATCAGCTGTAAAAATGCTTCCAGACTTCCCACTGCCTTATATCAATCTCCAAAAATTAATGCAACACATAGCACAGTGTTCCCTAGAAATCCAGGAATTTAACTATGACGACACTTGGAGTTCATTTTTTATGGAGGCACTTTTGAAGTTGCACTCATGTCATACTTTCCTTGAAAAGAGCTTATGCAAATATTTGGAAGGAGACAAGAACCCTAAGCAAGCAGCCCTTCGCACCCTAAACTCTGACTGAAAGCCCCTCACTTCTAAATGAAAACAATTGTGTCAAAATGTGGTTACAGAAGGAATAACCTTGGAGCAAAGCATCCCAATAACAGTGAAAGAGACATGATAGTTCAATACCCTGAAACAAAGGCCTCTCATTTACAAGAATAACACTGCAAAACTCATATCCAACAGTAGCTTTGCTCCAGCAGCACCTGTGCCAAACCCAAATCTGATTTCTCCCTCCTATAATCTACATAACCAACCTTCCTTGGTGCTGCTTAAACGCCCAGTCATTTTGTCACAGGGACTACCCATGGTTCCTTTGATGCTCTCTCCTAATTCTCAAGCACAATCACCACAAGACAACTCTCCTACACTGCTGATCTCTGGCAGCAGCATCCTCCTGCCTTCCTCAGCTACACCTTGATTTGCAGAAGAGTGGTAACTTAAGAAACCAGTATCTGCCTTCCTCCAACAACATCCTTTTGTGGATTTTACCTTTAAAAAAAAGAAACAAAACACCACTTTTAAAAAAAGTCTTTAGGTTAAGAAACAAACTTTTTGCTTTCTTTTTGCCTAGAATACCTGGCTTTGATTACAAAGAATCAGGGTAAATATTAGCTTAACTCTTTCTGTGAAGGCAAGTGTTCCAAAGAAAAAAATGCAGCCCTTTTATTAAGAAATCATCCACAAAGAGAGACACAAACATGAGGGGGGCGGAGGAGCAGCCATATACAGGGAGCACAGCAAATTCCAGGGAAAACAGGAGTCTTGCAGATCCTACACTCACACATCATCTCTGACTTCACAAATAAGTAACCTAAAATAAGAGCATGCAACACAACTGGAGAGAAACACTTCTGCTCAGCCACGTTCTTATTCTTGACATACCAACAGAACTGAAGGAGATGGCAGCAGTTGAAAGCTTTTTCAGTAATGAGGGAACTGAAGTTACCAGTTATAACTCCAGCCAACCTTCCTCCTTTTTCATGCTGGGGGGGAAGAGACAACTACTATATTTTCTGAGACCACGAGGCTGCCAACTGGCTGTTCTGCTGGAAAGGATTAAAATGCAATGTCAAGGAGAGCTGTTGGAAGAATGAGACTAGGAAAAGCATACAGCTGGGAGCTGGGGACTCTTCCTTGTGTCTGACAGTACAACATGGATTTTAATACTTCTCCAGGACCTGCAGAGCAAGGGGCAGCTCTCCAGTAATTTAGTACTGACACTTTAAAGTTTACTTGGCAACAAGACCAGGAGGCAAATTCTTCTCTATAGTTTCACTGGTGTAGTTCCAAGGCAGTGACAGTGGAGCACTACGTCACCATAAAGGAATTGGATTCACTTCCCATCTTTTACCATCTCTGCAATGAACAGGACAGGGAATCTGAAAAAGCAGCAACTTCACATATATTTAATATATTTAACAATCTATTCCTTCTGCCAACAGAAGGTTGTATTTAATCAGAAGCACTCCTTCCTTTTCTAGCACCTGGTGGATAATAATTGCTGCAGCTCCATTCTGTGACTGCCAAGGCACTGGAAGCACTGGGAGGCACTGGGAACCGAGAGGAAATGTGTGCCAGGTGTTCCTGAGGACAAGCCCACCATGCACACACACACGTGAAGGTATGGAAGCTTTGCTCAATGAGGCACCCAGGCTTGTGGGTGCTCTCACCACTGCCATCCTTCTCCACCTCCAACCCAGAATTTGCCACCTCCTCCAGCTTCATTTAACTCACACAACAAGTTCTGCCAGAGAATCCACCTCTGTCAGTAAAGCAACATCCACAGCCATAACAAATTAATAGTTATAAATGACTAGTGTCTTATATTGACAGTAAACTGGTGGGTGTGATGAAGAAAAGATACTCATTTGCTTGAGACATTGTGGGATATTAAAATCAATGCTTGGTATTTCCAGCTATGAACCTCATCAATTGCTTTTATAAGCTGAAGCTTTCTCCTTCCTTAAAGCACTGAAAAAGACCTGAGCCTAAAAAATAAGCTCCAATTATAAGAAGGCACAATGAGAAAGTTGAGGAGAATGGTGGTAAGGGGTCAGATACTTTTTTGTCTGGTCAAAAAAATATAAAAGCTTGCTGTTTGCAGTTTGTTTCCTTTACATTCACACTAATGGTTTTCATTAGTTTTTTAAAAATAAAAATTTTCTGTCCAACTTCATTATCAACCATATTCCTTGTAGTAATTTCCCTTCTGAATTACATGTGTATGAAAGGTGTCAGGAAAGAACTGCAGCTGCCTGGCAGGAGCAAATGAATGTAGAAAGTGCTGCACAGGTATCAGACACAACATTCTTGTTTATAATGATCTGGTCATGAATAAATACACACCATGGCATCCCAGGGCACCAAGGCCACCAAGGCCTGCCTCCTTTACTGGAAGAGAAAGAGCAGTGGACAGGTCTCAATGCTAGAGTGTGCAAGCAAATAGTATTTCTAAGGGGAAAGAGAGGAGCGAGAGTAGAAGGCAGAACAATATTTTTATGCAACACAGACCGGCTCATACTACAAAATTTCACTGGCACAGTTATGTCAGTAGCGAGAAGAAAAAAACCAAAATACGCCCACAAGTGGCATCACGACGCCAACAAAGCCTCCCAGAGAGAAGGAACTTTTCAGCAGGGCTGTCATTTGGTCAGTACAGCTTCTATCATTTAATCAGATGGTTTTAAAACAGCCAAAGGGATCCATCTGACAGTGCTTCATTGTCCTCTCGAGCAAGGAAGTTCCCAGCCTCCACCTCCAGGTTTGTACAGGTGTTGGATGCATCTCCCCTAAGTGTGCAGCACAAGCCTCACAGCCCAGACCACACTCCCAGGCAGGGCTCAGCCTCCTCTGGCTCCTGACACAGCACCCAGACAAGCCACAAGTCCCTGTCTCAGAGGCTTCTGAAAGGAGATCCTACCTAGAGATCTCCAGCCTGCTAATCTGCTGCCTCTGAAATGCAGAGCCACTTGGTCCAATTAGAACTGCAGGGAATATTCATCCTGTCCCTGACTAAGATGAAGCACTTCTTTCAAAAGCTACAGTGGCACAGTGCCAGCACTAGGGAGTCCAAGTGTTCTGTGTGGAGCCAAGAGTTATTAATTAGTTTTATTAGTGGCAGGTCCTTAATGTGAAGTGACAGGGAAAGAGAGAATATCCCATCACTACTGAAATATAAATTGTCCAGATTTCAGTTTTGTTGTTCCACAACACATACAGGCGGCCAGCCAGGGAAGAGTGAGGAAGAGTGAACACAGCCAAATGCCTGCATTCAGTGTTCCTGTATATTAATGGCGCACTGAAAAGACTCTGTTACCTCAGGTGGCTCTCTGGGGAACTGTTCATGAATTTTAATTATGAGGGAGGGAGCATTTTGAAAAATAACGCTGCCTGCATGTTAGCATCAAGCATGGCCTAAGCTACAGCAGTCACTTCCCATGAAAATAAAATAGGCAAGATGAGGGGGAGAAAGCCTACTCCCTTTGACTTCAGTAGGACTTCTAGTCTTGTGAGAAGAGGTCTTGGCCTCAAGGATGGACTCAGCTTTCAGAGAACAGACTAAGAAATGCCTGAGCACAAGCAATATGAATTCTTGTACAGACCAATGCAGACTTGTAGGCAATAAGGTCACAGATGGATGCTTGGAAAAAGCAGTCCCATGTCAAATGCCTCAAAGGAGAGCTCATTCTTGAACAGGTCAGCAATGAGTCTGGAGCACAGCTGTGCCCAGTGATGTCTTCAGGCCTGCAGCTTGTTCATGGTGTCCACTGTGAGCCCAGCCCATGAGGCTGCCCAGGAAAGGCACACGTGGGAAGGGAATCGTAAGGGACATCAGACACAGGAGGGAAAATGCAATATGAAAACAGGTGAAATCACCTACATGAAGCCACATCACAACTGTTTTAGAGCATGGAATTTACACACTGCTCTACTCCTCTACCCTAAATCTGGAGATTATGTGACACATGACATTAAGGTTGCTTCCAACATCCACTCCAGTATGGCTCCTCCACAGTACAAGGAATAGGAAGAGTAAGTACAAGCCTGAAGACCAGACCTCCAGCTAAATGAGCTGCCATTGTTATTGCTTAAAACTGCTCATGGGAAAGAGAGGAGAGTCTCTCTAGCAGTCCCCCCCTCCTTTCCCTGCCAAGTAAAGCCAAAAAATCCTTGGAGCAGAAGGTAAGTACTTCCAACAGTCCATAGAGCACCACACGACTTTTTCACTTGGATGGAAAAATATGGGTGGGGGGTGTAGGGAAGAGGGAAAGAAAAGAAGAGGAGAAAAGGGGTAAATAACCAACCATTCAAAACAAATCCTTGTGTCTGCTTTGCCATAAAGCCCTCCAATCCCAGCACTGCTCTGCAGCAACTGCTGCAGATCTGAGCAATCACAGTTATCTCTGAGTAACAGTGTACCTGCAAGAAAAGACCTGGAAAAACATTAATCTGATGGAAGGCTTTAAAGCAGCTGCATTAAACAAAGCCAGCCAAGGCTACTCTTGCAACTTCTGAAGTAAATAATTTCCCCGTGGAAAAGGAGCCCCATGGACTAAACTAATAAAGAGAACTGTATGATCTAATGGTAATATTTTTAATTAAGTTAGCTTTATCAGATTGGCAGGAATGAAGCGATACCCTAAAGAAAACTAACCTTCAAACAGGGAAAAAAAAGAGGGGGGGGAAAGAATAAATTTGCATTCAGACACCCATGAAATTCCAGGAAAATTTCAGAACATCAGTGACAGAGGTTGTTGTATTAAAATCTCTTCTGAATGTTGCTGCAGCTGGGAGACAAGCAGCTTCACGTTGTGTCTTTTCATAAGGAGGAGGTGAAAATAGTTACCTTGCTTAAAGGAAAAAAAAGTCACCACCAGCAGCAAAAACCCTGAAACCTTTCACTGCTCTTCTTGCCCAGGCCATTGAGGGAAGCACAAAAAACCCCAACCCCACAGCAACTTCATGACACTGCTCTGAAACCAGAACTTCTGGCACATGGAAGATTATTCCTACTGACGAATAAAAACACATAGGGGAAGGGAAAGGTTTCAAAAAGCCAAAGATGAGCTAGGCTATCAAAGGCACTGACCATTTCCACTTTGCAGATCTCCATAAAGTATTTAAACTACATGGCAGTGCTGCTCAAGAGAATAAACCATAGATTTAAGCAGCCAGTGTATAATGATTGGCACCAAATGTGTCTGAAAAGGGTGCTGTCTTTATTAAACGTTCCATTTGACACTCAGAGGTCAAGACCAGACCTCTTCCATTGCTTTTTCCTGAAAGCAAAACCCTACCATGCATCAACTCTACAATTACTAATGCTTTAAAATCTCAAGTTCAGACTCCAAAACCACAACTCTATCATCTCTGGTTTCATTTTTAAAAGAAGGGATTCAAATTAGCACCTTCATTTTTAAGAATTTGGATTTAACATACAGAAATGAAGCTAGGAAACACAGCTATATACCACTAACAAAAAGATTTTTCCAGTATGTTCAAGTGACACCAATTGCTTTTCCTTGCCATTACTTTTTTCTGCAACACTCTCTTGAGTCTTCTCATCCTGAAAGCAGCAACCAAAATGGCTCTTCATATAACAGTGTCCAAGAAATGGAACACAAATTATGAAACACAAGAGTGCTGAATAGGAAAGAAAAAAAAAATCAAGTGTTTTATATCTCCTCATTCTAATTGGGATGAACAGTACATGTGTTCACTGAAAAGAAAAAATAAGCCCATTAGTTCTCAAATGAAAGACAAATATCAGGGAACTCTCACAAATGGAGCTCTGTCTGTCCAGATTGAAAAATACAAACCAAAAATTTTAATCCCTTATGCTAGGGTTTTCAGATCATCCTGTCACAAAAGTGAGCCCCTGAACACTCAAATATCTTCTAACTATGGCTCCTTATTAGCTCATCTAAGCCTTGCTTGAGGCAGAAAGAAATAAAGCATTTTTCTCTTGGACACCTATTAAAGGTGTTTTGTTTTGTTTTGTTACTGCATTCTGCAGCACTGCTTTGGCTTAAGAAAATAATTTTTAAATTTTTATGAATTTTTGAGCAATTAGTAAAAGCTCTAAATTTAAAGGTGGATGTGTGAGAGATCAAAGGTAACATATCCATGTAAATAATTTCAGCATACTCTTTCCAAAACCAGCATGTAGCTATTTAACCAATCTTAATAGTTCTATGCATAGAAATTAGTAGCAAGTCTACAGTTAAGCAAGCCCGAATAAATTGCACAGCTAAGAATAACAGACGTAAATTTTATTTTCTAAGAGTGAGATACTGTTCTGGGCATGCATTTGAGTCCTGGGTAAATTTAAATTGGTGTCCCTGTCCATTCGACCATGTTTCTGAAAGCTCTAACAAACAAGTTGGAAAAGCCTGAACACTAAAATGTCAACTTTCTCCCTGTGAGGAGGGCTTATGGTAGCTCTGTTCTTTCAGCAACTTGGTTTTATGCTCTTCCTTTAACAGGCTGAAGGCTTCTCCCCAGGGCCCTGAGCCAGCCCTGGGGGCTGCAGCACAGCTCGTGGCCTTGTCCCATGGTGCCACCGCTGCCCTTATGGCAGCTCCAGTCCCCTGGGCACCCTCCAGCCTCCTTCCCTCCCAGGCTCACCCAGCAGGGCACTGTGCAGCAGAGCAGGAGAGACTCCTGTGGCTCCTTCCTTGCCAGGCTCCAGTGCAGCCCAGGAGCACTGTGCCAGCAAAAAGACACAAACCCCTGCAGGGACCATCCGGGTACAAACATCCAACCCTGCGGCTCTGCCTGTGGCACAGGAGTTATTCACTGATAGTCACCATGGGGCAAACATGGTGCTGGCACTAAATACACAAAGGCTATTGCTGCTTCTGAGCTCTCTAAGAAAAAAAAATAGAAAATATGGAATAGGGAGAAAGCCAGGGGCTCAGCAATAATGTGGAAGAAGTTTCAAGGAAATACAGGCCTGTCTCCCAACTCCAAGCCCTTGAAGGAATACAAATCTTCAGCATCCTCTGCCTTCTTCCCTAGTACCTGTCCTCACTTCTTGGGAGAGTTCCTATTTTGATTAAACACACGAGAAGCTGGAGAAATGTCTTTATTATTTAACAAGGCCCTGCAAACACTCCCCTGGGGACCTGAATGCCTGCGCTCACAGAGGAAGCTCACCAGTGCATGTGGGCTGCTCTCAGCAGGGCTCCCAAGCTGAGCCAGAACACACTAATGATACCATCCATGATAGATGATCTGTGCTCTGTGCACTGGTGAGCATGCAGAGTAATTGCTTCACCCCAGCACACAGATTCTCCTCCCCGTACACCTGGGAAGAGCTGTGGGGAGCTGGGATAAGAGCAGTTTTGGAAGAGTCCATGAAAGCTGAGCAGTGTTTAACCTCTGCAGCACCTTACACCAGGCCAGCTGTAATGCTGTTATCTACAAGCACACAGTGGCAGATGCATGTTACACACAACCATCTCACCCATCTTCATAAAACAGAGTTGTGCAACAAACAACATCCTCTGCTATCACAGCTCTTAAAGCACCAAATGAGCCATTCGATGGTCAAACATCCAAGTTGTAGAATACTATCAGCAAGGTAGAAAAGGAAATTTAAAAGCTCGGTGCTCCTGCCTATGTAACATACCAAAAACAGGCAGCTTTTCCATGGCCTGCTTTATCGCTGTGTTTGGATTAGTGCAATGTGAAACGCAGCAACTGCTGTTATGTAACTAAACCCTGAGTATACAGTTGTCATTCTGGGTAAATTTAACTCTGCAGGTTTAGGACAGAGGTCTTTCGCCAGGCAGGCCATGTGAACTAAGAGAAATTTAAAGACACAGGGCCCTTTTTTGTTTCCTTCTTGCACAGAAATAATAGGGTGGGTCAGTCCTGCATCAGGGCCCCAGTCTGCCTGTCACAGAGAGCTGGTGGTGACAGCCACTGCAACAGTGAGCTCAAGAGCACCAAATCCTGGGGAAGGCAGAGCTGCTTGCTGAGGCAGCTGGCTCCCTTCTCCATGTGCAGGCACCAACAACACAGACAATTCCAGGGTTTAATGCAGTGAGGAGCCAAAGTGCACGTGCTTGTACCCTGATGAAATCATAACAGGGAGCCTGGTAATGAGAATAGAGTGTATTATTAGCACTGTTAGGAAACTCTTTTAGCACTTGCAATTAGTGCTTCCCTATGACTATCAGTTAATCTATTAATCTGTTTTCCTTCTTTTATCATTTAGCAAGAGGCAATAGTCACTGAATTACCTGTAGCTGAAACTGGTGAATAAGCACTGACAGTGGAACAGTGTCAGGGAATGATAACATTGCTCAACCAACATCAGAAAATAAACACCTGAAGCAGTAGCAGTAAATACGTGAATAAGTCAGAACTGAAATATTTCTAGAAAAGCCTCCCTGAAACTGACTATAGACTTATTTTAAAGTCTTACCATGCATCATTCTAATAAATTTGAAATACCACTAAGTTATTAGTTAGGGGCTTTTGTTTTTCTTTTTTCATTTTACACAGCTGAAGAGCTTCTTTTAGGTGAAGAGATCCTTCCCTGAGCAGAGATCACTCCCCTGTTGTACCAGCATAGCTGTACCACCTCCTGTACCACCAGGACAAGCCTTCAGGTTTTACTGGGAAATGCTTGCATGTGTTTGAGGGTAAAAACCAACTTCTTCACTGATAGAATAGTTTTCACTTCTCAGAACTGAAACTTGTTTTCAGACTTAAATGAATGAGGACATTGCAGAAGGAAAGAAGATTGTAGTGACTTCCACTGGATCACCTGCTGTTGACAACTTATCCTGCAGTTCACAGGTTTGGAATAGATAGTGACAAAGCTTTTCTTGGATTATTGCACTCCAAAGAAATATACTGAAACCTCGAGAGCTAAGAAGCTGACTGTGATGTGACAAAAGCATGAACTGAAGCAACATATGTTTTAACATATTTAAAAGACAAGCACAATTGACGGTCTCTTGAAACTCATCAAAATAATTCTCTTCATAAGCAAAGTACAGCACACTGCAATAGGATGAGAACAGAAAAAGAAGGATGGAATGGTAAAGAAAAACCAATAGCTTCACAAAATTTAAAAACTAATATCCTACCTGATAAATTTATAAACAGTCATCTACTATTTGTGTTATGAAAAACGTGTTCATTTTCTTTCAACTGCAAGTCTTGTTGGGGTGGAAAAGCAGGATTTACAGAATTTAACAGGGATTTCTAGACATTCTGCAAGACACCCAAGGAAGTAGCTCTGACTGCAGTGCTAGACAGCTCAACACCCAGAGGGATCCAGCTGAACATGCACAGGTCACCTGTGCACAGCTGGCCAAGTCCAACCACTGCCACTCCAGTAGTTTCACTGCTCATCCATCGTACAACAAACATTTTTTTTTGTTTTTCCTCCATCTTCCCTTTAAGGAAACTCCAGAAAGAAAACTGAGAGCCCCATCAATTGCCCAAATGCACGGGTTCTATAAATACAATGTAATGAACTCGCATAATCACCAGACTGATGTGTGGCTAGAGATGTAGGTGCTACAGCATTCTGGATCCATGGATCTCTTCCCTAGAGATAAGAGCTGTTGGCCCAAGTGCTTTTCAGCAGACAGTGGATGGCACAGCTTGGGCCAAACCAATCCTACAGGTTCAGAGCCTGTCTGACACAGACCTGCCTGTGGAGTACCACAGAGTGCTAAGGAAATGTAGAGGTTAAAATTGACTGTCACTGCCATAATGCTCTCTTTATTTTCACTTTCACTGCTTCCCCCTTCAAAAATTTATCTACAAAGAAAAAGTCAATCTTCAGTGATGACAATAGAGAAAAGAGCTCAGAATCATGTTTGACCAAGTAATCTTTAGTTTCTTCAATCCCTAAGTTATGTTCACATCAAGATACATGTGAACTTCTTCCACCAATATCTGCCAGAAGAATGATACACTTTTAGTATCAGAACCATTCCTTTGCAGCACCATTTCAATGCAGCTATGCCAGATAAATGCACTGCTTTAAAATCCTTATTTCCAATGTGTAGTATTAATCAACAATTTTCACATTAACAAGTGAACTAAAAAATGATCTCTCAACCTGGAACAGAAAATGCCAGGAGCTGGCTGCCAGCCTCTGTGTACAAGCTCGGCACCAGAAGCCCCTGCCCATCAACCAGATTAGATCAACCCAGACACTCCTCGTGCATTCAGTGCCTGTTGATTACACCCACAAGCCACACCCATCTTTCCAATTACTCCTGGCTTCATCATTCCTTTTCCCTCGAGGCTTGTAGACAGTTCTGTATCTTGTTTCCTAACAGACGTAACAAGGTCTTTGATGTTCTCATCACTTCTCTTTAACTTCCATTATAGTCAGCATTTTCATTGAGACTGAAATTAGAGTTTAATGCTCCTAGTTTAAAAACACTTTCAAATAAGTCAATTAAATGTATCAAGTGACATATGTATGTTTTTTAAATGCAAAAACCCTATGCAACTCATTGGACTGGACTTTTTTTTCACTTGAGCTGACAGTGTTCCTTTCAGAATCAAACTGAAATGCCAAGAAAATAACACAAGTTCTAAAAATGCCCATCCTAATGAGGGAGGAAGAAATTTTAAATATATACCTCCTTACTGCTGAACTGGTTGCATTTATTTTATGTGAGTTGGGTACTGTACACTCCTCCATGACTTACACTCTGACGACAGCAGAAGAAACAGGGCAATATATAATTATAAGGAGGGAAAACTGGAAGCAGTTGCTCAGGAAGCTAGCAAAGCTGGCAAGGAGCATGGGTCCAAAGTAGAACATTAACTTTTTGATTCCCAGGTACACCTAAGTAATGCCACAGACAATTCATAGGTATGACTTGAAAATGTCACATTTCCAGTGCATTTGAGGAATGGGAATGGAAGCAATCAATCAGTCATCCAACAGAAGCTGCAAGTCAAGGGCTAGCAGTATGTAACAAAATGTGTCTTGGGACAGGATTATTGTACCATACTGACAGAGGCTCCTGTCTTTGTGTCCCATCCAAACCTCATCCTCCCAAGGGACTTTCTGCTCACAATAAATTTAAAATCACAACGGTTTGTCAATATTTTTAATAATTTTAAACTATGGAAATTATGAGTCTTCTGTGAGTCCACGTTTGGAGGCATACAAAAAGCATCATAAAGAGCTGTGTGGTTTGATAAGAGCAGTTCATATGCTTTGGCACTAGATGAGCACTGCCCATGCCCTGTCCCACTCTGCTCTTGAAAAGGAAATTTAGTGTAAGGGCAAAGTAAATTCCCCCCCCCGCCTTGTCTCAATTAAGAAAGTATTACAGTCTTAACAAGTTTTCATTCAAGCTTTCTGTCTTTCCAAGCACACCCAAATATCACAGCTTTCTCCAGAGGCACTCCATGTTTTGGTTTTTTTCCTCCAATGTCTGTTATTCTTATTTCACAGTTACATTAAGGATTTTAAAATGCCCACAACTCGTTCTGAGGCTGGCTGCAGACAAGTGGCTCCTGTTTCACCCATGAGCATATGTTGCCTACTTAAACCAGTCTCACTTCCAATTTACCTTGGACAAAGCCTGGCGCACAGAAGACACCATTCAAATGGTTATGTATCATCAGCTGGACCCCCTCATCACTCCACAAAGTTCATGAAACCCAGTAACTCATGATGAAATGGAAGCTGCAGGATTGAGCAGAGGGAACAGAAAGGCAAGGTCTTGCCTGCTCAGTGAGATCAGCACCAGGAAGAGCTACTTTAGTTCTTCTTGGTGGGCAAGAGAGGGTGAAAAGCACTCTCTAGATTTTAACTACAAACATCACATATGCATATCTAAATTACCAGAAAAACACCAAAACCATATTAATTTATTTGTAAACAATTGAAATCTCTGAGCAAAGGACAGTTAGTTTAGGGACTGCCTGACAGCTCCATCATAATAGCTCATTATTTTCATGCTTTCATAGCCTAAGGACTTTGGGCACATTAACAACAAATAAACTTCTGAGGATAATTAAAACATAACGAGAATTCCTTCCTTAAACGAATACAAGAGTGAAAGCAAAGACTAGCTCCCAACATGCCATACCAGTATGTGACAAAAGGTAAAATCAATGAAGATAACAAAACCCTGGGAGTTGTTTTATTTTTAGGCACCTCCCAACCTTTTCTTCTACTTGCCAGTGTGCCTTTCTGGCTGGCTGAACTAGTTACTCAAAGCACCTGACAGTTTCAGCTGACTCAAGGAACACATTTAAGCTTTATCTGTGCAGCAGAGTTATTTGCATCAACTCAGAGTCTGTGCTTTTGACAGTTGTCTCATTTAATTGAGTAAAAAAAGCTGTCAGTCTAAAGAAACTGAGCCCAAGGTAAACTCACTTTGAACTAACCATCTGCCAGAGCATCTCTCAGGACAGTCAATACTTAAGGATATGGTGAATCCAGTTCTCTGCATCCCTAATTAGATCATTCCTGAATGAAACTGTCAATGGCCCTAAAAATTCTATGTGCACTTTGCAACTACTGAGCTAAGTCTCTTTTCCCTAAAGACAAGCATTAGGGAAAGCCCACAAAGTCTCTTTGATAACTATTGCAGCAGAACAAAAACATTTTCACAACAGATGAAATCCATACAGCCAGCCCCCAAAATATCAATTTCTATGAATATGCTGCTCCAAATACAGGTTTCCATGTTTTATCACAGCATTAAAATAAAAAAGCAGCAATATCCCAGAAGAGAGGAGAAAAGCAGATAATATTGCCCTGGGGAGGATTTTTCTTCATTTCCCAGCAGTACTGTGGATCAGGCCTGGTCAGGGAATTTACTAATTGGAGTGCATAGACAGGACTCTCAGCTGTTGCAGGGCCACAGCCTTTCCAGCTGCAGAAGTAAACAAATTAACTCCTTCACATTAGTAAGCCAGAGGATGAAGAACCAGATTTACCACTAATGCAGCTCCTGTTACTGAGCCTCCCTGGTAAATGCTGCACACACAGCACCCAGCCTGGCACTGCTAAAATAAGATTTCACAGAGGTCTGATGCTCATTATCAATTACAATCTCCACTGCCATTTTTTTTTCTGCAGAGGAATAATTTTTAAACTCACTCCTCTATATGGATTCTCTAGTGTCTAATAATAAGTACTTTCATTTAATTGCTTGCAATTAAGCCTCTTCTGCATGCCTGTTCTCAGAAAACTTGCGGATATGTCATTATCTTTGAAACATCTGTCCTTCTGTCAAACATGACCAAAACTGATGGATTGAAGAATAGCAGTGGGAGGGGAAACATATCTAAAATTGAAATCCCCATGAAAGAATGAGAATGAAAGGAAATATGAAGATGACAACCTTGAGGGTAAGAAGAGTAGGAAAGGAAAATGAATGAAAATATCATACGATTAGTTTATTCACAAGAAACAAACAGAACTTGGAAATCTATCTGTGTTCATTCTGTTAACTAATCTGCCACTTCAAACCTTCCCCCTTTTTTTAAATCCTTCTATTTTCATGAAGAAGGGGATGAAACAACACAGCACTGGAATACAATTATTAGAGAGCTTCAAAAGCTGCTTGGATCTGGTTTAGCTTCTCTAGAAAGTCTAGACAGGCCATTTCAGGAGCTGTAGCTGAGTGCTATAGATTAATTTAGCACTCTTAGCAGATGCAAATTAACCCTATTTGTCTTTATTTGAGGTTAGAGATGTTAGTGTCCAGTCTTGCACAGAAAACAAAACCCTGAAATCAGGAAGATGTGACTAAAAAAGAAAAGTAATAAAGGCAGCTACTTCTGTGCAAGTCCATTTACAATACAAGGTGGGAAGACAGGAAAAACAAAAACTTAACTCCACATACAGCACTCCTTTTTCACTGTTTTACTTTCATCCACATCACCCTGGCTTATCTAAAAAAACTATTTGTCAGCTAACTGAATTCTCAAGTCACTGAAAATTAATTCCACATTTGTAGTTTCTCTGGTATATTCTCAACCCTTTGAAATACACGAGGAATTAATCCATTCAAAGAGGTCTGTTGTTCAAAGCTACCCCTTCTCCCATTTTTTTGAGGAAGGATTCAAGCAAATATAAGAGCCTGGGGTTTACAACATGCATTTTGTACCTGGCCATGACCTGCTAATCTTCAAAGTCTATTGATCCATGAATGTTTCTGGAGTAAAATCATTGATTCTTTAGAGAGGCAGAAAAAGAAGCAGCTAAAATGAGAATGTCTGGAGGACCTGTATAAATAAATGGTGAAATTTCAAATTACTGTAATGAAAAAATTTCAGGCATTAAAATGTAGTATGTATTACGACAATTTCATGAGGATTCCTGCTTTTTGTTTGTAAGCTTTGGTGGGGTTTTTTAACAATATAGTGGTATATAAAGGGCCAAATTTACACTCAGTTATGCAATGTGTAGGTTCTGACGGCAGCTTCCTAAGTGCACGTGAAAGTACATCTAGGCCCTAGAGTCAGCCATAAAAACTTAAATGATATTGCATATATAGAGCTGGAAGTGTCATTCTGTCTGAAATATTTCCCAGTCAGTAGCAGACATAAATTACTTGAACATGAAAAATATTACACAGGTGTTGAATAAAAGGAATTTGAAAAGGTCTCAGTTTATAACAATAATTGCATTAGCACTGACACAGCCTAACTGCAGTGGGCCCCTATGCTCAACATACAGTTTTGACTATTTCTTTTTTTGTTCACAATGGATTACAAGTATGAGTTTCTCTGATTACAGCCTCAGTCTGTGAGAATGCAGTCACAAGAAAGGAAGGAGTCTTCCTGAATGAACAAGAAGATTGGGCTGCATCTCTAAGAGAAATCATGTTCAACTTTACAGGGTTAACAGTGATGCTCAGGAATTTGAAAATTATGTTCTTTAAAACACAAAGATCCAGTACTCAACCTCCCAACATTTTTTTTTTTTTAATTTTGGCTAGAAGGAATAAGCAGAAAGAGATCAGTCAGTTTCAATTTATTTTTGCCCTAGAAGTGCAAGTGGGGGAAGTGCACCCTAATGAACTCACCCATCTCTAATTCTTTCCTGTAATTCATGCTGGTGAGACAAATTCCTCTCCTGCACCTGGACTGGAGCACCCATGGTGTCAATATGTAAATTTGAAGTACCTTAATACAATGGGCTTGCTTAAATTTGTCTTGTTTACAGGAGAGGAACAGGTATGCTCAGGGTGATTCCCTGACTTAATCCAGACATCAATCTTCAGAAGAGTTACCCTCTTGATTATCCCCTAAAGGTGCCAGCTTTTGTATGTTAGACAATACAGGGCATTTGAAGAACTTAGATATACATATCTACTGTGCAAACACCATGGACTGTTAGAGGAATCCTGCATGGGATGACTCTTCCCTGTGCTGCAGTTTGGGTGAAGTATCAATATTGCATACCTGGAGAGAAGTAGTATTTGAACACCCTACCACAGCTATTCACAGTGGAAAGTGAAACACAATAATGCTTCTTATCAGCCATGGAGACTTGCTCCTCTCCTTCCAATGCCTTTTAAACAACTAAGAAAGGGAAATTATCAAAACAGGTAATGCAGACTTTACTTGCCATTTGCAAGGAAAAATGGCTGGAGCTTCAAGGCCACTAGAGCAAAATAAGCGAGGAGCAGAAGAGCTGTAAAGTCTGATTTTGGGAGGAGGCTGGGCAAACACCTTCCAGCAGGGTGCTTTGCATTGCTGGACTTGTGACACACAATAATGCAGCTGGGAGTCAGCACGCAGGGCATTCCTCCATGGCTTACAGTAACTATTATCTTGAAGCAATTTCAAAACATTACTCACTCATTTGGTTTCCAGACATCAGAAGCCTCTCAGAAGAGGTTTCTCTCATCTTCTGCTCTTTCTCATTCTGTATTATGCAGGTTTTTTGATTTGCCCATTGATCAGCTATGACACAAACAATATTTTCATACTTCTTTCCTCAGCCCAAACAGGAGCTTCCACGTGCTCTTCAGGATTTATGCCTCCAGAGACAAGCCCCACTCAGGATATCACACTAGGATTTTTCCTCATTTCTGCAGAACTCTTTAGGGTCATTGGCATACACTGAACCTCCATGTAAGGATCACAGGGAAAGCTGATGAAGGCAGCAGAATATACCCTCTCTTACTTGTCAAATCTAAACTGATGAGTACTAATCACTCTTAGTAGGAAATAACTCTTTATACTTCAGGCTAGACACTTCAGGCAGCCCTACATGCCACAGAAGGTGCAAATCCCACACATCTGCCTGGCTGGGGAAGAAACAGAGCCTACGTTGTTTTTTTACTTATACTTATTACCTTATCATTTAAAGTGAGAGAAAAAGCAATGGCCAAAGTATTCCCACTTCAAGAAGTCCTTCTGCACATTGCAATGCCATTGGTGTGACTGTGTAGTGTATCAATGACAATAGCAGCAATGCTGCTCCTTCAGCAACTCATTTTATGAATACTGTCCTTCTGCCTGTAGCAGCCCACAAATTTTATTCTGCTTGTCTGATAAGACTTATTATTTCATGTTATTTACATTGCCTGGCTGTTTCATACTACACAATACTGATCACACATCCAGCATCATCAAGGCCAAAGCAAAAAAAAAAACCCAGCACTACTTTCACTTTTTGCAAACTCTACACAAACTGATTTAAAAGGAAAGGGTTGTGCAGGAAACATTCCAAGAGCCACTGAAACCCCTGCATATGTTTATTGCCACTTCCAGTGAGCAGAGGCCATTCACATAGACTGCACCTGTGGGGCTCTATGGTCTGCTCTCATCTAGCCTAAGCAATTAAGTTTCAGAGGATTTCACAAAAAACATTCCTTTCCTTTCCCTCAGGCTGAGTCTTACAAAGAGAATATAAGCAAAACAAAAGCATTGGTAACCAGCCTCAAGGCCAAAAAAAATCCTCTTGTGATGGTACCTCAAAGCACAGCTGGGCCAGCAGCTCCCTTCACCCTGCTGTTTTAACAGGGACTTTTCCTAGGAAGCACTATATAGTGCCTCTTGAGTATTCAGAATTGGTAGTGACTACTGCCAGCCCATAATCTTAGATATTTTCAACAATCAGTTAAAGTTACTTGAAAAATATCTGTATACAAAAATGTCTTCAAAGAGACTGGCGCTTTTTTTTGTCTAGCCAGAAGGAAGGTTGTTAGGACAGAGAGGAGCAAAGCTAAATTTCATTAAACTATCACAAAGTTTACTCACCATGAAAAACACTGGCTATAAATGAGGAATAAGACATGTAAGAAGTAAGTGAGAAATACCTACAGGCAAGAGACTGAAAAGGCTGGAGCACAAGCAGCACAGAGAAGAAAAAGCTAAATAGTTAAACAAAGTTACTCCAACACAAGGCAAGTGTAACACAGCTTATTAATTCTCAGCAGAGGGAGACCTCAATTCCATTACACATTCAACACAAAAAAGCATATTAGTAAATAATAGCCTACTGGAACATTATTTTTATTAGTTTGATTGCCAGTACTTATCTTGCTAAGACAAAAATCAACATTTCCTCTAACTCTTTCCCTGCTGTTTATCTTTCAGAAGCAGTACTCCAGTGCATCCATTTAGCAATTTATGAGCAAACCTGCATCTGCTCCAGTTGTTCACCACATCCATTTTCTGAAACAAAAACATCTTCTTGTCTCCATTAATTGGTCATTAAATTTTGATACCAACAGTTCATCATTTGTTATAATTTTGTCAATTAAGAAAAACCAGCCTGGAAGATGATCTCTACCAATGGGATATCACTGCATTTGCTGTTACCTGAAACCTTCTTTAGCTCTTTTAGAATTGCTTGATAAAACTCCTTGTTAAATGCTTTGAATGGAACCTTCATAGCTTAATTCAGCTGGTTAATTCTACTGAGATAATAAAAGCTGAAAGGATGACAAACAACATTTCGGATATCTCCAGTTTCTGAATTCTACTGTGACCCACCCTTAAGGGAAAGGAAGTACTTGCCCTGGCACTTCCATCTTCCACACTGGCACTCAGTCTAAAATACAGGAAAGCTTACAGATCCCATTTATAAAAATGGCTCAGAGTTTGCAAGTGACACAGACCCATAAGGGGAGATGAATTTTCACAACTGTTCCACAAAAGCAAATACAGCACACGCATCATTATCAACTAAGCAACGTTCGTTTTCTTTTCCTGATGATCCACCTTTCCTCCAGGACTATAAATATTTTACTTAAATTTTAATATCCACCGGCTCCCACCATCTTCATGTCAGAAAAAATCTCTTTAGAAACCTGCTCAGCTCAGAAACGAAAGCTGAAACAAACTGTTTGAATAAATACAAACACATTTTAGAAATAATTCTTGTGTTAGAAAAATTATTCCCACTTGGGTGTGATAAATGCTAAGAGTAAAATTTCTTCTGCTTCCTTCCACCATACAGAAAAGAAGGAAAGAAATCAATGTTGTTTTGCTGCATATTTAACACATAATATCTTGGTAACACTTGCATTAGCAAGATTCAAACAGCTAAGAGACCAGAAGCTTACCTAATCTCTTGGGATGCAGTAAAACCTACTTCAAAAGGACAACATGTAGGTATTGAGGAAGTAAGGAGAAAGAATTTCAACAGATACTTCTACTCCTAAAATGGGAGTTTTTATTCAGACATCAGTGATCTCAGGGAAGATGCAAAAATTAGAGAATCAACAGAAACCGAAACCATTTTTAATAGCTGAATATAAAAAGAGTCTTTGGTAGAACTGACAAAATGATGATAGATCAAGTAGCTGAAAATCAGCTGACATAACAGTGATGAGAATTAATGGAGAGTCATTACATTATTAACAGGATTTGCATGATGCCTCAATTCAAGCTCCTCATACTAAGATTGGAGGGGTTTTGCTGATATTTGGGCTGGTTTCCGGAAGCTCAGTTCCATTTCAAACCTACTGGTGAACTGGATCTGTGTTTGAAACATGAGGTGCACCATGCACAGTGCAACATTCAGTTATGGCAACTGTTGCTTCGGACATGAGAAGAGTTCATTCCCACTGACAGCCAAGATTCCATCTCTTCTCCAGCTTCTGGAGAGCACACAAATCTCCTTTTTACTCCAAAGTCTATCAAACACAGCTTTCTCCAGTGCTAAAAGGCAGATCTCAGGTTTGGTTCTCTGGCTAAAGCCCACAGCAGTGATCCATCTCCCCTTTGCTGGAAAAGGTTCACTTAAATACAACTTCAGACTGGAACTAACAACCAGATTTCCTTTCCCATTTTAACAATCACCTGTCTCAGCAAGATACTGCTAATAAAAAAGCTGAAATGATGACTAACAATATTTTGGATATCTCTAGTTCCTGAAAGTGCCTTTGGATAAAATTTGCCCTTAATCCCTCTCTGTAACACAACCGCATACTAGCAACTCAAAGTTACATAACACACTGTATTTCAATTCTTTTCACATCTCAGATCTGAAACTCCAGCTCACATTAAACAGTCTTTGATGGTTAATGATACCAACTTATGTGGAGCCAACACTCACCCTTCATGCTCAGAACCCGCAGTAGTGTCAGATGTGGCCACCAAACCTGAGCCCTCCCAACACCCTTTGGTGCCCAAGCACTGCCATGGTCACCTCATGCACACTGCACAAGAACACAGCCCTGTCCAACGGGGAAGGGGGTTCCAGAGAAATGGAGGTTTAAAAGTCCAATCAACCCTTTGAGTTTCTAGGTATGGATTTGACCAGGCAGGCAGAACCACAGGAGACACTGCTGGCCAGGAATTCAAACAGAGTTTATGGTTCTTGCTTTCACTCTCCCCTGCAAGGCCTTTGCCTCTTGGTAACTCAATGGCCACAGTATGGACTCTCATCAGAGACAGCAAACTGAATAAACCTCTTGCAGCACAAAAGAATACCAAGTATGGACATTTCAGACCCCTGTCCCACCGTACTGAGCACAGCAACTCTGGACACCTGGATCCAGGTGAACAAACGGGAGAGTCAGAAAAGCACATCACATCCACACCACGTCCTTCCAGTCTCACCATGGGAGGTTTGAAACACATGTGAAGGAATGGATACCATCCCATTCAGAACATTGATGAGAACATTCAAACAGCAGCAGGAAACAAGTTAATAACACATCTGTGTCACTGGAAGGAATTTTTCTCCAAACTGTCTTTAAGGAAAACGTTAAGAGGCTAATTATTAGGGCAATACCTTGAGTAAAGTGTTTTTACATGTGTTAGGAACTTCTCTACAGGTAAGAAGCCTACCTGATTTTGCAAAACTGAGTGATTGCCATATTGCTATTAACTGCATGTTAGAAGACAAATTGCAAATAAAAGCATAATCTCTAAAAGTTGGCAAGTAGAGTGCTTAGTCCTTAATAAAGGCTGGTGGAAGTCATGCAGAATAGCTTCATATGATTTAAACCTAAAGTATGTTTTAAATTTAAATTACCTTTAAGGTATTAAAAATCTCTAATGCTTTAATTTTAGTATAGCTTAATTATTCGTGATATGTTCTTGGTTTATGTCTATAAAACTTTTCCCTCAGTAAGGTCCAGCAGTTATAAGTCTCTCTGCTTAAAACACACAGGAAAAATATGAAAAAAAAACTTGCAAATCAAAACCAATATTTATGTTTACATCTAAAACTTTACACTGGAAAAACACAATGTAGAAATATTTACTTTTATGGAGAAATATCACATAGAGATGTCAGGATTACACAAAAACTTCAGCTGTTTACATTTACATTTAAATGTGGTTGCAAAAATCAGACACTACCAGAGACAGACTAAAACCAAGTGTTTCTCTGTGCTGATCTGGTCAAAGTATGCTGAAAAATACTTACAACACATAATAACTTCCACCAAAAGAAGGAATACTGCTTACCTCCTACCACTGCCATCCCTCTATTTTTATCAAGTTTTAATACATAACATACTGCAAAGTCTTTTTGTTGCACATCCCAGGTCTGTAGTGTCCAGTTTGCTGGGGAATCTGAAGTGTTTCATATAAATTAAACCCTGTAACCCCACTGAGCAGCAGTGGTATAACTGCACCTTGGTAAGGGCTAAGAGAGACAGATCCCTGCAATCTCCTGAGGATTGTTAAGCACTGCCTGAAGAGCAGAGCCTCTGCTAACACAGCAATGACAAATAAAGTTGCTGTCTTCCCCAGCCCCCACTACCTCCAGCACATCAAGCTATTACTCAATAGAGGGCAAATTATTAAGGAAAAAAACCCCAAAACCATTATGCTGGTTTTGCTACACTTGGACACACAACAAACTGATAAATGCTCCCTTCTGCTGCACCCACACCAGCAGTTCAGACTGCAGGGTCAGGCAGAGTGTGGAATTTTCAATTCCTGTGCCAACAAAACCCACAGGTATTCCAGGACACGAGCATGGAGCTGGTCTGACAAAAGGACACCTAGACCAGATGCTGGGCAAGAAGAAAAACCATTAAGGCACAGCTGCTGCCTCCTCATCCAACATGGACAGAGGGAAAAATGCCAAACTTCTTCATACCTGTCCTTCTGGGGGAAATGAACACCTAAAATGTCAAAATTTCAAGTACCTTTATAACACTTCAATGGTCTGGTGCTGCTAACTCAGTCCACAGACAAGGAAATAATGGGGCACCTCTCTTACACCTTCTGCCTTTTTGTGTCCCCACCATTTGAAACTCAGCACATCTCAGCATAAAGCTCCATAGAGGGTACCCCATAAGCACTTCCAAGGCTTCTCAACTCTGATCATGACCTGAATAGACCTGAAGGAGCAACGTTTCTGATGCACCAACATGCAACCCTACTCCTTATTTCCATGCAGGGAAATGAAGAGGAATGAATGAAATGGGAATAGAGTCCAGAAACCATAAAATGCTCATTCTGACATTCCACCTTTACCCTGTTCCCTCTCCCACATTACAGTGTCCCTCACATACATTACAATACTATGTGATGCCTTAATTAAGTTATTGTCCACACACAGTCTTAGGCACATCATGTCCACAATAATTTCATTATAGCTTTAGACCTTTTGTGACAAATACCACCCAGGTAGGGGAGCAGTTCTAAAGTATCTTGGAATGTTATGACACTAAGATTTAACTAAGTCAGTATAAATAAAATACTGTAACTAAAATATATTCTGCTCCTAAGGGAGAAAGGACACAAAACAGGAATTCAAGAAACAGAGTAACATGAATCCTCAATTTCATGTGTACCTTCACTTGACTACTGTCTGAAGTAATTTCTCTTGCAAACAAAAAACAGTTGGTAGTAGCCCCTAATATTATGTTTAGTGCTTTTCCAAAGAGCCCAAATTCTGTCCCAGGACTGCCTACCACAAATAAATGCAGCCCTCCAGTCACTGATAAGGGTTTGAAGAAGGAACTTCTTCAGAGATGCCTCACAAGTTAATGTCAAATGACAACAACAGGTATCTTAGTAGAAACTATAATCCCAAGCTCTTCCCTCTGAATTAAGGCACCAGGGAAAACAGTACAAACCTTTTCAAGAGAGGCCTGGAACTTACCATCTCACCATTTAGGTGACAAGATGTGTTGTTTCATAAAGAGTCCTCACAGCACCCCATAGTGAGTTCACAACCCTTTTTTTTTTTTTTTTTCCCAAATATTTGCACTGTTGCTGGACCATAAAAACAGGCTTTCATTTTAATCTGCTTAACACACTGTGGGAAAGGGCTTCTAATTTCACAGGACTGAGATAAGACAAATAATTCATATAACACATTAGCACAACATCTGTGGCAAAAGAATTTAGTCAGAGCTCATTGGAAACAATGGGGTGCTGAAGCAAATCTGAGGCAACCGTCTGAGACCACACCATGCACTAAAACACATTTTATTACATTCCACAGCCAAGACAAGATCACAGAATAAGAAAATATTAATTAGACAAAGGAAATAAGGCAGTAAATTCCCCTCCCCTCAGCAGACACTGTAGCTTCCCCCAGTACTCCAGTCCTTTTGCAAATGTTTGGGGGTTTTTTCCAGGCCATTCTCCAAATCAGTCATCTTTCTTTTGTGTCCTTTCATTACACTTCTTCCCTAAGTTCCACATCTTTCTTTTACTGTTCATTACCCAAAACTACCCTGCTCCCCCTTTGGCTTCATTTACTTCCTTTCTGGGTTTGTTTTTACATTTTCTATTGCTGCCTTTCCAGAGCCAAGTTTGCTTCCAGTGTGCGTTCTGCTGTGTGCAGAGAAAAGCAATGCAACAAAATATTTTCAGTATATTGGCATGAGTCCCCACCTCACCACTTGTGATCATTTGCTCTCAAATCCCTAAAGACATTCTGCTTTGAACCTCTGCTGTGGCAAAGAAAACAAAGGATACGTGGAAGAAATTCTGAGGAGACTTGCCAATTGCAGAGATCTGTGACAAGCCATTTCTACAGTCTCTAAAGTGGGCTGAAAACAACAGGAAGGTGGACTTGGGAACGCTGGAAACCCAACACTGAGGCCAAACACAGCTTGCTAAATGGAAGCCCCTGGTTATCTGTAAACCTAGCTGTTCTGCTAATCCTGCCTTCATCCAGAAGCTTTTGTCCTTATCCTCTCTAAGGTGAATGTTGTATGGGGGAGCATTCTTCAGAGACTTGAAACCAAAGATTTTAGTGACACACTGCCTTGAGCACTGCTGTGGAAAGTTAATGACTCGCTCGAATTTTGGAAGGATTTTGCTTCCGTTTCAAAAACAAAACAAAAAAGTCTTCCCTTGTTCTTTTGCACAGCCTCAGATACTACACTGCATGTCCCACTAAAGCATCCCTGAGATACTGCTGAGCTGGCCTGGTAATTTCAGTGGGGTAATGTTATCAAAAAAATTAACAACTGCAATTTCTCATGAACTAGAACTGTGAATTTCTTAAAGGAAGCCAAGTGGTATAGTGTGATTTACTCAGAAAAAAAAAAAAAAAACCAGGAAAATAATTCAGTTATGATCAAACCACATTAGAAGCAGCCAATATCAAGAGAGAAATGCCAGTAAGGCAAGCCACTTCAATAGTCAGCTTATTAAATTCTCTAAGCTAAATCCCTACAATCCGTTCACCTTTCCCTTTATTTTTCTCCATCACAAAACAAAAAAAGACTTTTTGATTGTTATAAGAACAGAGCTAAGATGTCAGTGGCTACGATTTAAAACCTTTAGTAAACTTAGCAAACACACTCCATACAGACAAGTGCAACTCAGGTTCTGTACCTAAGGAAATTCTTGCTCATCTCCTAACAGCTGTTCTGAAGTAGGGATAGAAATTCTTCTCAGCAATGAAGCCACAGTATGATCCTGAAAGCAAAATTATAGCAGGGTAACAATATATCTGCCAAAATAATTACAACTACTCACCCAGCCCTACCTACTGTGAAAACTACAGTTAATTCATCTTTTATCCAGAAGCATTTTCATTGGTGCTAAAATTCCTTACTTTTCTTAAACCATTTCCCAGTGCAGTTCTTGATTTCTTGCAGCTCTCCCTTGATCTTACTACACATGCACCCCTAGTTTTACCCTACACTGAAGTACTGTCACTGACATCAACAGAACCATCCAGGATGCTCAGTATTAAGCACACACATCAAATGTCACAGGATCCAGACTTCTGCCAGGAGAGCAGAACACTTCTAATAGTCAAGGGCTGCTTTCATGCTGCCAACATAGGACTGACCTAATCTGATCTCTGGCAGATTCACACTCATGAAGATCAGACCAACTTCTTAAAAATACACCTGATTCCAGCAGAAAATTACAAACATTAAGAGTGTTGAGTGGAAATGCAATCTCTAGAAACAAGTTAGCGGTTTGGTTTTTTAAAGACTCTCAAAGTGTAAGGCCTGTTTGGCTATTGATGGATTGGCAGGATTGCTAAGGGACTGAAAGTACACCATCTCTATACACTGCTTTGTCCATTATTCCTGCAAGCATCAGTCCTGGAGAGAGCTGTGCTCTGACTGACTTCCATGTATTATCTCAGAAGCACTCTGACTCTACACAAGATGTCAACAGTTCACAGTATACTTCATCAGAATTTTTAAAAGGCCTCTTTAACAACCTAGGCAGTAAAGGACCTTTTCCTAACTTCTATAATGACAACACAAATTACTAACAAAACTCCTCTTGAAGATTACACAAATGAAGCAGGATTCAGAGAGAGGTTTTTGATATGCCCTAGTTTCCTCTGAGATAGGTTTCATTTTATTTTATTTTTTAATATACAAAGGATTTAGGAGATGCTTTATGCTGACAGGTTTTTTACTTCAAGTAAAGTATTAGCAAAAGCTGTACTTTAGCCTGTCTTATCAAATTTCAAGACTTCTTACAAAGAAATAGTTTAAACCTTACCTTTCTGCCCTTAGTTAAAAGATGTAATGCAGCAGAGGCCTCTGATTTACATTTGGTACAGACTTTGGCAAAGTCATCTATTAGTTCCTAAAAAAAAGCATTCTCTCTTACCTCTACATTTGAAGAGAAACTCTGAGGGGAAATCCTACTTTAAAATATTCTCGTAATTCCACTACAGGAATAAAATAAACCCCATAATCAGTATTTCACAAGTCTTGGCCTTGGTTTTATCCTTGACTGTATCTAACAGACCTTGCTTCAGCACCAAAACAGTCAGGCCAAGCTCTACTTATGCATAATTTAAATCTTCCCAATGGTGTCTACAGTTTTATGTATATATATTTATTTCAGAAGTGCATGGCATACACTTCTACATAACTATGGAAAAAATTCCTCTCTCACAGGGCAGGAGCTGGCAATGCTATTGGATGCACATCAACAGCACTTTGCTATATGGTCTGCCTCTGGGGTTTGATATTTGTTTTTCCTTCTGTCTTCTTTCAGCCATATTGTCAAAACTAGCTGCAGAGTTCCTGGCCATATATTCCCCATTCTTCACACAAATCAGCTCTTTGGACAAGCATGCCATTTTTAAAGAGATTTATAAGTCTAATTAAAAAAAAAAATTAAAAAGAAAAAAAAAAAAAAAAGAGGGGGTTCTCTGTCCAACCTCCTTCTAGGAGTTATAATTTCCATCACCTCTGCATATTAAATACTTTCAATACATTTGAACAGTTGCAGAATTAAAGGACACAGACATATTGTTAATTAATGCTGTAAACACCCCACGGTCTGTATGAAATGAAACATTTAAAAAGAACAGCAGCACCACAGTTTTTCACCCCATGATCACTACACCTGCCTCATTAATCTCCTGCACCCATGTGAAGTAAATACATAGTACAACTACAAACTAAAAATCAACAAAGCCTTTAAAATGGTTTAATTTGATTCTGCAAGGGAGGTTATCATAATCCAACTCTGCTTTCTCACATTCTGCTGGCAATTTCTCTCAGCTCAGTTTCCACACTAACTTTGTTCTCCATCTCACAATCTATCATGCTGTTATAATGCCAGCTCAAACGCTGTTTGTAACAGCGCAGCAATTTCTCAGAAGTTGCCAGCTTCATCGTGTGTTCCTTTAGAAGTGCATGGAAATTATTAGATTAAATTACAAATGAAAGGCTCTGCAGTTGGTCATTATTACCAGGACATTTATGTACATTCAGTTGATCACAAATTTTGACTTCTATTCCTTTGCAGATCTTCTGTTTATACTCTGTTCTGCTAGATTACATGGGAAGTTAAATTGAAGACAACTGGAAAAGAGCTGTATTTTCCCCATAGTCACCAATATCCTCACAAGACAAGGCTTGACACCCACCTCCCCCATTCCCTACTGGCTTAGTGTCAAGAGATCCCCTAGAACCATTTTTAAAACCTCTGTGAATACGAGCACATTTTGCAGACAGCAACTCACTATTTAAGGAATTCACCAGTAAAGAAATGTGCTTTACAAAGCAAGAACTGCAACATCCCAGGCGTCCCCCCTGGTTTATAAGATTTCACATACCAGCATGGAACCAAACAATTAATACATCCAGAAATACCTGAAAACATTGATCATTCTGCAACTGGTGATCACAATAAGGTAAGCAGCACGATCTTCAATTATCTCACTGCTGGGGGTATCATTTTCATGAAGGCATTTCAAACCAATTTCTTGACCATACACTGCCACTGAAAATATCTAGTAATTTTCTACAGGAATAGAGCTGTTTGACCCAATTCCTATGCAGATAATTATATTATCTGTATCCAAAATCCCTCTGAGTGTTTCAATCAGGTATGGTATTCTTCACTTTCTGTTCTGATCTGCTTAGCATGGCTGAGCACCATTAAACAGCTGTCAGATTCCACACAAGAAGTGGCTGGATTTCAGTAATAAGCAAAATGGTTCCCAATAGTGTTTAAAACACCTGGGGATCCCTCCAAATGAACAGTGCAATGAGGCTAAACTATAAGATTAAACTGCTGTAAAATAAGCCCCACAATTTCTTCATGAAAATACACACCCCAATACACTCAGTCTCTGAAGAGCTCAGTTGTTGCCAAGAATGAAACATACCTAGATGAGACTTCAGATAACGGTATGGAGAATAATTCACAACCTTTACATTCAAGAAATTAGACAATTAACTCCTCATGACACACAGCCCAAGCTGTTCTCATGTTTCTATCAGCACAGACCATCTACAACAGATATGCTGAAGTGCTAAACTGAGTCACTGAACAGAGCTCACTGTTAGCTCAGCTATCACAAAATAAAATACCAGGCTCTTCTTCATTTTCAGTCCACGGAGGTTTTATAGAAAACATTTAAAGAAGTAAGTGAGCTAACTGATCATGAATACAGTTACTTAGAAGTGAAAAGAAGGTTTCTAATCCTCAGACAACAAAGCTGGAGAGGAGCCTCCTATCAGAACACTGGGACCAAAAAAAATCCATAACCCTAAAAACAAAGTGTGATCTGTTTCTGACACCAAATGTGCAACATGGTCTAGTGACAGCAGGGGACTCGGACTCTGCTCTGCAGGGCCCTCCTCTACACATCTGTAAGAATCTGTGCAGGTGAGGATGCCTGACCTGTCTGCCAGCTGTGACTACGTATAAAACCAACAGCTCTGTAAAGTACATTTCCAGAAGTGATGATCAGGGCTACAAAGGCAGCCTCAGCAATAGGTGAAATGCAAAATACTTGACAAAAGAGTCAAAGCAAACAAGACGGCAGAAATCTGCACATGAAGTGTGGATGCTTCCACACATTCAGGAAGTTTCTTCAACACTTTACCCACCAGAACTTCCTCTTCTGCCAAAGCCACAGAAAACTACAGAACCTCCACAGCAAACTCAGGTCCAGGTACGAGTGTGACAGAGAAAAATAATTCAGCTTCTCTTGAGAAGCAGATGCTGCTCCCCACTCCAGCATCCCACCCAAAGGCCCTGGGCTGACAGGGATTGCCAAAAGGCCAGGATGGACAGACAGCTGAGGGGGTGATGAGTGCCTCGCAGCACGGGAAGGGAAGGCCCTGAGTCAAGTGCATTGGTGCATTCTGACAGCTCCTGTGAACTACCTGGGCCCAGCATTCCCCTTTCCCTTTGCCTGCTGCAGAAACAGCTGTGTGACAGCAGCTGCAGCTGCCTCTGCAGCCCCTTTGCTCCCCGAGCAGCACAGAGCCTGCAAACAATCCCCAAGCTGCACAGCACCCACATTTCCAGTGCTTTTAGATATACTCCGAATTCTAATTTTTTTTTCATTTTTTCAATGTCTGTTCCTACAACTGCCTGTCACTGAAAACATGCTCTTAAAATATTTCAGTAAAGAATGGATCGCCTATTTACAAATTAATTTCAAGAGTGATAAAGATAACACAGTAATTTAAAACAAAGTTGGGTTTTTTGCTCTTTTTACTGGGACAGCTCTCAGATTAAATCCAACAAAATCAACAGAGTCATTTCAGATTTTCCCCAACACGTATTTTTGTAGCTTACAAAAAAATATCAGAAGGAAAAAAAAAAAAAAAAAAGAGAACCTCCCAAAGCTGAAATTGCTCTTTCCATTCAGATGCAGTGCTATACCCAAAACTGAAATTGTCACACAGCCCGTTAATCTCCATTACAAACTATGTTCTTTATTTAGTAAAATTACAGCATTTGGTTGAATGATAACAGTATTTACATACTGGTTTATGAGCTCCTGAGATGTTTCTCAAGCAAATAAAATAAGAGAATAGGTTACGGTTTATTGGAATAAGAGAACTGCATTGTTCCTAGGAGAACAACATACTGCTGCTATTATTGCTCCTGTGCTGCAAACATTTAAAACAATGCTGTACTTTAAAGGATTCAAAGCACATATCATCTACCAAAATAGGACTAAATCAGTGGTGCATGCAGAATAGTCCTCAATGATGACAACGGCAACCCAAAGAATCTACAGAAAGCATCAGAGAGTCCTCCTGAAAGCAACTTGAAAAATTTTGTATTGTGGCTAAGCTCTGTAGAATAGTCTAAATCCAGAAATGGATTAAATCTAGGGGAAAAAAAAAAGGTATTTCTGAAGAAAAGAACACCACAAACCTATTGTCACTATTAATGATGTTACATCCCTACTTGTGGAGCATCACCCAAATTTTAAAAAAAGCACAAAAGCAACATGCCACAATCTACCAGCAGAGAGAGGATCAGGGTAAATAGACAACATCCAAAGGGTTCTGGAAAACAGCAAATACACTCAGAATCTCAGCAGCAAGAAAAACAAGTGCCTACATAGCTGCAGTTCTCAATTATTAAATATTAAGCATCATAAAAATATTTGCACGTAGCATCATCCAATGATGTAAGAGCTGTCTTAAATATTTTTCAGCAAGACATCTTCTCTTGACTTACCTCTGAGACCAAGAGCTCAGTTCCATACAAACTAAGCATTTTCTAGCAGATTTAAAAGCTTTTTATGCACTTTGCTTTTTAATGAGACAGTGGTTCTCTACTAAAATAGAGTTTATTCAATTACAACTATTTCTAAGGGGACTAATAGAATATTAAGCCTTAAACTGCAGCATGGGTAGAACTCCATGGATGTCAAAGCCTGCAAAGTGAAATAAACGTCAATAAAAGCCACAGTCCAGGGCCAGAGCTGGCGAGGGAAGCATTCCTTCTACCAAGCATGGCAAACCACAAACCCTTGTTGCAGAACACACACACACACTCAAACACACTCAGATTGAAATCCAACCTACTGGTCTTCAGAAAATTTTAACAACTACTGTCAGCAGTAAAAACATCCCTCTGGGGGAAAAACAGGCCTTTTTATCCATTTCCTGCTTTTTGCAGTATGGTGACAATTTCCTAACAATCAGTTTTAATATCAGACTGCAGGGAATTTTCTGAAGCATGCAAGTATGCATGCATGTCCCCATATACTAAATATATCACATAACAACTCCCCATTTGAAAAGTGCTTTTGGTAACTCAGAATTTACGTTTTCAAGTTAAGTATTCTACGCAGCAACAAAACCAGCATAACCTCTGCAAAATAAAAACCAAGTTATGTAAGGATCTGGTGGTACAGACAGGTTTGCATATCAAGCAATAAAGTATTTTGAAATTATAATATTATAATAACTAAAGCTTCACTTAAGTATTTATTCCACAGCAAACTTTCCCCACTTCTCCATCAACAGTCTTCTCTTTAATTTTGTTTTCTTCATTCCTTATGTACACTGGTTATTATAAACACTGACGTATCAAAGCAGCTTTGCAGTGTGTGCAGCTATGAAAATTAAGGACATGAAACAAATATTTGCAGTGTTCGCCGAGTCAAAAATAAGGATTTTTACAGTTAGAGAGGTGTATAAATGTGTACATATACCTAAGTATCTATGTATTTGTATCTATCCTCCACACAACTCACGTGAGAGTCCAGAGCTGCCTGCTTACAACACATGGCAGAATTGGGACCCAAACAAGTAAATTTTTGGACTCAATACACAGCTGAACATATGAGCTTAAAAGGTAACAGGTTCTAAAAATAATTTCACCTCTACTAGTCACACATTAAGGTCATATTGTTGCCGTAAGATATAAAGGACCCTATTAAAAACAAAAAGGCAAGAAATCAAGTGCTATTTCAACAGCTTAAAAAAAAAATTTAAAACCCCAAACCTATAAGTCTACAGGGACCCCTAACACCTAAATCCATCCATCAAGTCCTGACTTCAAGGAGGCCAGAATGTTGTCATTGTCATGTTTTCCTGTGTGATTCTGTATCTCCAGGTTTTAACTATTAGAAAGGCACAATCAGCTGGTGTGTATTGTATAGGTCAATTTACTTCCAATACACTAATTTATGCAACATTAACACAGAATGCCAGCTACAATTCCCTTACTGTTTGCACTCTAGGAGTAGACTTGTATTTTCTGCCAACTCCATTACATCATCCGAAAAACCCAAACACTTTTTTTTTCCCCCCAAATCCCTGCCACTCTCCTTTTCCTTCTTCCCTCTCCCTTCCCAAGCCTTTCCAAACCACACGCCAATTACTGCCGCGAGCTTTATTCCGCTTTGCAGCCCGCACAGCCCCGGCGCGCAGGGCTCTGGCCATTGTGTTGCCGGGGATGCCTCCATCACTGACCTTCGCTTTCCCACTCAGACTGTTACATAACGCACTGCCTGCCTGCGTGCGGCGACTGGGAGCCCTGGCGAGTGGCGGCGTGTGCCTGGAGTGCCTGGCCCCCTGCTCCTTCCCCTTCCCCAGCGAGGCCCGGGGGAGGAGGGACATGTGGGTCAGCAGGTTAGCAGTACCAGAGCCCGAACAATTCGGGACCGCCAAGAAAACACTCTCACCGCCGGAGCCGCCCGGGCTTCCCAGCACCCCCCTCTCCTTTTCGCATCCATACAGAAGCGACAGCCGAGCGTTACATAATTGATGGGATCCCAAAGTTGCCCCCCTCCCCAAAGGCGGCGTAGCCGGCTGCCGGCTCCCTCCCGCCGGCCCCGCACCCCGGCAGCACCATCTGCCCGCGCCGCCGGAGCGCTGGGCCGGAGAGCCGGGAGGGGGGGCGTTGTGTAACACCCGCGAACTACGGCCGGCTCCGCAAACATCCAGAAAACTCCCCGACAAATTAAGGAAATTTTCTCCAGTGTTTCTGATTAACCTCGTTACATAAGGCGCTTGCATTCCAAATCCACTCTCGCAAGCTCTAAATATACCCCGCGCAGCCAAACGCTCCCTGCGCACACGCCCGTAGCCACCCGGCCTCCTCCGGCCGAGCCCGCTCCTCCTCGCCTCGGCATCCGCCGAACGGCGCGCTCCCTGCTCACAAATCGCCTCTAATTAAATGTTTCGGCGTGTGACATCTCGATGGCTTTTACTGTACGCGGATTCCCTGAGTGGGAAGCTGCCTGGGAAGGGGGGGTGTGGCCAAAAGGGGAAAAATACTGTAAAACACAAGCCAACACATGATCAGCCATATTCCAACCTACAACCCGAACCCCC